>JAKSZT010053872.1:3160029-3316300 GCA_026826555.1 Tolypeutes matacus
ATAGATATAGATATAGATATAGATATAGATATAGATATAGATATAGATATAGATATAGATATAGATATAGATATAGATATAGATATATCACTGCTTCCTGCTTTCTCTGAGCCATTCATTTCTGTGATTTTTGTTGTTGTTGTTATGAACAGCTGGGAAAAATGCTTAAATGAAGGTAAAAGCTATAGAAATATTGAAACTGTATGAGGGGTATTGTAGTTGCTCGGCATGTAGGATTAATCAACAAAGCTTTGAAATTGTGTGGGGACAGCCACAGCCTCTCTGTTGTTGCTGCAAAATGTGCTTGGTACTTGTCAGAGAAAAGCTTTTGATAAAGCTAAAGCAGTGCATGTGAATCTGATGGAGGAATATAAGAATGTCTCATCAGTAAAAGAACAGTTTCTTGATGAGAGGCATCAATTTACAATATTTCATATTTTGATCCATGTAAAGAAATAGATTGATCTCAATTATTATATCTAAAATTCATGTCTCTCTTTATTTGCAACAAAATGTGAGTAATGAGGGGTGAAGTTCATGGCTTCAGAGTATGACTTTATTTTTCTTGACATAACAAGCAAGCACTGAAAGCCCCTTTTCTATACCCTCCTCTGCTCACATATAGCCCATTTAAAATAAATAAGAAATCCATTATTACACCTAAATGCCACAATCCCAGATCATAAAGCATCCAACTGAATACTGAAGAGTGGAGATGACTAATCTTAGGGTGATACCAGGTGTTAGAGATATTATCAATGTAGAAATTAAAGTTACAGAAGCTGATGATAGGAAGTTGGATTAGTTCCTTAGATAGATGTCACAGAAGCAAGGGGTAAGTGAAAAAGTCAGAGTACTCAAGAATGTGTCAGCCTGTACTCATGGGGGAAGGGAGAGAGAGTAGGAATAGCATCTTTTTGTGAGGACATTGGGAGCTGTAGATCATTTATAGAATAGCTGCTCTTAATTAAATCGAACATGTTCACATATGGACTTCTGATCTTAGCTTTAAAAAATTGCATGTCTGTTTAAATATGATTCTATAAATCCATGTTTCCATCATCTTTTGAGATCCTCAATACTTTGAGCAATCCTTTGACCATTTTTTTGTGTGTGTGTCAGATTTCCATCCTATACTCTATAGCAGCAATTTCAAAGCTACTTCACTGGACTCCCTTATCTCCTGCTTCATAGACAAAGTAAATGTTAGCTAAGGAGAACCACCTCTACCTCCTCTCTCCAAACCTTTAGCATATCGTCTATAGGGACTCATTTTCTTCCTGTTTTAAAAGAAGAAGAGTCTCTCCTCCTTTGTAAAGCTAATTTCTATCACTGTGTTCTTGAGCTCATCCATTTTTACCGTCTCAGAAGCCTTGATCTATTTATTTTCCCTTTCTTCTGTATCTTTAACCACTCCCTCTCTTTAGGTATCATCATCCTATCAGTATTTAAACTGTATTCCCATCTTAAAAAAATTTTTAAGTTGTCCTTTAACTGTACATAGCCCTCTAGTTATGGTTTTTCTTTCTTTTCCCAGGAAAGCCTTTTGGAAGAGTTATGTATACTTGTTGTCACTACTTCCTCAAATACGACTTACTCCTTGTATTAATTTTCTATTACTGCTATAACAAATTACCACTAACTTAGTGGTTTATGGGCCTCTGTAGTTTGGAAGTCTGACACAGAATTCACTGGGCTAAACCCAAGGTGTCAGTAGGGCTGTGTTCCTTTCTGGAGGCACTGGACGTAATCTGTTTCCTTGCCTTTTCTAGCTTCTTGAGTTTGCTCACATTCTTGGCTTGTGCTCCCCCACCCCCCATCTTCAAAGTCAGCAACGTTGCATCCCTCTTACCGTTCTTCCATAGTCACATCTCTCTATGACTCTTCTCTTCTGCCTTCTTCTTACATTTTAAAGAACACTTGTGATTACATTGGCTCAACTTGATATTCCAGGATAATCTCTCCATCTCAGTGTGCTTAATCTCAATCACTTCCGCAAAATCTCTTTTGCTATGTAAAAGAACATATCCACAAGTTCCAGGAATTAGGATGTGAGAAATTTAAGGGACTATTATTCCGACTACAATACCCTTCAACCCTCTGCAACCTAGGTTAAGATCCCATCAGTCTTAACAATATCTCCATGGGCTTCATTGTCGCTAAACATAATGGGCATTTAAAAAGTATTTGTTTTATTTTTAATTCATTTATTTACTTTTTTAATAAGACATTAAAAAACAAACAAAAAAAGGGTATAAAAGATGTATATTCTCTTGTTCACATATGGTGATTCTAGCAATGGAAGAAATTATAACAATGAGGTGGAGCCAGTGGCCACTTGACACTTTTGGGTAGGGAGGGGATGAGCAGTTGAAATACAGGGGCTTCTTTGGGAGTTAGAGGTTGTCCTGAGTACCACTGTGGCAACGGATGTAGGCCATTTTAAATCAGCACACACCACTCAGAACTGAGTGTGAGAGAGTGTGGTCTACGTTGTGTACTGTGGTCTATGGTTGGTGGCAAGGCTCCAGGATGTGTAAGTTCTTTGAGGGTGGTGGGCCACACTTGTGGGAGATGTTTGTGTGGGATGTGGTGGGAGGTGTGGGAGGTGGGCAACATGGGAATCCCAGTGGGTTCCGTGTAATATTTTGGGTAATCTATGCACCTCTTAAAATATATGTATATATGTATATATATATATAAATAACATTTTTGTAAGCAAATACACATATATGCATATATATTTATATATCATTTTGCAAATGTTTGTATGTATTGTGAGAATTTTGATTTTTACCCACAATAAAAATAAATTAAAAATTAAAAAAAAAAAAAAGATGTATACAGTTATGCTTCTCTCCCTCCACCCACCCTATTTCCCCAGGTTCCACATTACTGTTGCTTCCAAAGGTACCCGTTTTCATTAGCTTCTTGTATTTTCTTCTAGAACTTATTTATTAATTAAAATAAAATATACACTTTCCCCAATGTTTTATATAAATTATAATAGACTATACATATTCTTCTGTATCTTTGTTCATTTGAATATCTTTTTGTAGCATTAGTTTCCCCATACATTCTCATAGCAGCATAGTATTCTACTGAATGTAAATACCATAATTTATTTAACCAATGGACTTTAGTTTTAGGCTATTTTCAGTCTTTTATTTGACATAATGCTACAATGAATAACTGTGTCCATCTGTCATTTCTCTCATGTGAGAGAATATCTGTAAGGTAAATTCTCAGAAGAGGAACTGTTGCATCAGAGGATTTCTTAATTTGATAGACAGTGTCAATTTGCCCTTCATGGGTGGTGTAACAATTTATACTATCACCAGGAATATCTTAGAATCCCCTTTTCTCCATACTTTCACTAAAAGAACATGTTATCACTTTTTAAATTTTCCAGATTAATGTATGAAAAAAACACTAACTCAGTGTAGTTTACTTGATTCTTATTATATGTGAGGTTGAGCAACATTTTATATGATGGAGAGATTTTTGACTCTTTTCCTTTACCTCTCACATTTATTGACCAACTCCTATTGATCATACTACTGTAAAGTCTTTTTGATAATGTTCGGTTTTCTATATCCCCCTTCTACTAGACTCATCCAACCAGGTTCAACTCTAAATCTCCAAAATCTCTCATCTGCATTTGTAAAACACCACTTATTTTTCTCCATCCCACTCATAACTGCCTTCAATATATTCACTGTACTATGATTGCTGAACTAGTCAATACTATTCTTAAAATACTCCAATAGTTTCTCACTTATCTTCAGATAAAGTTTAACTCCCTTAACTTGTTACATATGGACCTCTCTCCCCTCCCACAAAACCCTTTGCTCCAAGTATAGGACTCATCTTTCACTTCCTCAGAGGTGCTATACCATGTCTAATCGCTAGTCCTGAAAAACTCATAGTTGCTCCCTAACCTCTCATTTTGCATGGCAGAATCATATATAACTTTGAAATCTCACCTTAGATGTTATTTCTTCCAACTAGGTTGCCAGATTTAGGGCAGTGCAGTCTGAAATAGCCGAATTCTATGCCTTGGAAGAAGAGGCAACTAATTCTTTACACAAAATAGTGTCCATTTTGCAAGGCAGACATCCATAGGGGTGGAAACATGGTCAGGGATGCCTCCTTCTAATTCATTTGCCCAAGGAGATGGTCTCTTTCTAATTTGCAAAACTATAGACTAGCATAATCTATAACCTCCACACACAAAAAATATCTTTGACTCCTCTAGATAGAATTGGATGTCCTCTGCCATGCACTATTGTTAATACCTTAAATTTTTATCTATTACAAATTTACCAAAATTCATTTTAATTTCATATTTGTTGTTCCATCAGACTCTATGTTCCATGAGGACAGAGATTATATGTTTTTGTTTTTTATTTGCTGTTCTACACTCAGAGACAAGCCAATTCCTGGCACGTAAGAGGCATTTCCATAAATATTCATTGATGAATGAATATACTGGAACTGAGAATTGATCAGCTTCTTTCTCCAGTTCAGTATGGCAATAGAAGTAATGGTTTGAGGATTTCAAAACTGTTTTAGAAGCTAGAGAATTATGTGTCTTTTGAATCTACACTAAATATCTCAACTATATTTTAGCCTTTAAAATTGTTATAAATAATTGAAGTGAAATAGCTCTCTTTCTCAAACACAGCATTAAGTACAAATTGTAAGTAGTTAAATTCAATCAAGACCTAAGAATTTTCTAGTTAATCTAGTACTGACATTTGACTTACAGTTCCTATTTCAGAAATATTTACAGTGTGCAAGTGCACTTAAATAGAAAAATGAACATATTTTGCTGAGGGAAGAAATCATTTTACTTTTTCTCATTTTAACCTGTAAAGTGAAAATTAGGTGTATAATGTTATATCAAGCATATTAATTGGGTAGGTATATATCTATATGGTTCCATAGGAAGATAACTATGAACATCTTATCTTACAGACCTAAGACTTAGAGATAAATTATGCTGAAGAACAATATTGCATCTGCAAAACAAACTATCCCAAAATTTAGTGTCTTAAAACAAGAACTACTTAATAGTACAATTATAATTCTATTCTCTCATCAATTGCAATAAAGGTACCACACTAATGCAAAATATTGAAAGTAGAGCAGGCATATGGGAACTCTGTATTTCCTGTAAACCTACAACTTCTCTAAAAAAAATTAATTGAAAACAACAACAACAACACAAAAACACCAGGGAACAAAAACTACTATTTCTCATGTTTCCATATGTTGGCCAATCAATTCTGCTCATTACTCCTGAAGCTGCTTTCAGCTGGGGATAGAACACCCAAGATGGCTTCTCCCCCATGTCAGGTATCTCAGATGCAGTGGTATAACAGCTAGTAGCTGGACTGCCCCATCACTCTCCACATGATCTGTCAGTATTCAGCAATATAGTTCATATTTCTTTAAACCTGGGTCCAAGGATGAGGAAATGTAAGGATATTAAAACTGTTCTTATAAATGCATTCCATATTATCTAAAAGCAAGAAGATTGTAGATGTTAAGTAGAGACAGTCAAGATATTTTTAAAAAAGACACAAATTGAACTTCTAGAGGTGGAGATTACAGTGTTCAAGATGAGAAATACACTGGAATGGATTAATGGCATTAAACATTAAGAAGACAAGATTAGTAAATTTGAAGACCTAGCAATAGAAACTAACCAAAATGAAACAAGGGAAGAAAATAATTAAAAATAAACAGGCCACTGAATTGCGGTACAACTCCCAGCATTCTAAATACATGTGATTGCATCCCTGAATGAGTGGGTGATAGAGAGAAAAAAATATTTGAAGATGTAATGCTCAAAATTGTTTCAAATTGATGATCACTATAAACTCACAACTTAAGATGTGCAAAACAAATTTTAAGAACAAGACACATGAATAAAACTTCATAGAGGCACATCATAATTAAATTATTTAATAGCAGTGATAAATAGAAGTCCTAAAAGTAGCCAGGGCAAAAAGACAGGTTATATACAGAAGAAGAAAAATAAGAATGACAACAAATTTCTTGCCAGAAACAATGCAAGTGAGAAGCCAGCAGAGCAACATCTTTAAAGTACTTGAAGAAAAAGCCCAGCAGTTTAGAAGTCTATGCCCAGTGGAAAACCTTTAAAAAATAAAGACATTTCAAACATATGAAAGCTGAAAGAATTCACCAGCAGCAGACCTGCACTACAAGAAATATTAAAGGACATGCTTTAGGCAGAGAAAAATAGAACTGGATGGAAATGTGTGTATACATAAAGGTATAAAAAACACTGGAAATGGTAGCTACAATAGTAAATATGTGATGTTTATTCTTTACATCCCTTCAAAAGATAAATGACAGCTAAAAAATGAAGTGTGAGGTTTATAACCTATATAGGAATTAAGTGTATGAAAACATAACACAGGCAAGAAAGTGGAGAAATGGATGTATGCTGTTACACTACACATAAAGTGGAATAATATTGCTGAAATGTAAAGTGTAAAAAGTTAAAGATGTATATTATAAACTCTAAAGCAACCACTAAAATAATAAAAGCAAAGATTTAAAACTAACAAGCCTACAAAAGAAGTACATAAAATAGACTCAAAATATGTTATATATATAAAACGAGTATATAAAATAACAATGTAATTATTTTAAAAATCCCAAAGCAAGTAGAATAAGATGGAACAAATTGAAAACAAATAAGATAATGGTAAATTTAAACTTAACCATGTCCATAACCGAATAAATTGTAAATGGACTGAATACTTCAATTAAAAGTCAAAGAATATCAAAGTGGATTAAAAAGCAAAATTCAAAAAATGGTGTTCAGAAGAAAACTAATTTAAGTATAAAGACACAAATAAGTTAAAATTAAAAGGATGGACAAAAGATGCAAATATTAATCAAAGAAAGCTGAACTTGCTATATTAATACTAAGTAGATTTCAGAGCAAAGAATATTATCAGGACTAAAGAAAGCCTTTTGATAATGATAAAAGGGTTACTGCATTCAAATTTTACATCATTCATAGTCAATTATGTATCTAATAACAGAGCTTCAATATACATGAAGCAAAAACTGATGAACTAAAAATCTACAATTTTAGGTAGAGAGTTTAGTACTCCTGTCTTAGAAATTGAACAAACGGAAAGAAAATAAGTGAGTCTATAGAAGATTTGAAAACGCTATCAAGCAATTAGCCTTAATTGACATTTTTAAACCCTCCACATGCCAAAATTTTCAAGTGCACATGAAACATTTACCAAAATAGATACTATTCTGTACTTTAAAGCAAGTATTAATATATTTAAAGAAATTCAAGTCATACAAAGCATGATCTTTGATCACAATCATATTAAATTAGAAATCAATAACAGGATATGTGAAAAATACCTCAGGTCATTTGGAAACTTAATAACACACTTCTACATAACCTATAGGCCAAAGAAGAGAATTGAAATTCAGAAGGAAATTAAAATTAGAAAACATTGTGAATTGAATGAAAATAAAAACACAATTTATCAGAAACCTAGATAAAAAGGACAAATTCCTTGATAGACACAAATTGTCAAGCTCACCCAAGAAGAAATAGAGAACTTGAATAGCCCCATATTTATTAGCTTTATTAGCTCTCTGAGTGTTACATTAGAAGCTCTTATTTAGAGCCTGCCCTCTCAGGATAACCTGTTTCTCCTTCAGGCTTCCTCATCTCAGTTAAAGGCAACTCTATCCTCACTTTTTTATTGTTATTAATTCCTTTCCTCTCACAGGAACACTGCTAGTCCAATTTATAAATGGCAACTTTTCGGGGGGTTCAAAAGTAAAAAGTTGACCCTTCCTCTGTGCTGTCAGAGCCCAGGCACGGCACAGGGCTTGGAGCATAGAGCCCAGGTTGGCTGGACCTCTGCCCTCCTCATCTCCTGGGCCACCCGCCCAATCATATGCAGCTTGTTCTCCATACCCTACATCCAATTCAGCTCTAATTTCTATTGTATTCTGAATTTTTACTATTTCTTTCCATTTACTATAATTATGCTTTAAACCACCATCATTTCTTACCTGATGATTATACTAGTTTCCTAACCAGTCTCTGCTTTTTCTTCACCCTTCTACAGCACAGCAACCAGAGTAAGACTGTACGCCTTGCCATTTCTCACACTGGGTGTGCTCTCTCCAGGACCTTTGCATGTCAATGCCATCAGCCTCCAGGCATCTGCACAGTTTGCTCCCTTTGCTCCTTCAGGTATTTACTGACATAGCACCTTCTCAGAAAGATGAGTCCTACGTGTCAAACATATTAAAACTGGACAACTCTGAACTTCTCATCCCTTTGCCTGTTTTACTTTTGCCCCACAACATCCTCACCACCTGATATCCTAGTGCTTATTCTCTTCCCTATTCCTTCAATCAGAACATTAGCCTCAGTAGGGCAGGGATTTTTCTATTTTATTTCCTGTACTATCTGCAGATGCCATAACAGTGCCTAAAATAAGAAAGAGCTCAACAAGTGTTTAATGGGTGAATGAATTTAAGAACAAGATTATCTATGCTCTGCTGCCCAAACTACTTTTTATAAAACCACTCACCTTAATCCTCTATAACAAGCTAGGAACATGTGTAACTTTTAGCAGAACTTTAGCCAAACAGTGTAATCAGTGGGAAAAACAACAGAATAACTTCTATTGAGTGATTTGAAGATAAAAAATTATAAATCCTCCGTTTTCTTAAGGTAGAAAGGATCATCTTATATTTCCTCTTCCTTATCTCTTTGTTTCTATTACTTTCATATGTGCTCATTAGTTTTAATACTGGCTGAAAAATCTTGACTGAAACTAGAGACAGAGCTTCCAACTCGTAGCTTAAAAAAAAAAAAAAAAAAAAAAAAAAAGGCTTTCAAGATGAGGGTTATTTACCCAGGTATTGTGAGAGGCAGGATTCCAAGTAGTTTACCAATTTAGAAGCTTGTATGATAAAACTGAAGATGGAGAATGATTTTTAAAACAGTTCAGAGACACAAAGAATTTAAAGCCCAAAGAAATGTTAAGAAAAAGAGGGCCTATTCCAACTGTATATTTTAATAATCATAATCATGTTTTGTAAAGTTTTTTTAAATGTTCTTATAGAGCTCTGAACCATAAAAATTTATCATTTCCTATGGAATACAATTATCAATCTTGCCTTGGTAATGAATGATACAACATTTAATCAATGGTCTTAACACTAGGTAAATAAGAATTTTTGTTATTAATTAGAATTAATTCATAGAACTTCCCACTCATTAGTATTCCTGATATTAGCAATATCAGGAATACTTAGGATAATGTGTCCTAAACTTTGCACGTGAGAAGTTTTGCTCTCATAATGGATATACAAGAATCATTCTTTCCTCGTTCTGTACTCTTTCCTTTTTTATTTTCCTGCAAAACTTTCACCTTTGGAATCAGTAGGAAGTGAGACTTTGAATAGGAGAATAATTGAAAATATAGAGTTGTGGTCCTTCTCTCCCTTTTGGACCTGCCAGCTGAGTAGAGGGTACATTTGGCACAATTCTTTATGTGATATGCTAAGTACAATGAGATCAGGACTGATGACTGTCTTTGAATCCCCCCCCCCCCCCCGCTATCTGGCCAAAATAGGTAGAAAACAGCTATCCTGGGTATTCCCAAGGTATAGAATTGCAGGTGTTAAGAGCATAATGTGCCGCTATATCTAAACCACATTGTGTTCTCTATTTTTACTGGTCTGATTTCCTTCAGTGCCCATTTGCAGGACTATTATAAGAACTACTCATAATTTTTGTGTTTTATGTGTATAATCACAAACGTTTTTGTCCTCTCCATTTTCCTTATTATTGTATGCAATGGTAATCCAGTAATGGTAAAACTTTACATTTAGCTCTACGATTATAGCATATCAAGGTGCAATTGTGACAGAGCTAGAATAAGAATGAACATCATTCCAAGATAGATAAAATAACAGGTGGTCTTTGTACTTCTCCCTGTTGGTACAGTGTGGCTTACATGGGAGAGTTGCATTATGTTAGTTAATTATTTTTTATTTTTGTCATTGTTTTCAGGAACTCCATTGGTTAGCACATGTATGAATGCTGAGCAAACAGGGTTGACTCTATTACTTGACATTGATGCACTCTTTTCTCTGTTCTCCTCTGTATTACAGGAGTTGACAGGTTAAAAAGTACTTTTCCTTTACACCTAGAATTCTGGATGTGCTTTTGGTTTTTCTAATGAGATTT
Organism: Tolypeutes matacus; assembly: GCA_026826555.1. Taxonomy (NCBI): domain Eukaryota; kingdom Metazoa; phylum Chordata; class Mammalia; order Cingulata; family Chlamyphoridae; genus Tolypeutes; species Tolypeutes matacus. The sequence goes on from JAKSZT010053872.1 coordinate 3,170,315, forward strand.
ACTCATTCAAAATTTGGAAAGTGGAGATGAGATAGTGACCATCTTCCTGTGGCTGTGGCAGCTAACAGGACTGCTCTGGTGGCATATATACAAGCCTATAACTGACTACCTCAGTGTCTGCTTGGAGATGAGCCAGTTACGATGTCACCATTAGTAGTAGAAGCACCAATCATAGCTTCCTCCTTGAAAGACCCAGACTTGCATTTCTCTACCTTTCCAACAAATTTTAAGCACCTTACTTTTTCATTTTTTTCTACTGAATCTCTTTCTGCCTGAAGCACCCAGTATGTTTTCAATTTTCTGCATGTAACAGTGCTTGATATACTATGACACAAACTGTATGTCATTGAGGAAACCTCAGTTTCCTCTCTGTAAAATAGTAATAATGACAAATTGCTAACAAGATTCCATGATGATTAGAGAGAATGTATATAAATTAGAGCTCTATACTATGTAATAGCTATTTTCAAGAACACTTATTAATAATGCCTTGTTGTTTCAATATAAAGTATATGACCATTAGTTCTATTACATTGCTAGATCTAGAAGAATACTACAGAGGATTATGATTATGTGTTTTGTATTATAGTTATTTTCACAAATTAAATAATTTTTTCATTCCATGGCATGTATTAGAAAATATTTTCTTTGGGGTTTTTAGACCACTCGGCCACGCTACCACCATTCTTTGGGGTTTTTGTAATAACTTGCTGTCCCTCTATGTATCATGCAATTCTTCCAATTGTAAATGATGTTAGAGAGATTACAAGGTTCCTTATTTTCACAGGGATAAACTGCTCCTTTGTTCACAAAAAGATTCCAACTGAGAGAAGAAGGATAAGAAAGCCTATTATGCTATTTATAGATTTGGATTTTTTTCCCTCTGGTAATTTATGCATCATAGATTTGTCACATTAGAGGGCAATGTCATTGACTTTGTGTTTATTTTTTGTGTTATACACAGTGAAATTTTCTAAATATATTCTCCTGCATTATATTAAAGTTTGAGGTTTAAAAATTCAGCTTCTTAATCTTTAAAGTAACATCTCTTGAGGAATGTGATACCCACATTCTTCTGTAATACAGTAAAAAATAAAGAAATATCTCTGCATGCTGCTGTGACCTTTGACAGGTATCATAGCTGGTCTTAGCAGCAGCAGGATTTATTTCTTTCACAGAGGTTTGTATTTGCTAGGTGGAAATAATCACTAAAAATAAATGCCTCAAGTTGAAGGAAAAAAAAAAGAGTTTGATTTTTTATTGTGTTCACTCTGGCTCTCAGTGGTCGATTCGTTGGGTATCCAAACAAGTTTCAGTAAAAGGGTAGAGGAATGTTTGGGGCAAGATGACCTATGGTTAGTTCTATGCCTTTCCTAGTTTACAAATTGATGTCAGCTTGGTAAACAAACACCAGGGGCTTCAAGTGTGTAGAAAACATGTTCAGAATCCTCAATGATTCTGCCATTGCTCACTCAGAAAACTACTTAGCCTTGAATTTCTGCAGGCATTTGATCAAACTGACAATCCTAACTTGGGGATCAATAAAATTCTGGGGCTTAGTACAAGACTAATGAGACCTAGCAGAGTTCATAGATTAGTTTTAAATGTATTGCTATGATTCGACTCACACAGTATTTACAAAACCTGGCATTGTCTCCCTGAAATTCCTGTCATAAAATAATTTACTTTTAAGATTTTACAGAAATTCAAATGTGCTACCATCATTTATCCATAATAACAACTTGCATTTTTGCAGATTTATAGTTTCTATAGTTTCTTCTGTAGGCTCATAATAGTAAATAGTTCTGTTAAAAGCAATAGTGTGCAATAGACAATATTATCAACTTGGGGGAACCAACTTCAGGTAATGAAGGATTAGCTTGGTTAGATTAACCGTGCTGCAGACAAGAGTTATGAAATCTAAACATCTGAGTGTAATACAAAGACAATAGACTTTGAAGGCTCTGGTGAGATTTTTTTTTTTTTTTTAAAGTTCAGGGTAAGGTGAAAATCTGGTGAGATTTATGTTTCTAAGGCACAACACAGAAGGCAGAAATCCAGAGTCTTCCTTAGTTGAAGGATCAGAAGACAGAGTTTGGGGATAGCAGAGTAGCTAGAAAAATCGGGGGAAATTCCAGAACAAAAGGCAGTGACAGATTGAGTGAGTCCCCAAACCTACATATAAACTCTGGCCGAATACTTGGATGATCACTGACCTATGAATGCACTGAAGCTGTTTTCACTGGGCCTCCAGGACTCTCATCTGGAAGCTGAAAGAATTCAGTGGAGATTTCAGCTGCTGTCCAAACAATGGAAGGCAGGACAAAGGAAAGAATTTAAGTCTAGACATGTTAACTTCCAGCTCTAACAAAAACAACATTCTTCAAAGGAAATTAACTAAATTCAGTCTCTATAATGTACACTCACAATACAATAAAAAATTACCCAAACTATGAAGGAACAGGAAATTATGACTGAAACTCAAGACTAAAGCTGTCAATAAAAATTGACCAAGGTTTATCATAAAAGTAAAATGACAGCCTACACAATGGGAGAAAATATTTGGAAACCACATATCTGATAAAAGTTTATGCCAGAATTTATGAAGAAATCTGTCAACTTAACAACAAAGACACAAACAACCCAATTAAAAATGGGCAAAGGACTTGAATAGACATTTCTCCAAAGACTACGTACAAATGACCAAAACCCACATGAAAAGATGATCAACTTCATTAGCCATCAGGTAAGTGCAAATCAAAACCATAATAAGATACCATTTCATACCCATTATAATGGCTGCTATTTAAAAAAAAACAACAGAAAATAACAAATGTGGGAGAGGATACGGAGAAATAGGAACACTCATTCATTGCTAGTGTCAATGTAAAATGGTACAGCTGCTGTGGAAGACAGTTTGGCAGTTCCTCAGAAAGCTAAATATAGAACTACCATATGATCTGGCAATCCTGCTAGGTATATACCAAAAAGAATTTACAGCAGGAACTTGAAAAGAAATTTGCACACTGATGTTCATAGTGGCATTGTTCACAATTGCCAAAAGATGGAAGCAACCCAATTGTCCATCAACCAGTGAAAGGATAAATAAATGTGGTATATACATACAATGGAATATTATTTAGCTGTAAAAAGGAATGAAGTCTTGATACATGTTACAACATGAAACTTGAAGACAGTTTGTTGAGTGAAATAAGTCAGACACAAAAGAATAAATGTTGCATGATCTTACTGATTCAAAATCATTTTAATAAGCAAACTCATAGAGTCAGAATCTGGAATATAGGTTACAAAAAGATGAGGTAGGGATAGGGAATGGGAAGTTAAGGTTTAAATTATGCAGGGTTCTTCTTTGGAATAATGGAAATGTTTTGGTAATGGGTGGTGGTGATGGTAGCACAACATTGTGAACATAATTAACAGCACTGAAATATATATATGAATGTGACTAAAAGGGGAAATGTTAGATTATATATCTATATATGCTAACAATAAAATTTTTAAAAACCATGGATACAATACACAATGAACTCTAATTCACAGAATATAGTTAAAAGTACAATTAAAAATGTGCTTTCATCAATTTTAATAAATATTCCATACCAATGCAAGGTGTTGCTGTATTTTAATCCTGTGTTTTATGCATGATTGTTCTTTAACCCCACATCTTCTTCAATAAAGAAAAAAATGGAAAAATACAATTGTTCTATAATGGTACAGCCATTATAGAATAAAATTTGGTGGTTTCTAAGAAACATAAGTAGAGAATTACCAAATGGCCCTGCAATCTCACTTCTAGGTATATACCCCCAAAACTTGAAAATAGGGAGTCCAGCAGATATTTGCACACCAATGTTCATAGTGGTGTTATTCACAATAGCCAAAAGATGGAAGCAACCCAAGTGTCAATCAGCTGATGAATGGATAAACAAAACTGGAATTTATGCACAATGGGATATTATTAGTCTTAAAAGGTATGAAGTCCTGATACATGTGACAACATGGGTGTACCTTGAAGACAAGTTGAATGAAATGCACCAGACACAAAAGGACAAATATTGCATCATCCCACAGTTTTGAAATAATTATAATAAGCAAATCATAGAGTCAGAAACTACAATATCAGTTCCCAAGGGTCTAGGTGGAGTCAGGGAATGGGGAGCTAATGCTTACATTTTACAAAGATTCTATGTTGCTTGATGGAAATGTTTTGGTAATACATGGTGATGGTAGCACAACTTTGTGAATATTATTAACAGCACTGAATTACATATTTGAATGTTGTTAAAAGGCAAATTTTAGGTTGTATATATGTTACTAAAATAAAAATTTACAAAACTCCATATAACTGTATACAACACAGTGAACCTAATGTTAACTATAGGCTATAGTTAATAGTACAGTTACAAAAATGTTCTTTCATCACTTGTAAGGAAAGTATCACACTAAGGCAAGTTGTTAATAGGTTTTCTGCAAGATTTTTGGTAAACCTAAAACTCTAATGAGAGAGAGAGACAAGAAAGAATATTTATAGAAAATCCATTTCCTGAAAATCTAACTTGCTTAGGGTGCTATATATTTCTGTATCAGTATGGATTCTCAAAATACCAAACTCAAATACAATAACTTGGAGGCAAGAGATTGTAACTAAACTGAACTTGGATTTAGTGAGTTAAACTCAGAAGAGTAAAAATTAATAGACTCACATTAGCAATGAGTAGAAAACTGCTCAAAACTTAGCTCCTCTCAGTCCTGATAAATAAAATGTTTTACTGGATACCTGAAAATAATGATAATAAAATCAGTTTCTATGGTTTCTTTTATACTTTCACACATGGAATGAACTTTTTTCTTCAAAACATTCCTACTCTTCTGCAAAGTAGCTATTTTTCCACCTCTCTTTTCTCACTTTTGTCTTAAAACTCCCATACCGGAAACTCCCATACTGATCAACAAAATGATCAGTTTCATATGCTAGTGTTTCATTGTGCTCAGATACATTTAAGAAATGTGATTTTTTTTTAGGGCCTGCTGCCTAGGACTGGGACATCTGGAGCAAGAGCCTGAGATTATTGTTCTTTGTGAGCACAGGATGATCTGGTGGATCAAAGGCACCCTGTGGTAACCATAGGGGAGAAACTTGCATTATATGTATCCATCAATCAAAACCTGAGTGTCCATTGTATGCAGGCCAAATTCTAGATGCAATATCTGTGCCAAATGATCCAACTATCCTTTGGTGGTACTCAGTTTTGATGACAGACGGATAAATTTAGAAAATCCAGTTTTAGCACACCAGCTAACCATATTTCAGACTTCCACAAAATTATGCTTTCCTGAGAGAGTTTCTTCACAGATTAAAAGAGGATAATACTACAAGTTATTTTGATCAATTGACGTGTAAAACTATTTGGATTCTTAGACCTAAAGTTTCTCACCTTTGCAAAAGGAAAATGGATACAGAAACGCCCAAATGTACAAAATATCTCAAAATAATTTTTACAGTTAGGAAACAATGCTTAACTTGATAAATTAACTAGATAGATATAATCTTGTGGTTGTTCATAATTAAATTTTTTATTTGATGTGAACAGTCTCGTAGTAGATTATGGAAATATTTAATTAAAATTCTTTAGCAGAAACATTGACTAAAAGAACATTTAGTTTACTGGGCATATCCAGCCAAAGGAAATTTAAAGATAACTCCCTCCACCAGAAAAATAAATGAGCCAGAAAAAGGGAATAGAATGGACTAAGTGATAACCCTGAAACCAGTTCAGGCATTTAGAAAAACCATGGGAATGCCATAAGAATGGTAAGGATGCTGAGAGTATCTTTAGAGTAGGAGAACTATTTTTCCAGAGTTACCAAAATAAAATACTCAGAATTTCCTGTTCTCAACAAAAAATTATAAAGTATGCAAGGGGACAGGAAAGTATAATCCATTCACAGGAAAAAAAGATTTTGAAAGAAATCATTCCAGAAGAAGCTCAATCTCTGCAATTACTAATCAAAGATCTTAGATCAACTCTCTTAAATAGGATCAATGAACTAAAGGGCAACATTGACAAAGAGCTAAAGGAAATCAGAAAAACAATAAATTACTAAAATGAGAATTTTAGTAATGAGATAGAAATTATAAAGAAAAACCAAACAGAAATTCTAGAGATGAAAATTACAATAACTAAAATGAAAAATTCAATAGAAATGTTCAACAGCAGATTGGAAGAGGCAGAAGAAAGAATCAGTGAAGTTGAAGATAAAAACAAATTGTTCAGTCTGAGGAGCAGAAAGAATAAAGAGCAACAACAACAACAAATGAACAGAGCCTGTGGAACTGTGGGACACCATCAAGCATACCAATATATGTATCATAGGTGTTACAGAAGGAGAAGAAAGAGATAAATGGGCGGAAAAAATATTTGAAGAAATAGTAGCTGAAAACTTTCCAACTCTGATGAAAGATCCAAGAAGATCAATGAACACCAAGTAGGTTGACCCAAAGAGAGCTACATACATTATGATCAAACTGTAGAATGCCAAAGACAAAGATATAAGCTTGAAAGCAGCAAGGGAGAAGCAACACATCACATACACAGCATCTTCATATTAACATCCCATTTCTCAGTAGAAACCATGGAGGTCAGAAGGCAGTGGGAGGACACATTTAAAGTCTGGAAAGAAAAAAAACAATTGTTATCCAAGAATAATGTATCCAGCAAAGATGCTCTTCAAAAGCGAAGGAGAAATTAAGATACTTCTGGTTAAATAAAAGCTTGGAGAGCTCATTATCATTAGACATGCCTTTCAAGCAATCTAAAGGGAGCTGCTCTTGGGCTCCCATCTATCATATTGGAGGTCCCAGGTTCATTTCCTGGGACCTCCTGGTGAAGGCAAACTGGCCTGTATGGTGAGCTGACACAACAAAAAAGAGACAAAGAGGAGAGACACAACAAACCAGGGAGCTGAGGTGGCACAAGCAATTGAGTGCCTCTCTCCCACATCAGAGATCCCAGGATTGGTTCTCAGTGCCTCCTAAAGAGAAGATGAGAAGAGAAGACAAGCAGACACAGAGAGCACACAGCAAATGCACACAGAGGGCAGACAGCAAGTGCAGAAACATCAAGGGGGAAAGGATCATCTGTAACAGTTTGATACAGTTTATGAATTCCAAAAATAGATATTGGATTATGTTTGTAAATTTGTCTGTCTGAGGTTTCACTTTTACTTGATTAAATTACGATTAGGGCTTTGATTGGGCCACATCAGTAGGGCATTGAATCCCCACCCGTTGGTGGGTGGGGACTCACAGAGAAAAGACATGACAAAGGACAGAGTTGGGAGTTTTTTGAGGTGGAGCCCCAGGAAATAAACAGGGAGGAGAAAAAAAACAGAGAAGCAGATATGTGAGGAAACAGAGAAGGCTCCATTAGACACGGCAAAGGCCCCGGGAAGAGAGACAATCCATTCGCCTGATAGTTTGCAGCTGCAGAGACCAGAGCCCTGAGCAGCTGAGGTAGGAGAGAAACAAGCTCCAGGAGAGGGATGAGACTTATGCCAGCCTACAGCTGATATTGGAAGAAGCTGGGACCACAGAGCCTTCAGAGGAAGAGAGAGGCTGTACCCTTACAGATATTGGCAACCATCTTGCTCCAACACTTGGCAGCAGAATTTGGTGAGGGAAGTAACTTATGCTTTATGGCCTGGTAACTGTAAGCTTCTACCCCAAATAAATACCCTTTATAAAAACCAACAGATTCCTGATATTTTAGATCAGCACCCCTTTTGGCTGACTAATACAATCATCTAAGCAAAAAAGGAGGCAGTAATGGAGGAAAAGAGGGACAAAAAAGATATGTCTTACAAAATACATCTAGCAAAATGGCAGAAGTAAATCTTGCCTTAGCAGTTATTACCTTAAATGTAAATGGATTAAATACTCCAAACAAAAGGCAGAGATTGGTAGAATGAACAAAGAAGCAAAACTCAACTATATGCTGTTTACAAGAGACTTATCTTGACCCAAACACACAAACAGGTTGAAAGTAAAAGGATTGAAAAAAATACTTCATTCAAACAGTAATCAAAAGACAGCTGAGGTGCCTATACTAATATCAGAAAAAATGGACTTTAAAGAGTTGTTACAAGAAATAAAGATATAGTTAATTGAAAAAAGGATCAATTCAACAAGATGAGTTAAGAATTATAAACCTATATGCACCTAAGAACAGGGCACCAAAATATATAAAGCAAATAAGGACAAAATTCAAGGAAGAAATAAAGTTTTACAATAAGAGTTGAAGATTTTAATACAACACTTTAAATAGTGGATAAAATATCCAGACCAAAGATCAAAAAGGAGGAGAGGACCTGAACAACAGTATAAACCAACTAGATCTAACAGACATAAACAGAACACTTCACCCAATAATAGCAGAATACACATTCTGTGCACATGGATAATTCTCCAGGATAGACCATTTGTTCGGGCACCAGAGACGTAGTAGTAAGGGTAAAAATACTGAAATCATAAAAAGTAACTTCTCTAACCATAATGGAGTAAAGCTAAAAATCAATAACAGGAGGAAAATTGGAAAATTTACAAATACATGGAAATTAAATAGCACACTTTTAAACAACAAATGAGCTAAAGAAGAAATTACACAGGAGATTAGAAAATATTTATATATGAATGAAAGCAGAGATACAACATATCAAAACTTATGAGATGCAGTGTAGGCAGTGCTCAGAATGAAATTTATAGCTATGAATACATGTATTCAAAAAAGAAGATCTCAAATGTCTTAACATCTTGAGGAACTAGAAAAAGAAGAGCAAAGTACAACCAAATTTAGTAGAAGGAAGAAATTTTCGGCAATGGTGCTGTGTTTGCAACGGGGCAAGCACAGTTTTCTTTAACAAATGGGGTTTAGAAAAGTGGTTATCCACATGTAGAAGAATGATGTTAGACCCCTGTATCATACCATATATAAACATTAACTCAAAATGGTTAAAGACCCTAAATATAAGAGCTATAGCCATAAAAATCTAAAAGACAAGATAGGGGCAAGTCTTCATGACTTTGGATATGTAACTAGGGCTACTTTTGTAAAAGAGAGAGAACTGGCAGAAGATAATCTTAGAAAAAATAATATGTAGTTTTAAATAAATATTAAATTCACCAAAGCCCAGGCAGTCTAAAAGAAAACCACAAAAAATAAACTCAGCCCATCATCATCAAGTTACTGCAATTAAAGATAAAAGACTATATTGAGAGTAGCCAGGAAAAAATCCACACATTATAAATATAAATGATGGGTTAATTCCCCTCAAGAAAAAAAAAAAAGGTGAGGACAGAATATTGTTACCAATAGAGCAGACACTAATACAAAATATAAAAAGGTATAGCTAAAAAGCCAATAATGGAATTAAAAGGGAATGGTAATATGAATATTCTCGCTGTTCTGATTTTGTGATAATCAGGGTAGGCTAAACATTGGCTATATTAGAAACCATGCATGTCTCGCCAGACCTAGTTTTTCTCCCTAGGTCTGGTTTTTGGAATGCTGGTGATAAACAAAGCCTCATTTATTATATGACCATCCTGTATGGGAAAAGACTGTAGCTTTGGGTATCTTTGGTCAACCTTAAGAGATATGACAGAGGGACGGATGTGGCTCAGGTGGTTGGGCATCTGTCTCCCATATGGAGGGACCTGGTTTTATAAATCTATATATATATAGAAGGCATGTGGGTGCACTGCCAGGCCCCGTGAGCCACACAGCAAGATGACGTAATAGGAGCATGACACAAGGGAGAGCCAAGACGAGACGCACTGAAAAACCAGGAACTAAGGGGCACAGGAGGTAGGACACCTTTCTCCCACATCAGAGGTTCTGAGTATCAAATTCCAGTGAAGACAAGAGGAGAAGGATGAGAAGAGAGGGCACGGAAACAGACACAGAGTCGCCCAGTGAATGGACACAGAAACAGCAAAAACAGAGGGAGGGATAAAAATGGATAAGAGTAGATAAATAGATAAATAAATACTTAAAAAATGTATAGGGGAGGAAGATATGGACTATATTTAGTAGTAATACTTTGATGATGCTCCTTCATGATTTAATAACAAATGTTTCACAGCAATGCAGGTTGTGGGGGGGTGATATGTGGGAGCCCTGTACGATGTTATGCATGTTTGTTTTGTAAGTTCACGATGTTTACTGAACACTTATAATTTATTTATGTTCATGTATGAATGATATATTTCAATAAATTGTTTTTAAAAAAAGATTTAAAAAAATATTTAAAAATTTAAAAAGGGAATGGTATAGTCTAAAAAAAGACATCAAAATAAGCCAACAAATGAGGGACAGAGGAACAAAAATCTGTTTTTATGAAAATATATTTTGTTCTCACTCTCAACGATAGGTTAATATGTAGAGAAATTCCAATTAATGGTGATTTCCCTCAACACTTTGAGGATATTTATCCACTGTCTTCAGATACATATTGCTGTTGATGAATCTGTTATCAATCTAATTACTATTCCTGTCTAAGAATATTTTTTTTTGTATGCCTCTAGTTGCAGTAAAAATTGCATCTTTCTCTTTGATATTCTGAAGCTTCATTGGGACATGCATGATGCATAAGAATGGATCTGTTTTCACTTATCAGGCTTCTTAAGCATCTTCAATCTGAGAACTAATAACATTATTAATAGAAGAAAATTTTCGGTCATATCTCCTCTTGGCCTTTTAACTTTCCAGCTTTCTATTCTATTACAAAGTTCTATTTTGTAATAGAAAATAGAATTCTATTACAAAATTCTAGAATTCCTGTTACTATATGATGGATGTTGGATCTTATTTACTATCTTTCATGCTTATTTTCATCTCTTTATCTCACTGGACTTCATTCTGTGTAAACTGCTGTATCTCTTTTCCAGTTTACTGTCCCTGTTCAGTTGGACTTAATCTTCCATTTAACCTTTCCATTATGTTCTTAATTTTAGTAACTGTATCTGTCATTCTTATAAATTTGATTTGGCTCTCTTGTACATTTAGAGATTTAAAGTTTTTTCATGCTGTTCTCATTCTGGTTTTTATTCCATGTGTATCTTTAATAATTTTAAACATTAATATTTGCAGTAGTATTTATGCTGTTTATCTCTATTCAGATATTGATCTTCATATGTGTTGCATTTGCACCTTTGTTGACTTTTGCATTGTAATTAATTCTCAGGTGCACTTTAAAATTTTTTTAATTGTTTCTCATTTTCAATGAGTGGATTTCTTTGTGAGAGTCTCATGTCTTGAGGACTGTAGCTTTTGCTGAGATCAATGCTAATTTATTAACTTTGGATTTCTTACCACACAGTGGTAAACATTCACATTTCCCAGACAGTGATTTAGGATTGGGGTTTTCATTTCTCCAACATGACACTTTTTCCCATGCATGGCTCTGGGTAATTGGCATATTTCCTGCTGCCTCCCTGAATCTGTGGTTTTCCAGTCCAATTTCCATATACATTGTAGCCAATAGTGGTAGCCATTTTTTTCTCTGCAGAGGGTTCTGTTGCAGCTAACCACATTATGTAAAGCCAAAAACCACAGCCCTGTTCCAACATAAGCAATAATATTCCAATCCGTCAACATTACCCAACTCCCACATCTCTGGGCTACTTCAGCATCAGTTCAAAGTTCTGTCTTTATGTTCCTCCTCATTTATAACAATGAGAAAATCCCTTTTCTTTCTTTGAGTTTGGCTCTGTGTTCTCCTAATGCATTTTATTTTTGGAATTCAGTACTTTTTCTGTAGGAGTACAGCATAGTTTAACATATTGTGGGAGGAATTTTTGTAGCAGTACATTGCAGGAAAAGAGTGATAACAGTTTGCCATATTTAACCTCCTTTACCCACTAAATAATTAACATAGGCATTCCTATGTTATTAATATACTCTATTACTTTAGGGGGTTAAGGCTATTTATTATATTTATATGTTCTAACTTATACAGCCAAATCCCTGCTGTTGGTCATTTTAGATGTTTCCAGTCTTTCTCTCTCATAAACCTTCTCTCATAAAAATAATGCATTATATAGCTAATTTTTTCAAGCATGCAGTAGGAAAAAAAATCAAAGGATAAACGTAAAATAAGAACAAATCCAAAAAGCAGAATGTTCTACATAGTAAGTAACAGTAGTCAAGGAAAGAGTTAACAAATGTGCAGGTACCAAAATTTTCCATGAGCTATGGTTCAGCTATATTAAATGGCTTTCTTTTTTCTTTTCCTTTCTTTCCTTTTTTTTTTTTTTTTTAAATAGGTTAGTTTATTGTGTTGCAGCAGAAATGAGACTTACATGATGAGAAAGCCCAAACGGCACTCGGAGAGGCAGAGGAACAAAGTTTTATTACGCTCGGGCCCAGAGGGGAGTTCAGTCTCCAAATTATGAGCCCCCAATATCACCTTTCATGGGGTTATATAGGCTAGCGGTTGCTGGGCAAGCAGGCAAATTCCTTAAGCAAGCAGGCAGGTGGGGTTTACAAAAACAAAAAAAAGCAAGTTTAGCTTATCTCCCTAAAGCAGAAGACCTTGGGCAGAGGAGGACGAGAGGAGCCAGGGAGCCGTTTATCTTTCTGAAGCTGTGGGTTTCAGGGAAAATGGGTGAGGAGCCATTTATCCTCCTGAAGCTGTGAGTTTCAGAGAAAAGGGGAGAGGAGCCGTTTATCTTTCTGAAGCTGTGGGTGTCAGTTAAGGGGTGGGGGCATCAGGGTGGCAGTATCTTCTTCATCAATTGTTTTTACTTTTTTTAAAAACCACGAATTCATTTATTATATCTTGTTTGTTCCTATTGGCTAAAGCAGGCTCCAGTATAATTTGGGTCAACATTTTGATTCATTCCTTAAGTTAGTAAGCAAAGCCAACACCCTTGTGGTCAAGGCATAATTACTATTCAGGAAGTACAGGGCTTGATCAAGGTATTCTTCATGGTTGTATTTGACAGCAATGAATGGTCCAAAAATGAAAGAATCTTGAACAAAAGAACCAAATTCCTTTGATTCATCTCAGAATGAAACCTGTTGTGCTTTCAGAAAAACATCAATGTGATTGTAGCAAGTATGGCTTTTCTCTAACTCATGCTGCATTCTTTCTATTATGAGGTGCTTACTAGATATTAATGTTTAGAATCTGAAAAGTATCACTTTATCAGTCTTGGAAAGGGGTAGTATTGAAAACTTGTTGGAACTATTTCTCCTAAGTGTTCTCAATAGCATGGAAGCTAAAGTTGCTTATTTAGCTGAGGCAGTCCTGCACTCCTTAAAGTTTCCAGAACTCTCTTCTACCTATATCAGAAATATACCATTTCTGTTAAGCCTAGTAGACCTAGGAATATAACTTAAATTTTCTAGAAGAAGCAAAGTAAACAAAAACAAAACAAAACAATTAATTGCAACAATGAAATCTATGCAAAACACTTTAGGATAGCATGTAATACTCAAGATAGAAATTGCTGAAAGAGAAAATGGATGGGGACAATTTGATTCCTAATGCTAATATTACCATCGAGGTTAGTGACATCCATTGGAAACAAATTCCATCATCTTGATAATTAAGGTTTTCGTCCTAAACTGATAGTAGACCCAAAGTCTTTATAGCATTTTCTTGTTGCTCACTTGTGGTCTAAGAACATCAGATATTCTAATACATTTTAAATTGAAGATACTGTAACTTCTATTTTCTATTTTAAGGTGTTATTTTTTCTTCCGTGGATAATGGAAGGCTAAATGTCCTTCAGCTGGCTGTTGGTTAACTAACTTGATTGTCTTTCAGGTACACAGAATAATCTTCCTGTTTACTACCTGATTTTAATTACGTCCCTATAGTGTTATAAGAAACATGGCTCTGCTTAAAGCATGGTACAAATAAGAACAAAGAGAAATGTCTTGTAATTTTTTTTTTTTTTTTTAAAGATTTTATTTATTTATTCATTTATCCCCCCCCCTTGCTGCTTGTGCTCGCTGGGTCAGCTAACCACGCCGTGCGGGCGGGCTTGCCTTCACCAGGAGGCCCTGGGAACCGAACCCCGGGCCTCCCATATGGTAAACGGGAGCCCTACTGATTGAGCCACAGCCGCTTCCCAGTCTTGTAATTTTTTAAAACTTTTTTTCAGCTTCCAAAAATAAAATACACAAAAGACAGCTTAACAAATTATGGAAGCATTACTTTAAAAAATCCTGTCCAGGCACATTTATCTTATTTAATTCTAAAAACAAACTCAATTGTTTCTCCAGTGCTCTGAAATATGAATAAATGAGCATAAAATGGTTAAATGACATGACCAAGTTCTCCTTCTTAATGAAGAAAAAAAAAAAAAAGAAGAGCTTGACAATATGTATATCTCATAAAATGAAATCCTGTATTCCTTTTTTTTTTAACCTTTAACATTAATACACTACCTTCTTTGCCTTTGCTACAAAAATATTGCAATATTACTTTTAACTATAGTCTACAAGTTACAGTAGTTGTATTTTTCCCATGTATCAGCATATTCTTAATACCTTGAAATACAGGAACATTGTTGTATTTGTATTATTAACCACAGACCTCATCTAACACTGAAATCAATATATTATTCAGTTCCTAGATTATCCTCTAGCTGTCATTCAATTAATATTAACCTCCCCAAACTACACCTTTCAGCCGCAATCACATTTATAAACCAGTAGAGTTAGTTATACTCATTATAACTCTATTCATTTCCACATATTTACATTCAACCTTATTAAGCATTCTACATACATTCAGCATCAACTCACCTTTCTCCAAACCACATTCTGTCTCCTACTAATCTATACTCTATGGTTAGCTCCATAAGTTTACTCATCATATTTATTTCATATCAGTGAGACCACACAATATTCATCCTTTTGTGTTTGGCTTATTTCACTCAACATAATATCCTCAAGGATCATTCATGTTGTCATATGCATCCCAAGTTCATTTCTTCTTACAGCTGAATAGTATCACATTGAATGTATATACCACATTTTTTTTAATCCATTCATTGTTTGATGAACACTTAGGTTTCCATCTTTTAGCAATTTTCAGTGATGTTGCTGTGAATATCTGTGCGCAAATATCTGTTTACATCCTTGCTGTCAGTTCTGTTGAATATATTCCTAGTAGCAGGATTGCCGTATCATACAACATCTCTGTGTTTAGCTTCCTGAGGAACCACCAAACTGTCTTCCACCGAAGCTGCGCCATTTTACACTCCCACCAACAGTAAAGGGGTGTTCCTATTTCTCTGAATCCTCTCCAGCACCTGTAGGTTTTTGTTTGTTTGTTTGTTTATTTTTAGTAATGGCCATTCTGTAATGCATGAAATGATATCTCATTGTAGTTTTGATCTGCATTTCTCTAATAGCTAGTGATGTTTAGCATCTTTTCGTGTGCTTTTGACCATTTGTATTTCCTCTTTGGGAAAATGTCTATTCAAGTCTTTTGCCTATTTTTTTAACTGGGTTGCTTGCCGTTTTATCATTGAGGTGTGTGATTTCTTTATATAACATGGAAATCAAATCCTTTTCAGATATGTGGTTTCTAAAATTTTTCTCCCATTCAGTAGGCTGCCTTTTCACCTTCTTAACAAATTCATTTGAAGCACAGAAGTGTTTAATTTTTGAGGCAGTCCCATTTTTCTATTTTTTTCTTCCATTGCTCATGTTTTGGGTATAAGGTTTAAGAAACCACCACCTACCACAAGAGCTTGAAGATGTTTCCCTACATTTTCTTCTAGGACATATGGTTCTAACTTCTATATATAAGTCCTTGGTCCATTTTGAGTTAATTTTTGTATAAGGTGTGAGATAGGGGTCCTTGTTCTTTCTTTTAGATATGGATATCTAGTTCTCCCAGCACCATTTGTTGAATAGACTGTTCTGCCCCAAGTGGGTGGATTTGACAGCCTTGTGGAAAATCACTTGACCATAGATGTGAGGGTCTATTTCTGAACTCTCAATTCAATTCCGTTGGTCAATCTGTTTATCTTTATGCCAGTCCCATGCAGTTGTTACCACTGTAGCTAAATAATATAATAAAATAATAATATAATAATTCAGGAGTCCTTCAACTTCATTCTTCTTTTTAAAGATATTTTTTGGCTATTTAGGGTACTTACCCTTCCAGATAAATTTGATAATTGCCTTTTCCAATTCTGAAATAAATGTTATTGGAATTTTTATTGGGATTGAGTTCACACTGTAAATCAGTCTAAGTAGAATTGGCATCTGTGGAAGTTTCAGTTTATTTATGAATCCCAAAAAGAGTGATTATGTTTGTGAACTTATCTATTCCTCTGGGTGTGATACCCTTTGAATGCATTAGATTCAGCTGACATATCTTGATTAAATTACCTGTAAAGATTAGGACTTTGATTCATCCACATCAGTAGGCATGACTCAGATTGAGTCCCCATCTCCTTGGTGGGCTGATATAAATGGATACTCACTCAAGAAGACACATGGAAGAGGAGAGAACTTGTTCATTTCAGTCCTGCCATATGACAGAAAGGACAAGGCTAAAACAGCTAAAGCACAGGGGAAAAAGAAATGAGCCCTATGCCAGAGACTGATATAGGAAGCCCTGAGAGACAAGCCTTAAGCCAGCCTACAGCTGAGATTGGAAGAAGCTGGGTATATGGGAACCATAAGAGGAAGAAGGAGAGACCAGGCAAAGATTGCCCACCATCTTGCTTCAACACATGGCAACTGACTTTGGTGAGAAAGCAGCCTTGAGTTGGACTCTTTAGGGCCTTGTAACTGTAAGCTTTTATCCCAGATAAATACCCTTTATAAAAGCAACAGATATCTGATACTTTGCATCAGCACCCCTTTGCCTAATATAATATCTTAATGATAATTAGTGTTACAATCCATGAACACGGAATGTCCTTCCATTTATTTAGGTCTTCTTTGGTTTCTTTTAGTAATGTTTTGTAGTTTTCTGAATTTATGTCATTTATGTCCTTGGTTAAGTTTATTTCTAAATATTTGATTCTTTTAGTCACTATTTTTTTAAGTTTTTTTCCTTTATTTTAAAGGAGCTTTAGATTGCATAAATGTTACATCGAAAATACAGGGGATTCCCATATAGCCTAATCCCTCCCCCTTGCACACTTCTGCCATTAACAACATCTTCCATTAATGTATTACATTTGTAATAATTGGTGAACACATACTGAAGCATCACTACTAAACATGGTCTATAGTTTACATTATGGTTCACCCCTTGCACAGCACAATTTTATAGGTTTTGACAAAATGTATAACAGTGAGTGGATCAACAGTACTGGAATGAAGGTGAGCAGGGTGGGGGGTTGGGATGGATTACCCATGGAACCAAGGGGAGGACTAGTTTTTTTTTTAATTAATTATTTTTATTTTTAAAGAAGCTTTAAATTACATAAATGTTACATAAAAAATATAAGGGATTCCCAGATGCCCAAATCCCTTCCCCTCCCACACTTTCCCACATCAACAACATCCCTCATCAGTGTGGTATGTTTGTTACAGTTGATGAACACATATTGAAGCATTGCTACTAACGATAGATTAGTGTTTACATTATAGTTTACACTCTATAGGTTATGACAAAATGTACAATGACCTGTATCTGTCACTGCAATGTCTTGCAGGACAGCTCCAATGTCCCAAAAATGCCCTTATATTACACCTATTCTTTCCTCTCCCATCCCTCAGAACCTCTGGTGGCCACACAGCCTTTATATCAATGGTAAGAGTTCTTCCATTGCTAGAATAATAATAAGTCTATAGTAGAATAATAATAAGTCTATTTTAGTCCATTGTTCATTCCCCAATCTTGAGGATTTGGGGGTGGTGATGCCCACTCTGCTTCTAATTGAGAGGGAGCTTAGATCCCATGGGGCAGTTGAATAGAACTATCTTGATTGAAGTTGCAGACACACTCTGTTCCTTGGCATGAGTGTTGTCCAGCATATCTCCTTGTTAATTGTTCTGGGTGAGTCCAATGACCTGGAGAGTAGGTGTTGCAACTCTGCTGAGATTCAGGGCTCAACTGGCACATGGACGGATCAAAGATTTAAGTTTCTAGGACATATGTTTATGAAGTATAGTGCTAATTATAGGTTCAAGTAAAAGGGGCAGAAGAGTCAGGTGTAGAGAACCCTGTTTTGGTCAAGGTCTTTTTCCAAATGCATTGCTAGTTGGCGCTTGCTAATAATCCCTTGGTGCCAGGGACGCTCATCTCCAGGAGTCATGTCCCATGCTGGGGGAAAGATAGTGAGTGAGTTTGTATGCTGAGTTTGGCTTAGAGATAGGCCACATTTGAGCAACAAGGAGGCTTTCAGGAGGTAACTCTTGGGCAATATATAATGCTGGCTAAGTTTCAATTTTATGGTTAAAGGTTCATAAGTACAATCATCAATATCAAGGACCTGGCACTGTCCATGCCTAGTGAATCACTCGGGATTCTTGCCATTCTATTAGAAAATGTAGCAGGACTCCCCAGATGGGAATTCAATATTCTTTTGGTAATTGTGCGGGTCTCCACCCACCGAGACAATGCCCCATGAACACTTGAACATATTCCTATGCCTTAGAGGCACGCCCCAGGTCCACCCCTTCCCATACATTAACCCATCACTGACAGCCTGCACCATTGATCCTCCCCTGCCACAGTTGTACCACTTCTGTAATCCAAAACCTCTCCAAAAATGAAGCCAACAAAATAACCAAATAAAATTAATAGTTAAATGACATAATAATTTTTAAAATATCAAAATACAAAAATTTAAAAATTTTGAGATAATATAACATTTTTTATACATTGAGTCTTTCATCACTGTTAGCTCTATTATCTCATATGTACAGTGGCAATTTCTTCCATATATTCCCCTAGTGTCTTATTTTTTTCATTTTGTCTTCAGTGAAGCTTTAGGTTACAGAAAAGTCACATAGAAAATAAAGGGGATTCCCATATACCCAGCACCCTCCCACTTTTCCACTCTCCCATATTAATATTTTACATGTGGAGGGCACATTTGTTACAATTGATGTACAAATATGGAAACATTGCTACTAACTGTTTACATTATGGTTTATATTTTGGACTGTACACTTTTATATGTTTTGACAATTTTTTAAATAGCCTGTATCTGTTATTGCAAGATCATGCAGAACAATTCTAATTCCCTAAAAATGCCCTATGTTCCATCTATTCTATTCTTCCCTCCCTCTCCCCTTGGAACCTATGGTAACCACCAAGTTTCAAGTTTTGAAGAATAAGATACATAGTTACTTGTAATAATATTGATGGATTGACATGTTGGTCTATTTTCTTTTATTCAGCACTGCCTGTGTTCTTGAGGTATTCTTGTCCCTCTAATTGAGAACATAGCAGGATTCCCCAGGATGGGAGTTTAAAATTTTCAGCCAAGAATTCTTTAACTGGAAAAACTGTCTTTCAAAAATGACGATGAGTTTAAAGTCTTCACAGAAAACAAAAACAGAGCATTTGTCACCAAGAGACTAAATTTACAAGAGATTCTAAAGATTTGCTGCAGCCTGAAAGGAAAAGAACAGGGTGAGGGGCTTACATAAGAATTTAGAAATGAAGATTATAAGTAAGGGCAACTAAAATGGTTAAAAGACAGTATTAAGATACGACAACAGAATAAAATGGACTAAGTAAGTAATGCCTTTACAATAATATCATTGAATGTTAATATATTGAATCCCCCAATCAAAAGATATAGACTAACAGAATGGATAAAAAAAAAATTGAGCCATCTATTTGATGTCTACAAGAGATGCACATAAAATGCAAGGACACAATCAGGCTAACGTGAAAGGTCAGAAAAAAAAAAATTCCATGCAATAGTAATCAAAAAAGTTCTGAAGTAGCAATACTAATATCAGAGAAAATAGATTTTAAATGAAAAACTGTTCTAATAGATGAAGAAGGTCACTATATATTAATAAAAGGGACAATTCACCAGGAAGAAATAATGTTCATAAATATTTATGCACCTAACCTGGGTGCCCCAAAATACATGAGGTACACACTAATAAAACTGAAGGGAGAAACAGATGTCTCTTCAATAATAGTTGGAGACTTCAATACACCACTCTCATTGGTTGGAACATATGGACAGAGGATAAATGAGAAAACAGCTTAAAAAATATAATAAATCAACTCGACCTATATATAGAACATTATACCCCAAAACAGCAGGATATTGTTTCCAAATGCTCATTGAACTTTCTCCAGGATAGACCTCATGTTGGGCCATAAATCAGATCTAAACAAATTTTAAAAGATGAAATAAAAGCACTTTCTCTGATCATAATGGAATGAAATGGGAAATCATTAACAGGTAGAAAAAGAGAAAATTCACAAAATATATGGAGATTAAATAGGACACTCAATCAGTGGTCAAAGAAGAAATTGCAAGAGAAATCAGTAAATATCTCTAGCAGTTTGATATTTCTTATGAATTCCAAAAATATATATTGGATTGTGTTTGTAAATTGGTCTGTTCCTCTGGGCATATTAGATTGTATTAGATTCAGAGTTTTCACTTTTACTTTATTAAATCAAGATTAGAGCTTTTATTTGACCACAGAGTTGAGTCCCTAACCCTTGGTGGGGCAAAACAGATGGTCACACAGAAGTAAAGACACAGAGAAGGAGAACATAGAGAGTCTAGCTTTGGATGCTGGAACCCTGGGGAGAGAGAGCGAAGCTGTTCACCTGATAGTTTGCAGCTGAAGAGACCAGAGCCCTGAACAGCTGAGAAAGCCTGGGAAGAAATGAGCCCTGGGGAGAGAGATAAGCCTTATGCTAACTTATAGCTGAAAATGGAAGAAGCTAGGACCACAGAGCCTTAGGAGGAAGAGGAAAGCTGAACCCTCACAAAGACTGGCAGCCGTCTTGCTCTAATACGTGGCAACAGACTTTGGTGAGGGAAGTAACTTACACTTTATGGCCTTGTGACTGTAAGCTTCTATCCCAAATAAATACCCTTTATAAATGCCAACAGACTTCTGGTACTTTGCATTAGTACCCCTTTGGCTGACTAATACAATATCTCAAGATGAATGAAAATGAGAACACAATGTATCAAAACTTATGGTGCACAGTGAAGGCAGTGCTGTGAGAGAAATTTATAGCCCTAAATGCTTACATTAAAAAAAGAAGAAAGAGCTAAAATCAAAGACCTAACTTCACACCAGGAAGAACTAAAAAAGAACAGCAAACTTATCTGAAAGCAAGTAGAAGGAAAGAAATAGCATAGACTAGAGCAGAAATAAATGAAATGGGGAATGAAAAAACAATAGAGAGAATCAACAAAATGAAAAGTTGTGAAGATCAAAATATTGACAAACCCTTAGCTAGACTGACAAAGAAAAAAAGAGAAAAGTTGCAAATAAAATCCAAGATGAGAAGGGGGACATTGCCAATGACCCCACAAAAATAAAAGAGATCATAAGAAGATACTATGAACAACTGTACACCAACAAACTAGACAACGTTGATGAAATGAAAAAAAATTCCTAGAAATACACGAACAACCCACACTGACCCTAGAAGAAATAGAAGATCTCAACAAACCAATCACAAGCAAAGAAAATGAAACAGCGATCAAAAACCTCCCCCAAATGAAAAGCCCAATACTAGATGGCTTTACAAGTTAATTCTACCAATCATTTAAAGAATATCTAATGCCAATCTTGCTCAAACTCTTCCACAAATTAAACAGGAGGGAATGCCACCAAACCCATGTATGAAGCCAACATCACCCTAGTACCAACATCATCTAGTACCAGAGCCAAATAAAGATATTATGAAAAAAGAAAATTACAGGTCAATTTCTCTAGTGAATATAAATGCAAAAATTCTCAAGAAAATACTTGCCAACTAAATCCAAAAGCACGTTTAAAGAATTATACAACACGATCAACTGCATTTTATGCCAGGTATACAGGGTGTTTCAACACTGGAAAAACAATCAGTGTAATACATCACATTAATATATTGAAGAATGATCATCTTGATTGATGCAGAAAGGGCATTTGACAAAATACAACATCCTTTTTTGGTAAAAACACTTCTAAAGATAGGAATAGAAGAAAACTTTCTCAATATGATAAAGGGCATTTATGAAAAACCCACAGCTAACATTGTACTCAATGGTGAAAGACTTGAAAGCTTTCTTGCTGAGATTGAGAACAAGACAAGGATGCCAACTGTCTCCATTGCTATTCAATGTTGTGCTAAAGGTTCTGGCTAGAGCAATTAGGCTAGATAAAGAAATAAAACTCACCCAAATAAGAAAGGATGAAATAAAACTTTCACAATTTGCTGATGATATGATCTTAAATATAGAAAATCCTGAAAAATCCAAAACAACGCTACTAAAACTAATAGATGACTCAGCAAAATGGTAGGATACAAGATTAATATGCAATTATCAGGTCAGCGGATGTGGCTCAAGTGGTTGAGCTCCTGCTTCCCACATGAGAGATCCTGGGTTTGGTTCTTGGTGCATCCTAAAACAAAACAAAAAAAAAAAAAAAAAAAACAAGCAAAACAAATTCAGGGGAGCCTATGTGGCTCAGTGATTGAGCGTCAGCTTCTCACATGAGCAAACTGAGGTGGAGTTCAGAAAAAAATTCCATTAAATTACCAAGTGCAAACTAGCAATGCATCTGGATAAAGACCTTGACCAAAAGGGGGAAATGGTAAATACAAATGGGTTTTTATGGTTAAGAGATTTCAAAGTGAGTTGGGAGGTCATTCCAGAGGTTACGCTTGTACACATCACAGCAGGATCTCATTGACTGCCACAGTAAACAGTGCCTCAAGCAAGGGTGCTCCTGAGGGCTCTAGAGACATCCAGAAACTATAAACAGGGCAGACAGCTGAGGAATTTGGCATCTTGTCAGTGGGCCTTACTTTGGAATTATGCTCCCCAGTGTAACAGAGTTAGACTCATTTATCGTTTCCCTACACATGGCAAGTGTGTACCTCATGAACCTATATTTAGCACTATACCCATTAAATATGTGTCCCAGAGACTTAAATCTTTGGTCTGTTTGTGTGCCACTTGAGACCTGAATCTCAGCAGAGTTGCAACACCTATACTCCAGTTCATTGGATGCACCCGGAACAACTGACAAGGAGATGATGATGGTCAATGCCCATCCCAAGGAACAAAGAGTGCCTGAAACTTCAAGCAAGATAGTTCCATCCATCTGCCCCATGGGATCTAAGCTCCCTCTCAATTACAAGCAGAGTAGGCATCACCATCCCAGAATCCTCAAGACTGGGGAATGAATAATGGACTAAAGTAGACTTGTTATTATTCTACTATAGACTTATTATTATTCTAGCAATGGAAGAACTCTTATTATTGATATAAAGGCTGTGGCCACCAGAGGTTCTGAGGGGAGGGAGAGGGAAGAATAGGTGTAACATGGAGGTATTTTCGGGACATTGGAACTGTCCTGAATGTCATTGCAATGAAAGATACAGGTTATTATACATTTTGTCATAACCCATAAAATTGTGCGGGGCAGAGTATAAACTATAATGTAAACTATATTCCATGGTTCGTAGCAATGTTTCAATATGTGTTCATCAATTGTAACAAATGTACCACACTAATAAAAAATGTTAATGTGAGAAAGTGTGGGAGGAGGAGGGGTGGGGCATATGGGAATCCCCTATATCTTTTATGTAGCATTTATGTCATCTAAAGCTTCTTTTAATAATTAGAAAACAAAAGAATTCTTGGCTGGCAGTGTTTCTCTTTCAGTACCTTAAATATATCATACCACTGCCTTCTCACCTCCATGGTTTCTGATGAGAGATTAGCATTTAGTCTTATTGAGGCTACTTTGTAAGTGATACATTGCTTTTCTCTTGCTCCTTTCAGAATCCTCTATCTCTGGCATTTGACATTCTGAATAGTAGGTATATTGGAGTAAGTCTATTAAGTCTATTCGGATTTATTCTGTTAGGGGTGTGTTGTCTTTCTTGAATATTGATATTCATGTCTTCCATTATGGTTGAGAAATTTTTGGTCATTGTTTCCTCAAATATTTGTCTGGCCCCTTTTCCATTCTCCTTTCCTTCTGGGACACCTATAACATGTATGTTTGTACACTTCTCACTGTCATTCAATTCCCTGAAACCCTGTTCATTTTTTCCCATTCTTTTCTCTTTCTGTTTTTTCTTTCTTTTCAAGTTCAGGTGCTCTGTCTTCTAACTCACTAATTTTGTCCTCTGCCAGTTCAAATCTGCTGTTATATTCCTCTAATGTATTTTTAATCTCATCTATTGTTTCTTTCATTCCCATAAGCCCTGTTACTTTTCTTTGCACACTTTCAAATTGTTTTTATGCTCACCTAGTGTCTTCTTAATATCCTTTATCTCTTTAGCCA
Source organism: Tolypeutes matacus (assembly GCA_026826555.1). Classification (NCBI taxonomy): domain Eukaryota; kingdom Metazoa; phylum Chordata; class Mammalia; order Cingulata; family Chlamyphoridae; genus Tolypeutes; species Tolypeutes matacus. The sequence goes on from JAKSZT010053872.1 coordinate 3,194,824, forward strand.
TATTTGCCTTTAACTCTTTGAACTGATTTAGGAGATTTGTGTGAACATCATTGATTAGTTGTCTTAAATCCTGTGTCTCATCAGGATTCTCAGTTTGTTCCTTTGGCTGGGCAATCTCTTCCTGTTTCTTATTATGACTTGTAATTTTTTCTGACCTACGCATCTGATTATGTTGATGATTTTACTCTGTTGGTCAGTTTCTCTCTTTTGCATAGTGATTTTGTTTCATAGCTCTTCTTTGATTTTTGGTTGAATTTTTTTCTACAACTTTAAGATTGCTCTGTTTAAGTTATCAAAATAAGGATTTTCTGAGCCAGTGATCTAAGGCCAAGCTATACTGTTTAAACTTGCTGAAGAGAAATCACACACAGCCCTCTGCCACACTCTCCCACTTGGCAGGGAGGAATCTGTCCTTTCCCCTCTCGGTTTGCAGCTCAGCCACAGGTTTTACCAATCCTGTTTGCCTCAAAGATGGGGGATGGGCAGTATTTGCAGCCATGGGGACTAGCAACTCATGGTTTTCTTTTTGGGCTATTCATCTCTCTGTCCCCACCCCTCCTGGATGATGCATGCTGTACTCTCCTTGTCTACAGATCCCCAAAGCAGATCCCTCAGAAAATTTCTGTCCTGTTTTATAAGAGAGCTGCATCCTCTCTGACCTACTCTTTCACCATCTTCCTGGTTACATATTTCATCTTGCAATTTTTTTATTTGGTCATTAGAGCTTATACAGTTTAAGTGACTTGCATACAGATATACAGCCTAGATTAGAAGACAGTTCTCCCAGGATATTCAGGAGAGTCCTTATGGAGAGAAATTGTAACCCAATTTGATTTATTAGAAGAATATAACATTAAAGAGAAAGCAGACCATCCTAAAAGGAAGAAGTAAAACTTATTCTTTCTTCAAAATCAGGAATATTTTTAAAAATGTAATAAATAGGGAAAAACAAAGTAAGCACTTTTGCTTGAACAGGACACTTGAGATCAATCTTCTCCCCTATAAAATGTGCATATATTTCATAGAAAGTCTTTGTATAAACTTAAATTTCATAAAATATGTCAAGTATTAAATATTAAATAAAGCCCTTCAAGTGGAATATTTGGAGGAAGTATGATGGAAAATTTAAGCATTATTGGAACTGTGTGAGAGGATGTATTTTTTCCTATTCCTGCTGTAATAAATTACCACAAATTTAGTGGCTTAAAGTAACACTAATTTATTATCTTACAGTTCTGGAGTAAAGAACTCCAAGATGGGTCTTATGGGGCTAAAACCGCAGTGTCAGAAGACCTGTGTCCTTTTTACAGGCTACAGGGGAGAATTCATTTCCTAGCTTTTTCTAGCTTCTCGAGGCCGCCTGCATTTTTTGGCTCATGGTCACTTCCTCCATCTTAATAGCACCTTCATGTCTCTCTTTCTCTCTGACTTCTGCGTCTATCATCACATCATCTTCTTCTATGGCTCTCCTACCTCTTTCTTATAAAGACCTTTGTGGTTACATTGGGCCCACCTGGATAATTCAGGATAATTTCCCTATTTCAAGATCCTTAAATTGATCAGAAGAACCCTATCAACAACATCATGCAAGCCATGCCCATGTCTAGGAAACAAGCCCTGTAAGATTAAAGAAACACAGAAACACAATTCACTACTTTTTAGCCTAATGAAAGCTTTAGAATATTCATTCTATATTTTTAACATTTAGTCTACATTGAGTTGGCCTGTATAGAATTATGTGTGGTCCCCAAATAGCATTCATCAGAATATCATTGGCTGGCAGTTAAAAAACTGACTCCTGAATCAGAGTTTCTGTGATTGGAGGCTAAAATCTGCATTTTCAATATGCATATCATGTAATTTAATGCTTTCTAAAATTCGAGAGCCTCTGCTGTCTGGAGATGCTGCTATCCTGTAAATCTCACATTCTCTTAAAATGTGCTAATACAAATGTAGAGTCCAGGTCAACGGCATTGTGGTAGATACACTGTAGACCTGTTTAGTTTAACCATACCATAAGTACTGAGTTTACAACTGGGCACTACCCTTATAGAAGCATCACCTTGGCAACATTATAGAGACTCCTAAAGTATGTTGATGATGGATACTGTCCCACTTTTTGGACTATTCCTTGTTACAGATGTCATAAATGGGATTCCTGCATTAGGTGTGAAGTCTTCTTATGAATATATGCATTAATTTATTCATTCGATCAAATTTACTGAGTGCTGAATAAGTGCTGGGGATAACTCCTTGTATAAATCAAAGTCCTTTCCCTCATGAAGTTAAACTAGTGGATTGTTTAGGATTGAACTGGATGCCTCATCTATTAATTAGCATAAGATACAGTTGTTATTGACAGAATATCCCAAATAACAATGTTTTAAGCGAGATTAAAGTTTATTTTTATTTCACATAAACATCTCAAATGTTGGTCTCAAGGACCTATAATACGTTATCTTGTTAGAGCTCTGAGCATAGCCTTGACCTTATGGCCGAACATAGGCACATCAGTAATCCAGGAAGCAGTATGGAAAAATGAATGAAGAAAAATGGGTAAAGGGAACATGTGCTCTGTCCCTTAAGAAAGATTCCCCAAAGTTGCCCTGTAACCCTTCTCCCTATATATCATGGACCACATGGCAACATAGAACAACATGGGAGACTTAGAAACATAATCTTTATTTGAAATAGCCACAGCTAAATCAGAAATTCTAGTAAAGAAAAAACTAGATAATGGATATTGGTGAACAACTGTTAGCCTCTGGAGCAATCTGTCCCTATGGCCTCCCAAATACTCCCTTCCTCTCCTGTAACAAAATAACTCCTCTTCAAGAAAAACCTTCCCAAACTCCTGTCTTCTCACTGCATCCAGTCCAAAACTCACCATTTAATTCAGTAGGACCTGTTTCTGGTCTGATATCCTACAATTAAAAGACCTTGCATATGACCTTATTTCATTTACTGTGTAATGGCATTGTTAGGAGAAAAATTTGGAATAAAAATTCCCATATAGAAAAGATAGAATAGGGAAAGCACAAAATCATTGATCCTTCATCAACACTGTCAAATTTCTGTGGACAGGAATCATAAAGACTCCCTTCTATGGTCATCAAAGTCCATCTGGTGCCTTCCGGTTCTCTGCTATGGGAAAAAATTCCTTGTCCGTTGACCTCCATGGTCCCTGGCTGTACTTCTGGAAGTTTCTTCCTTGTCCATTGTCCTTTTTTGGATGCCTTTCTTGGGAATTGGTATTCTTAGAAGTTTGAGAACTAAGAATTGCTTTAGGAATTAGGCAGACTATTCAAGCCCAAACTCTGGTTTCTTTAGCAAAGTAATTTTGTCCCAAAACATAGTTCGTATCTTGTCTATTTGTTTCTGGTAACTTCCATGTGTGAGTCACCAAAGCCAAAAATCTCATTAGATATCTTTTTTTTTTTTAGGCTGAAAACTCTGGCTTTCTCCCTATTGAGCCCTGGCTATTGCCCATTCCTTTCTTTCTCAACTAAGTTAAGGCTATCTTAAGGCCATCTAAAATAATAGGGTTGCATAGGATGGCAACATTTTAATCTGCCTTTTACTTCTTCTATTTTGGGCAGAGTGTTCTTGAAGGAAGCTACTCTAAAAGACAGCTTCAGTCTTTATCACCTAGTAAGGCATTTGCAGCCATCACTTGCTTCAATTTGGGGATACAGAGCAGTTGGCTTTTTCAACTGTACAAAGTCCCAGATTACAGACTCTTTTCAATGTAAATGCAGGTCATAGGTTTACAGTGCCTATTTTTAGCAGCTATATTTTCTTCTTCCTTTGCTTGGTTGGAATTCAAAAGAAGCATCTAACACACATGAAATATTGAATTCTGCCTACTATTTCTTATCATACTGTCATCTCAGTGTATATGTAGACTGCCTGCCAAGACATCAATGGTAATATTTTAACTATATTTTTATTTTTCCAGTACATAGGTCATCACTAGCTTTCCATTCTGTGATGTATGTGGCTTTACCACTTAATACCTGAGAAATATTTTAGATTCTATAGTGCATAGCACCCAACTTTGATGCAAAAATTTGTCTTATTTAGAATTAAGATAAGGTATAAATGACAAAAATTTTAAAATAACAGGGAAGTAAATAGGAAAAGAGTCTATTTTTCTCTTACATAAAAGACTTGGGAAGCAATCTAGCACTGATATGGTTATTCAAGATGTCAGGGACATATTACTATCAGATTGCACTTCTATTTATAGCTTTTACCTCATGTCTCTGTATAACAGAAAGCAAAACAGAGGATGATTCAGAAACAAACAAAAAAAAAGGCAAAGAGTACAGGCTTACAGTCTTTTAAGAACACATCTCATGATGTTTTTGCCTGTATACCTTTTACCAGATCTTGATCACATGATTATACATGGCTATAAGGAAAGCTGGAAAATACAATCTTTATTCTGGGGGGGCAGGGCATGTTTTCAGCTAAATATCAGAGGTTCTATTATAATAGAAAAAGGAGAGAAAAACGAGTAGGATACAATTAGCCATCTCTGTCACATATTCTAAGACTAAACTCTAAGGGTATATGATTCTAAAATACACTCTAACCAAGATCTTCAAATATGGGGCTAGTAGTTGTTCCTTATTTGGACCACTCATTTCTTCCTATAATTAATTAGTATTAATTATTCCCCATCTCACACCTTATTATTTAAAAGAAAATAAAAAGAAACAAAAAACTGACTCAACAAATGAAATACAATTTGATTAATATGAGAACTACATTATTATTAAAGGAAACTTCCAGAAAATGTGTACTTTAGGATCCAATTCTACAGTATATAATGTCAGTCTGGAGGTGTTTGAATAAATATGAGATCAGAGAGGTCTGATTTCTCCCTCAGCTGCACAGATGCCCAGAACCCACTTTCTGAAAGCCTGAATAATTTGCATGGGATATGTATTGGTATCAAAACAAAAAAACAAAAACAACCAAACACCTCCCATTGATTCTGTTGTGCAGCCATCATTGAAAATCACTGACTTATATCATTAAGGAAGACTTCATTGAGGAGATATAATTTATATCAATCCATAGAGAATAGATAGAGTTAAGGTTGGCAGACAGCAGAGTGTAAGAGTAGAAATCTGACATTTCAGGTCAGTACCTGGAAAGTTTCCATGTCTTTAATGTTTCCTTCCAAAAAGCCATGACAGCCACCCGTAGGTTTAAGAAATGTATGCACATTCTATCACCAGCACTCCTCTTCCATCTTCAATCTTGTTAAATTTTCTTGCATTCTATTTTGATAGTTTATATACAGATCCTCCCTCATTTAAGGGTGTTTGCATTGAGGAGTCACCTAGATATCTATTTGACTTCTCTGCAAGCTTCTGCCTCAATTCCTCACATTTCCTGGCCAAATATTACTAACTTCTGCGCCAAACCTGAATACTAAAACCACCACCCTCTATCATGCCGCCCATATCCAAAGAAATGGAATGTATAGAAAGAACTTAAAGAAAGCAAAATCCATCTAATACATAAAATCCAAACTATAGATTGAGTCTCCAGCTCTTCATTACCTAATTCTCTCCATGTACAGCTTTTTAAAAAATTCTCTGTTGCTTCTGGTTTGTGGTCTCCTTTCTTCTTAAACATTATTTCACTTTTCCTGGATGGCCAGTCTCTATACTTTGTCAAGAGTCTGCTCTTAATTCTATTTCTCAATTAAGTAATACAATGCATGAATAGCTCATTAGGAGAGTGCCAAGGTTGGTAGAGCAGCCCTGTAGATACACCCTCTAGTTCCTAGCTAGCGCTCAGAAGCATCTCTTTCTTAGATAGTCTCTGATTTAGGCTCAGGCGACCCTATGGTAACATCAGTTTTCCAGAAGTATTTGGAATTTAGTTAACTACTTATTTCAAATAACTTGTTCTCAAAATTACCTTTCTTATAGAACCAGGTCATTTTACATTTATTCTTTTCCAAATATGCTCTGCATTTACTCTGAAATCTTTCCTCCAGAGCTTGCCCATATAATTACGTTGATTGCATTCCCATTTCTTTATTTCTAAAATGCACCAGGTAATTGTAGAGGTGCAGCAGAGTCTATGCTAGGTTCAGATTCATTTACTGTGCTAATAAAAGGTTTAACCCTTTGGTATTGGCAACTTAGTAGCTCTCTCTGCATACAAGCCTAAATTTTATAGGACATAAAGAAAATCCTGTTACTAGGAGCTAAATTAATAATCAAAACATAATGATTGAGAGCATTTTTTTAAAAAGACTGCGATGCTCAGTTTTGCTTCTCCCTCCCCCTTGCCACCAAGGATGTAGTCCCCAAAGCAAACTTAAATAGAAATTCGATTATATTGTAGGGCCAAGCAAATTCAAAGAGAAAATATCCCAGTGAACGACATTCCAAATGCAAAGACTGCTAGAGCCTAGTAGGTGTGGTAAATATGACATAAAATGTAAATAACAAGCTCTTGCATGTTAATCTTAGCTATAAATGCTGAATTATTAGGAATTATTAAAAAGCAAAACTGAATTATTTGAACTTTTACATATATATGTTGGTGTCCCATGGAAGTAGATTCTGTATACAGATAGGTGTTCACACTTTACAACCTGAGGTTTTCATCAGTATAACATCTGACCAAAGAATACAAGTCTCTTATATTTCACTCACTGAGTTCATTTAAAAGTGTTGGAGACAAAAGTAAAACAGCTTTTGATATAAGCTCTATAGATCATAAAAATATGAAGAAAAAAACCATAGAATGATATATTGGCCACTTTTAAATACAGTATAGTACAAAAAACACTGAAAGAGTCTATGAGAGACTCGATGCAAACTGGGATTACACATACACTTTTAAAGAGGCTTAAATTTTTTATTTGCTGATAAATATAGAGATGTTTCTGGATTTGCTTATAGACCAAACCTGCCATTCAGGAGTCTCAAACTGTTAAAAATAGTTTCTCTTTCCTCTATTGGCTCAGACTCAAGTTCTATCTTTAAATTAAAATTTTTTGAGAAAAAAGAGAGAAAATGGAAAGGGGAGAGTATAATCCTATGGGATATTTGGGCATATTAAAATGCCATTTCAATTAAAGAAGATTGGTACTGATGTAGGAAAACATGGGAAGATTAGATAAAAAGAAATACATTCAAATATATATGGAATTTAGTATATATATGTCAGTGAGAAAAGATGAAATATTCAATAAATGTTGTTGGGATAAAGAGCTAGGTATCTTGAAAATAATAAACCCGGTTCCCTTTATTATCTATTACATCAAAATTAATTTTACATGGATCAAATATTTAAATGTTAAAAAATTAAAGCACTAGAAAAACCAAAGGCAATAATCTTTCAGTGAGTAGAGGACCTTTTACATCAAAGAAAAAATCTGAAGCCTTAAAGTAAAGGAATAATAATTTTTGCTGCATACACAATTTTAAAATCCTATGTAAACAAACACCAAAAGTAAAAAATAAAATAAAATATTTCTATATGAAAATTATTTGCTATGTGTATGGATAAAGTGCTAATTTTCTTCATATGCAAAAAGCTCTTCAAATTAACAATACCTCCAAATTTTTATATCTAAAAATTTATTCTAGGTACGCAAACACAGATGTGGAAATTAACTTCATTGAAGCTTTATTGGTAATGGTGAAAAACTGAAACTAATCTAAGTGTCAATTATTAGGGGACTGTTTGTTAAATTATGGTATAGCCAAACAACCAAGAAAATATGGTACAGGCAAATAAATTAGGATTCAGCAGCAGCCAATAAACAAACAAAAAACAAGTTAATAAATAAAGCTTATTTCTATGTATAGATAAGGGAAAATGCTAGTTAAGGCAAATTTCAGAACAACATGTATAATATAATTAAATGTGTGTATGTAAAGGGTAAGGCTATCATATACACTTTTATGGGAATAGAGATTTGTGAAATGATATGAAAGAAATTGTAAGTAGTGGTTACCCTTTCCAAGTGGGACTTGAGGAATTCGAGATAGGAAGTGAAAATTGACTGTTCTCTTTAAATCTATCTGGACTATTTGGTTTTATTCAAATGAAAAAAAGACTTCAGAAACTTCAAAGAGAAAATAGAAATATTGAGTTTTTCTCCCATTGCCCAATGCTTGATGTCCAGACACCTTATTTAGATCCTGACCCCTAGCTTCCCATTCTCTTTGGCCTTGGAACTGCTTGTGAGATGCATCAATGAAGCATGTTTTGGTAGAGACTAACCATGACCTTTCAAATTTCATTTCTTCATTTGTAACTGCAGCCTTGGCAAACTAATCCAATAGCTTGAGATGAAGGTGACCAGAGAGTAAGGCAATTAATTCTTGGCAAGAACAGATGCATTCACCCTGAGTGTTTGGTATAAGCTACCATTTGCCAAGCACATTATTACTGCCAAGGCTTTGCAAGGGCTGCAGGTGATGGTCTTATTCAAGGACTTCTGTCCCCTTAGCCAAACCAATAACTGCTTTGTATCACCCTCTTGGCTGACATTGAGGATTACAAAATGCTGGAAGAGATTTTGAATATTATTTAGTCCAACCCTTTTATTTGGCATATTAGAAGTCCAAGACCCAGCAATAGCCTGGTTTCTCAGCTACATGAGGACAGAGCTGAAACTAATATGTTTCCTAACTCCTGGTCCAGTACCATGGAAACAAAGGTATTTGTAATCTAGTAACTTTCAAAGATGAAGACATAACTATTTTGTCCCCACTTTTCATTGTCTTTATTGACACTCTTAATGAATGGTTTCCATGAACTTCTACCTTTTAGATGATGACCCAAAACAACTGCAGAAGCTCTGTTCCTTCAGAATGACTTATGATATAGATTCATTTAAGCCAGGAAAGCTTTGAGATACAATGGTTAAGAGCAAGACCTCTAGAATCACAGTGTCTAATTTTGAATCTTAGTTCCATAACTTATTAGCTGTATAAACTTGGGTGGATTACTTAGACTTGCTGTACTTCAGTTTCTTCATGTGTAAAATGGGGAAAAATTAATACTTATTTCTGAAGAATGGTTGTGAGAATTAAGTATTAATACATGTAAGGGTGAGAAAAGTGCCTGGGACATCATAAGTACTAATTAAATAGTAGCTGTTACTACCACCCCTCTATTGTTATTATTACTTGCTCCTGGAATTTTTGTTATCTGCTCTCCAATTATGAGTGCCTTGTCCAAACTCTCATCTGGATTATTGAAACAACTTTCTCTTCTGACTGCAATCTTTCCTCTTTGCTTGTCATCCTTCCCCCTTTCCCTAGCATTCATATTATAAAATGTTAAATCTGATAATGTGATTTCTCTTGTAAATTCATTCAATGGCCCTCTATCACCAGAATAAAATTTAAACTCCCTAGTATGACACATAGGCCATTTGTCAAATTGTACTTTTTTTTTTTTTTTAACTCTAAGGCAGCAGTTTCCCTGTTCTACTTTTTATTGATATACTTGATAAAGATAGAACTAGTTTTGCTTTGGTTTTTGGTGCTTGATCTGAGAGGAAACACAGAAATCAATAGTCTTAGGAGAAAATCTGCTTCTATGTTCTCAAGAGTAAGTTTCTTGGCTAAAGGCTTCAAATCTTGAAGAGATGAGAAAGGTAAGCATGCATTCTACTACACATTTCAATAAACAGGTGAAACACTCAACAATCATCAACATTATTGTATACTCAAATATGCAACAAACTTCATGCTGCAACTATTTTTTATCTTCATAATAATTTTAAGAATATTTTGTTCTAAAAATCCAAAAGTAAACCTTCCACATATATATTTAGGATTCTCCATGAGTAACATTCTGGACTATTGTAACAATAAGAGGGCAGACGTGACCACGTCTACCTTGTAAAGAGCACTGACGAGGAGTGGCCAGAGAAACGGATCACCCATGTTTGTTTTATACTCACTGCTTTCACTAAGTCCAGCAGATGAAAAACAGTGGTCACTTGTTTGGTCCAAATAGCCAGACAACTCTCTTTGGCTCTCCACCATTTATACAAGTTCTAAGTCCTCAATGTTCAAAGAAAGACTGTGGTGACCCTTCTCTACTGATCCATTTACCAAACCTCTGTCACTTAGGACATATTCTGCAATCCAAAAATATGCAGGTGATTACAAGTTTGCTAATTTTTACTTAACCAAATAAATTTAAAAGTAGATAAAATACTTTAATTCTGATAACACAACCTTAGTTTTCATATTCATCAAAACATTTTTAATTACTCAAACATGAGCACTGTAATTGTGTGTGCTTTTTTCAAAGAGAACTGCTGAATTTATTCTCCAGAAGGGAAAGCAGACCTGAAGCACTGCATTATACTGGAACATTTTAAACATGACGATGTATTCTTATCTTCTAAACCTCAACGAAAGCTGCTTGTACAAACTATATAAGGAATATCTGCCCCTGTTAATCAAGCAAGACATCTGACGTACAGAGAAGCCAGAAGCCAAGTCTCTTCATTTCTTCCTGTTGCTTCCACCTGCTAGCATAGTGGCCACTCGTATAAATATATTTAATGTATCCATGTAGATTCCCATCCTTGAGTTGATGGGGTCGTAATTCTGCACTCCGTACAGCAGTGCCCATTTGGCCCACCTGATCACTTTCTGGGTGTCGTATAGCAGGAAAATGCTGAAAAGAACCAACCCACCATAGACAGCCACCAAGTACAGGGTGGCGCCCGCCACCATGGTGGGTGGAAGAAACAGATCCCAGTGAGGACACGAAGACGAGACCCAGGCCCGCTCCCAGGGGGCGCCCATGTTCATGGACTTCTCACTGGGCACACACATGGCCACGGTGGAGAGGCCACCTGCAATGCCGGCTGTGTACCAAGGAGCTCTGATGAAAAGAGTGCCCCCCAAGATGGCCAGGGGAGCCACCACGGCACCCACAACACCAGAATACAGCGGCTACGCCAGGTGCTTCAGGCCGGGGCTCTGGTCATAGGGGATTGACCACACCAGCATGCCAGCTCCAGTCATGGCTGCGATGGTGGCCCCAATGGTCACCCAAGAGCCTCTCATCATGAAGTTCATAAGAGCAGGGGATCTGGGCACAGCCAAGGCAGACAAAGCTGTTAAACCAATACTTCCTACTACGTATATATAGGTGGAATGAATTCTATCCTTCACATACTGAGGCCAAATTACAGCATTTTCAATAGCTCCAATCTCACTAGACATTCCCAGGCCATAATAGCACAACACTCCAAGACCAAGAGCGGCTCCTCCAGCAACAAACCATCTTCCCATCTGATCAATTTCGAATGTTTTTTTTCTACTGATGGCTCCAATGCTGCATGCTGCATCTTTGAGTTCTTGGCCAGTTTTCCCATGCCAGATCCCAATTCTTGTTCTGCTGGCATATTCGTTGGTAGGTGTTAAGAGCCATTGATTCTTTGTGATGCAGTTCTTCAGGCCTTGGTGAAAGCTGGGTGGAAACTCTGGAAGGCAGTATCTGGAGACACACTAACCTTGCTGCCAGCATGATGATGCACCAGGTTTACCAAGCAGATCTGAAATGCTCAGTCCCAGTCACTTCCACCATGCAGGTCCCCCTCCAGGCCATGGAAACACATGCACATCCAGCCTTCCCTGGTCCTCCACTGACCACTTACTCTAAATTGTAATTTTATAACCTCTTTGGACTGTTAATGGTAGCACTGAAAACCCTTAAATATTGGTATAGCCTTCTCTAGTCTAGAACTTCCTCCTTCGGCACAGATCTTTTATTTGAATGGCTCACTGGACATCTGTACATGGAGGTCCCACAGGTATTTTAAACTTGGCAATAAGACACTCACATTGCTTCCTTTAGTCTCTGTTCCTTTGCCAAGCATCAACATCCACCCATTCCCCCAACCCAAACCTGGGATGCATTTTATATTTCTCCTCCTTACTTACTCCCCTAATTCAGTTAGTCAGAGAGTCCTTCCTGATTGCTTTCAAACCTGTTCTGTCCTCCTGCTTCCAACAATCATTAATCCTATCGCGTTTTCAGACGCTCATCACCTCTTGCCTGGATGACTGCTATTACCCCCCACCGCCTGAAATCTCCCTACCTCTAGGCTCATCCCACTTAACTCCATGTTCTCTATAGCTACCAAAAGAAAATATCTAAAATATAAATCTGATTCTTTTACTCCCCTGCTAAAAATCCTTACTAGTCCTCCCGTAAATGTTTGAGGACAAAACTCATTCCTTCAATCCAAGATGAAAAGTCTTCTATAAACTTTCTGTTATTTACCTCTCTAGACTTACTCCCATTTCCTTTAAGATACTTATTTACTCTGCATTCTCTGATGCATTTACCGTGCCTCGCACTTAGTCTGGAAGGAAATCCTAAGGTCGGTGGAGCAGTGGCAGTTAGTGATCAATTCTCAAAGGGCAAGGAAGCATGATCAGGAGTCTCTCCACTTTAAGGAAGACCTGGGTTTGAGTATTTTAAGCAATCTGGGAGGTTTCCTTGCATTGACACTCAAGAAATAAGTATTGAGTGAAAGCACACATAAATGAGTAATTGGCAAGATTTGAATTCTATTGGGAAAGCTTCATTTCTCTTCTACTATATCAGTCCATTACCAAGCTGCATATTTTCAGATTCTATAGGAAGGAAGTCAACTGAGGGAAGGGTACAATTCTAAGTCCATTATAATACAACCTGGTAGCTGTTGCATCCATTCATAGCACATAGCATGTGGGATCAGGTAATCCTAATTATCCACATGGGTACCCCAGTGAGCTGCTGAATTTTCAATAGTATTCATTTTCAGGTGATACGGAGTGCAATATAGAGACAATCTCCTATTGCAGCAATGAAGGGAGGAAAACAGAACTTGTTTAGCAATAAAATACTGTTTTGTTGGGGTCTGTTTGTTCCCTGCCTGTTTGTGCACATAACATTTCCACACATAAAACTATTAAAACCCAGGGAAGCAGATGTGGCTCAAGTGATTGGGCTCCCATCTACCATATAGGAGCTCCAGGATTCAATTCCCAGGGCCTTCTGGTGAAAAGCAAGCTGGCCCGTGTGGTAAGCTGGCCCGAGTGGAGAGCTGGCCCGTGCAGAGTGCTGGCCTGCACAGAGTGCTGGACCACATGGAGAGCTGGAACAGCAAGATGATGCAACAAAAAGAGGCACAGAAGAGAGACAATAAGAGATACAGCAGACCAGGAAGCTGAGGTGGCACAAGAGATTGAGCACCTCTTTCCACTCCGGAAGGTCCCAGGATCGGTTCCTGGTGCCACCTAAAGAGAAGGCAAGCAGACACAGAATAACACACAGAAAGCATACAGCAAGCACAAAACAATGGGGGGGGGGGAAGAATAAATAAATCTTTTAAAAAAAGAAAATCAAATATCAAAACCCAGACGTTTAAAGATGTTTCCCATTCACTTGAGTTAGACATGTCCTAGTTTTATTCACCCAAGAGCCTTAGTAAGATAAGAATGCTTTTATAGCAATTACCTAAGCCTTGCTTTGATACATACGTAGTTGGTAGATTGAAAAGGAAAGTTTCTCTTTATGTACATAAATCTTCCTGTACTTAGGAAAATGGATGAGCTATAAACATTTTAATTGGCTTAAAGGAAAAAGAAACTGTGCAAAACTTTTTAAAAATGTGAATACAGATAAAATGTTCTATAACGTTGCCAAAAATGGTCACCCCTTTTCATGTTAAGAATCTATAGCCCCCAAATAAAAGATGTTAAGGGCAGGTAAATTAGTCAAAATTTGCTCTCTGCCTCCCCTCCTCCAATTATCTAATTAATCCCATCATTTATAAAAATCTAATTATACAAAATAATGATGTGCACATTGATATTTTGAAGTTGGATGGGACCAAGTCCAGTTTTATGAAGTTAATTATTGTTCTCTGTCACTCTGGTTATGAAGTGAGTTCCATGAAGGCAGAAGTATGTTTTTTTATTTTTTCTGTTCACTGTTGAATCCCCATTGCCTTGGACAGTTTCATTCATAAAGCAGGTTCTCATTAAATATTTTGTAAGCGAATGAATGACATACTTTGGGACAAAAGGAATGGAAATTAGGAGGGCAAGAAACAATCCTTCCCATAAGGTTAAACAGGTAATGCCCCATTACCTATTTAACTGACCCATAAGGGTTAAATGGAGCAAACAGAACAAACACAATGCTGTTGACATGGATACCTGCATAATTGTGGTTTTAGATTATTTATCTCTCCTTTCTAAATGGATTAAGCATGGCAAGGTTAAAAGAATAGGATACCATTACAATGTTTTTTTTTAGGAGCATTGAGCAGAATTGTCTGGGGAATATATATTCAATTGAAAACCAGGAAGCAAGGAATATTCTATAACAATGGCTCTAAGGACAAGTATTCATGACTCAGTAAGACGTTGTTGAGTAATACCACAGGTGAGGCAGAGTCCTTTGTGGTACAGGAAAGAGCATGAAACGTTTTCCTCTTTGAGTCCCTTTGAGGGGGTTTCTGTTCATCTTTGTTGAATCATCTTTATCTGTTATGTTGAAAATGTCACATTTCTTTAAACTTTATCTATGATGTTGAGATGATGTGGGATTTAGTGAATTTATCCCAGAAGTTCATACATCATTGACTTCTGGATCAGGACATTATTTAGATAGATCATCCTGTTTGGAACCCTTCCAAAGCAAAGATGCCATGATAAATGGGAAAATCTCATAGTAAATTAAATTATAAACTAAAAATGTTTAGAGCAGAGTTCTTTTTATGGGTGATGGATGTCAAAAGTTAGCAGAAGACTCTTGTTGAGCACTTCCTCCACAGTTATTTATGGGTGGATCCTTTGGGTGTACAGAAGAGAAGTCAGTGCCATCTGGCTGGAGAAGAGATAAATTTAATTGTTCCATTAAACTCAGGACACTAGAGAAAGTGTGCCTCATTACAACAAGCCAACAAGCCAATATGGATTCTGAACCTGTCGCCCTCTATTTGGAATTCCATTTTATTCATTGAATTGATCATTCTTATTCTTTAAATGGTTATTGAATAACTAGTCAGTATGAAACCTCACAGGACTCTGTGACCTAGCGGGAAAAAAAAAAAGAAAAAAAAAGAGGATATTGCAATACAATGTAACAAGGTGCTTCTGGAGCCCCTAACAAGATAGGTGGATCCAGGGAGATTCCCTGGAGCAAATAATGTCTGAAAAACAAAAGGCAGGCAAAAGGAGAGTAAACAAGAACTTGGAATAGGCAAGAAACTGAAAGATGGAGTGAATCATAGAAGACAAGAGTGGTATGTATGTGTGTGAGTGTGTTTGAAAAGGAATTGCAGAAGAGGGGAAGCTGGATATGTCCATGGTTGTAAAGACCAAGATAACAAATGTGGACTTTGTCCTGAGGGCAATGTGGGGAGAGAGCAATATCATTAGATTGAAGATCCCTGGCTCTGGTGTGGTTTCTAGATTAAGCATGTATGTTACTGTTCACAGAGCAAGTGATTATTTCCTTAGATTTTCATGTTGGCAAGAACCGACCTTGTTTGGCAAGAACCAACCTTGTTCTAAACTGAAGTTTCCAGAAAGGCCTTACCTGAAGGGAAGAACACACCACAACTGAGTAGTCTCAGAACACACCGACCACTGTTCTAAGTCTTCATTCCTGGAACGTTGCTAGGGGGTGGCGAATAAAGTAGGAGGTATATTAGAAAGCAGAGTTGTCAAGCAGAGTTGACTAAGGCAATTGAAAGTCAAAGAATAGCAAGGAAAATTCTAGGAAGAGTGTTTTTATGAGTGGCTTCCCATTTAAAAATGTATTTCAAACTAAAGATGTTTAGTATTTCCAACTAAAATTGTGTCTTTAAATTTCTTTAACAATAAATTTAGATCAACCAGATATTGAAGCACAGATAAACTGACCTATAGTATGTGATGATGCTTCAGAATATTATTAGGATTTCAATAATAATAAAATTAACTATTGGTTTAATACATGACTACTTAACAAGTTCTACCTCACTCAAGGATTCTGTGATTTAAATGTTGCACTTAAAAACTAATTCAGAAGCCTTATAAGAAATGGAGAGATGAGAGGAACAGGATTTGAGCTATGTATTATTGGGTTGAGAATGGCTACAACAATAAGGCATATGGAAAATGCAGATTTAGTTGATACCTTTGGAATACTTTTCTAAGACTTTTGGATGACTGTCGGGATTTTCATCCAATAAAGTGGCTGATAGGCTATATTAGCTTGATTAATTAAGTGAGCCAGGCACCAAAAAAAAATTCCTTTTTCATTTATTTGACAAAGAATTGAACACTTAATATGAACAAACACTGCTAAGCCTGGAGTTTAAGGACAAATAATTGTCGGCATTTTCTCTCAAGAAGCATAAGTTTTATTAGAAGAGAAACACCACTAACTGAACAATGACAGTACTCTCATAAATGCTGTGATCAAGAATATACAGAAGAAGAAAGGCAGGAAAAAGCTCATCCTTTTGGTAAGGTGTAAGAGCTGATTGGATGAAAAAGGGTGAAGTGAGAAGAATGAAAATGCTAAAGTGAGACAACTTCAGGCTTGAAAGCCTGAAGGTGTCCCAGGGAACTACAGAAAGTCTAGATTAGCAGGCAAGAATCAGGCATGTTAAGAGACTTGTATACCAAGCAAAGGACTTTATCAAAGCTATGCAGAATTACTGAAGGACTCTTGGCAGAGAAGTGACACAGTCCAATTGGAATTATACTACAGAAAGTTGGCAGACCAGATGTAAACTAGCAGTTTTGAGGAGACAGAGAATTGTGCTCACAAAAATCCACCAAATATAATAACATGCGTAGATCACATCTGATGAATGACAAATGTTAACTAAAATGAGGAGTAAACAAAGCATCAGTAGGAATATTCCAACAGTAGGATCAGATCTATGCTCAAAAAAGAAAAGTCTTGGCAAAGGAAAGACAAGATGTTAACAAAAAAAATATGTATATATTCTCTGTAGCATGTAATCGAAGTATCTTTTAAAAAATAAAAAAAGTGAAAAAAAAATATGGAAAACAGTTTTTGGACTATATCCTAGGGTGTAGTAAATGGTCTGAGGCTCATTAGGCTAGAAACTGCTATTAGATTTTAATCTCCAATAAATACCCTATGGTCATGTTAATCTCAGACACTGAGGAAAAAAATAATAAAATAAAATAAATAAAATAAAATAAAATAAAATAAAATAAAATAAAATGAAAAGGTATGTTGGGGTTTCAGTGGGCCATTCAAATTTGATGGCCAGTGTGGAATACTTCCAGACACAATTATTTTCTTCTGTAGCTACCTTGCAACACAAACACCTAGAGCAGTGGGGACTTAGATTCAGATAGTATTTAGCTAAACGATAGACTTTTTAATAATAATGGAAGAACGAATAAGTTGAAATGAGTTTAATTGCCTTCAAAGTAGACAGTATGTCTATTCAAATAATGCTTTCATATTTCCATGCATTTTTCCAAGCAAGTTATAAATTTAAAATTTTATGAAAACATTCCCCAAAAAGCATAGCAGGCAAAATTGATTGAAAGTAAGTTTGACCATATAGGAAAGTATATGAAAAATGCTAAATCACTGTTATTTTTATTGTTCCTTTTATTATTTTAATTTTATTTCTTTCATTGACTTTATATTGAAAAATAGATGGGTACTCCTAAATTGTTTAGAAAACCAAGGAAAAGTACCAAAGAATTGCAAAGAATTTTGAAATCCCAAGGGGTAGCTAACATATCAATAGAGAAAAAATAGTCACCAGGGATGTTCACTGTGGAGCAAGGAACAATCCAGCCAACTTATTTCTACACACTTTTTTTTTTTTTTTTAACCATATTTTCTGAACTTAATAAATGTTAATTGCCCTATGAGGTCACCTTATTTCCTATTTGATCCCTTCCGTTTCTGATAGCAGCACAGCATATGGCTTTCTCTGTTAAGATTCTGCATGATAGTATTGACCAGTGCTTCTTTGTGCAGATTTCTTTTTTTTTTTTAAAGATTTTATTTATTTATTTATTCATTTATCCCCCCCTTGCCGCCTGTGCTCGCCGGGTCAGCCAACCACGCCGTGCGGGCGGGCCTGCCCTCACCAGGAGGCCCCGGGAACCGAACCCAGGGCCCCCCCACATGGTAAACGGGAGCCCCACTGATTGAGCCACAGCAGTCAATTATAAAAGTAGGGGGCTAAAAAGGGAGTTTTGGGGAGTCACTATGAGTGCGATGGTGAACACTTACTTAAAATAAAAGTTCTGAAGACAGAGAGTTGGACTAGAGGCAGCAGTAATTTCCTTCTTTCTCATGAGAAAGGGCACACACCCAGGCTAATGGAAGTAAGCAAATGTGCAGGATCAGTGCAAGAACAAAGAATACATAGTTCCCCTGATGCAATGTCCCATTTCCCTCCCTCCCCAACCTTACCCATCTCCCATTGCCTGGGAGTTGTGGGCTTACAATCTTAGGCACAAAAATGAACCCAATCCTAAGGCGAAAAGTGTAAGGGTAAGCTCTCAGTGTCCAAGTTCATCCCCTTTATTGACGTGGGTTTTTGGGGAAGTGACTAGAATAAGAATGTGGGAGGATTAGATAAGCAGGAACAGAGAAAAGTTCTGAAAAGAGGCCACCTAGAATGTGGGAGGTTAGACAAGTGGGAACACGGAATTCAGTTTGAGAAGAGGCCACCCTTTGTTCTATTTCTCCCAACTATATCTTTCGGAAATTTGCTAACTAAAAGTCCACTATAGAAAGTGCTATGGAAGTGGTTAGGAAGATTTGCAGCAAACCATGTCAAGCATAATTTATGGAGCAAATGGTCTTTTATATTATCTAAAGTAATTGAGACTTCAGATAAAAAAATGAAGTAATTCCTTTGACTTAATTTCTCTTAAAATCTTGGCCCCAATGGGCCATGGCAGGTGTTTTATTGTAGTTTCCAGATTTTTTTGAACAGTTTTATCAAAGTATAAGTTATATGCCCCATAAAATCCACCCATTTGTAAGTGTAATTCACTGATTTTAGTAAATTTATAGAGTTGTGCAACTATTACCACAATTCAGTTTTAGAACATTGTCACGTTTTTGCTAAGTTTAATATTTGCCAAATTCAACATGTTTGAGACCTTTAATAAATAGAATAAGGTAAAAGTATGCCATATTATGCCCAGGCCAGCTACCACTGAGCTCAAACAATCTGAGAATAATTTTTCCAGACATATTTCAGTCATTATATAAAAAATTACCAGGCAAACCAAGAAACAGCACAAGAGACTAAATAAAAAATAGAAACAGATGCATCAGTGTCTATGATATTGCAGTTATCATACATAAAGTTTAAATTGCTGTGATTAACATGTTCAAAAAATAGAAAATATGGGAACTCTCAATGGGGAACTGGAATTTATAAAATCTAGTAAAATGGAAATTCTAAAATAGAAAATATTACCATCTAAATTGAGAATTTGATAGATGACTTTAACAGATTAGACTCAAAAAAAGATTCATGAAATGGAAAGTAGATCAGCAGAAATTATCTAGCTGAAGCATATAGAAAAATATGGCTGTGAAATACTTACAAATAGTGTAAGAGTTTATGAGGCATGTAAGTGAATGAATTTCTGAAGGAGAAAAAAAATGATAGTACAGAAGCAATATTTAAAAGTATAGAGTGAGAATTTTTCAAAATTGATAAAATAGCTATCTATAATTTCAAAAAAACTCTATGAAAACCTAGGTATATTGTATTAAAATTGCTGAATACCAAAGACAAAAAGAAACACCTTAAAAACAGATGCTAGGGAAAGAGAGGAACACATTACTTTTAAGGATGAAAAATAAATCTTAGCTACTTTATTAAAAGTGAAAGTTAGAAGACAATAGCAAGGCAATGTCAAGGTGTAGAACAAAAAGTAAAAGTCAACCTATGAGTTTTTGCATGGAGAAAATATCCTCCAAGAATACAAACTAAGGACATTTCCAGACAAACAAAAATAGAGAATTTGTCACCAGCAGATTCTCACTAAAAGAAAAAAAAATAGAGCTCTTAAAGCAAAGGAAAATGATCCTAGATGGAAACAATGAAGTCCAGGAAGGAATGAAGAATAATGGAAAAGATAAATATGTGGATAAATATAAAATAATATTGACTGTCAAAAATTAATTACAGTGTCTTAGGGAGTTTGATATAAATTTAGAATTAAAATGCTTTCAAAATCACAAAAGGTCAGCATTAAATATTCCATGGTCCGGGTATTGCTTGAGATGTGGTATAAGTATTAATTTCTCTAGAATCTTATAAGCCAAGGATACATATTGTAATATCTAGTAAACACTAAAATTGTAAAATAATATGTAACTAAGACTAATATACTGGTCATTTTATTATGAAATAATAACAATAATTACTCCAAAACAAGTCAAGAGAGGAGAAAAAAACAGAACATATGAAAAGTGCAAATAAAAAACAAATAATAAGATGATAATGGACAAAGTAATCAATTTTTGATTGTCATATTGAATACAACTAAGGTTGTTAGGTTTAGTGAAAAAAATATATAGGATATTTAGTTAAATTTTAATTTCAGATAAACAATGAATAATATTTTATTTCCTCTGTAATGTTAAAATGTTATTCATTGTTTATTTGAAATTCAAGTTTCACTGAACACCCTATATTTTATCTGGCAACCCTACATGCACCTTTATTATTGATAAAGGTATTGATCATATTGCAGAATGTAACTTCTGCAGAAGGGCTTCTTATTATTCAGCCTCAGAATTAGACATATTGATCCAACACTGGCACTACCCAGGAAGGTTAGCCACTGAATATTCAGAGTCTGTTATTGGAGAAGCAGAAATATAATCCAAGTAAATGTTTCTACCAAAAGAAAAGCTTTAAATATAAGATGAGAAAAAACAAAAGTAATAGGATAGGAAAAGAGTCACCATAACACTAAGCAAAGGAAGCCCAGCTTAGCTATACTAATTTCAGACCAAATAAACTTTAAAGCAAGAAGCATTCCTACGTACATATCCTATAAAAACGGATGCATATGTGCATCAAAAGCTTTTATTTATGGTGTTATTGTTGGCATATTTGTGACAATAGTCATAAAGGATGTTTTAGGCTTCTGGGATGAAACATTTTTGTCTCTGCTTGTTTGGTTGGCCACAAATTCTTTTCCACTCCTCCCCTTCAAAGATGATGTCTATCAAAAGAGAAAGTAATACTGTTTTACTCTGACCAGCTTCAACTCAAAGCTTCATCTTCAGAAAAAAAAAAAAAAAAAGAACAACTTTACAGGAGAAGTAAGCATATTTCTCAGAGACTTAAAGCCTTTGGATGGTTCCTATGCCAGTTGAGCCCTGAATCCCAGCAAATATGCAGCCAATTCCTACTCTCCAGTTCTTCAGGCCTGCCCTAGACAACTAACAAAATGATAATGATGGACCAGCCCCATCCAAAAAGCAAGGAGTATCTTCAACTGCAGGCAAAACAATTTCATTCCTCTGTCCCATAATATCTACATCCCCTCTCAGCTGAAGCAGAGTGGACATCGTCCCAAATGCCTCAAGACTGAGAAATGAATTAAAATAAGGGGGTGCTGGTGGTAGTGTATTAGTTAGCCAAAGGGGCGCTGATGCAAAATACCAGAAATCTGTTGGCTTTTATAAAGGGTGTTTATTTGGGGTAGAAGCTTACAGTAACCAGGCCATAAAGCATAAGTTACTTCCCTCACCAAAGTCTATTGCCACATGTTGGGGCAAGATGGCTGCAGAAGGCTGCCAAGAGTTCAGGCTTCTTGGGTTCCTCTCTTCCTGGGACTTGTTTCTCTCCGGGCTCAGCTGCTATGCTCTCTCCACAAGGCCAGCTGTAGACTATCAGGTGAATGGCTCTGTCTCTCTCGCCGGGGCTTCTGCCATGTCTAAGGAGCCAAGTCTATTCCTCTGTGTTCTTCTCCTGTGTGTTCACTTCCTGGGCTCCAGCATTAAAATTCCAAACTCTCTTCTCTGCAGTGCAGTTTCTTTGTGAGTTCCAGTCCACCAAGGAGGCAGGGATGCAACGTCCTTCTGCCATGGCCCAATTAAAGCCTTAATCATTATTTAATCATGCCCAGGGACAGACCAGTTTACTAACATAATCCAATATCTATTTTTGCAATTCACAAACAATGCCAAACTGTTACAGGGGTTAACCACTGACTAGAGCAGATTCATTGTTATAATAGTTATGATCTTGTGTTAACTGAGTAACTTGTGACATTGATATAAAAAGCAAAAATTTAAAAACAACAAACAAAAAATAACTTGTCAACAGGATGAATTCATCAACAGGATGGGTAATTTTTTTTAACAAATCAATTTTATTGATACATATTAATAAATATACAATTCATCCAAAGTGTATGATCAATGGTATTTGCTATAATCACATAGTTGTTCATTTATCAATTCAATCATCATTAGAGCATTTTCATTACTTCAATAATAATAACCAAAAAACAGACAGACAAAAAATCAAGAAAATTCCGCACCTCTAAATCTCTCTATGCTTCCCCCACTGTACACAGCTGTTTTTCTGACTATTCTATCCAAAGTGTTTAATCTTTTTTTTTTCCACATCAATGTTGTAATTTCTTCCATTGCTTGAATCACAACACATCTACAACAGAATACCCGTAAGTCCAATCTAGTCCTTAGCTCTTCCCCCAATCCTGAGGCGTCTGGGATGGTGATGTCCGTTCCACCTCCAAGTGAGAGGGGACTGGTATTCCATGGATAAAATGGATGGGATTATCCTGCCTGCAGCAGCAGCAGCAGACTCTCTCCATTCCCCGGGATGATCGTTGCCCATCATCATGTCCCTGCCAGGTGTCTTGGGTGAGTCCACTGAGCTGTAGATTAGGAGTTGCAGCTCCACTGAGATTCCAGGCACAGCTGGCACATGGGCAGGCCAAAGGCTCCAGTCTCTGGAAGTACACCTACAAACTCCAACACCACATATAGGTTTGAATAGAAGGGGCTGATGGACCATGTGCAGGGAGGACTTATTTGAGTCCAACTCAGTCACTTTCAGGAGCACAGATTCCAGAGTAGAGCCCACTGATAAGGCATCAATCTCTGGAGCTACCCCCCTTATATAGGACCTAGGAGCACTCAGGAGCCCCTCTGTTTGGGGTGATATCCACTCTGATGTTCTATGACATCCTACTGAGATGTGCGTAAGCGTTACCTCTGGAATGCCCTCCCGATGCTATTTCAAGTCTCTTAGCCATATGAACTCATTTGTCTTTACCTTTTCCCCCTTTTATTCAAGGTCTTTTTCCAGTTGTATTACCAGGTGGCACTTGTTAGTAATGCCTCGTTGCCAGGGAGGCTCATCCCCGGGAGTCATGTCCCACACTGGGAGGAAGGTAATGCATTCATATGCTGAGTTTGGCTTAGAGAGAGGCCACATTTGAGCAACAAGGGGGGTCTCAAGCAGCAACCCTTAGGCACCCCTTAACCATAGGCTAAGTTTCAATTACAAGAGCAAAGACTCGAAAGGCTAATCATCAATAACAAGAACCCATCAGTGGACCATCCTCCTTAGCCAGACACTGTCCCTGCACTTGGGGGACTGTTGCTGCTCCCTTGGAGAATGTGGCAGAGCTCTCCAGGCTGGGAATTCAGTATTTTCTCATTTATTGAGTGATTTTCCACCCACTGTGACCATGCCCCACCCCTTGATCATTTGAACAATTTTATAAATATTTTATGTATATTCAGGTGAACTTCCTCCTGTGAAATCCCCATCCATGACACCCCCCACCAATGATCCTCTCCTGCCCCCATTGTAACCCTTCTGTGATCCAAAGCTTCCTTAAAGATGAATCCCATATAATAACCAAATACAATGAATGGGAAAATGAAATAATAATGATAAGTTTAAATGTAAGAGATAAAATACATGGAAACTTGAAAAAAAAACACTAAAAATTAAATTAAAGCATTGGGATATTCAAAAAATGGGTAAAAAAAAAAACAAAAATAAATTTAAAAAAAATTTTTTTGAAATTTTTCCTTTTATCACTGCATTATCGGGTGTCCAGTCTGTACCGTGGCACCTTCCCCCTCTCACTCCCCAGTGTCTCCCAAATTTTCATTTAATTTTCAAAGAAATTTTAGCTCACAGCAAAGTCATACCCAGAATACTAGAAATTCTCATATACCCAACCTCCTCCCCCTTTCCTCACCCCATATTAAAACCTTTTTGTATGTGGATGGTAGCATTGTTACAACCATTATACAGATAGTGAAACATAACTACTAAACATTGTCAATGGCTCACAGTATAGTTTACATTTTATTTTATTTTATTTTATTTTTATTTATTTATTTATTTTAAAGATTTTATTTATTTATTCATTTATCCCCCCCCTTGCTGCTTGTGCTCGCTGGGTCAGCTAACCACGCCGTGCGGGCGGGCCTGCCCTCACCAGGAGGCCCCAGGAACCGAACCCGGGGCCTCCCATATGGTAAACGGGAGCCCTACTGATTGAGCCACAGCCGCTTCCCATAGTTTACATTTTAGATGGTACAATTTAATAATTTTTGATGATATTTACCATGTCCTGTGTCCATCACTGTAAGGTAATGAAAAACATTTCCCCTGACCACTAAATACCCCCTGTTTGATCTATTCTGTTCCTCCCTCCCCATCCCTCCAGGGCACATGACAACCCCCTGTCTTGACTCATTGGATGACAAGATTCATAGTTACATGCAACAAGAGGTCTTGACACGCTGATTGTCCTCCCTTATTAGGATCCACCCTTGCTCATAAGAGACGCCCACCTGTCTGTTTCTGGTGAATCAGTCCTCCCAAAGATGGGGGTCCATCTCCTTCCCACTTACTGCGTGGGTCTCCACCCACTGACACAACACATTATGACAGGATGAACACTCACACACTCCCCAGAAGCCTGTTCCAGACGCGCCCCATCCTGAAATCCCCCCCAACCAACACCCTAATCCAGTGACACTCCCTTGTCATATTGCCATAAGAGCATTCTCACCCCTGCACTTTCAACCTCATACCCACAAATCCCGTGTTCACCCGGTCCCTCTCCCATCTCTCTCCCCAATATCCTGGGTATTCTAACCCGCCCTTCCTAATCTACCCACCTGACGACCCTACACCACCAAACCCAGTAATATCACTACCCACCTGTCCTATCCCTTCAATACGCAACTATACTCTATCACTTTACCATAGATTATGTCCATATGGGTGATGGCTCACAACCTTCTCTTCTCTTTCTCTCTCTTGTAAACTATCTTTCAGACAATGGTTCTTGCAGACTGCTCACTTTCCTCAATTCATATTGGTGAGGTCATGTATTGTTCATCCTTCAATGCCTGGCTTGCTTCACTCAACATAAGGTCTTCAAGATTCATCCAAGTTATTCCATGTATTAGCACTTTATTCCTTCTTACGCTGAGTAATATTCCATTGTATGTATGTACCACATTTTGTTTATCCATTCATCTGTTTATGGGCACTGGGGTTGATTCCAACTTTTGTCAATAGTGAACAATGCCGCTATGAACATTGGTATGCATATATCTGTTCTCGTCTTTGCTTTCAATTCTTCTGGGTATATACCCAGCAGTGGAATTGCTGGATCATACGGAAGATTTATTGTTAATTTTTTGAGGAACTGCAAAACTGTCCTCCACAGTGGCTGGACCATTCCACAGTCCCACCAACAGTGGATAAGTGTTTCCATAACTCCACATCCTCTCAAACACTTATAGTCTGCTGTTTTTTTAATAGCCACCATTCTAATGGGTGTAAGATGGTATCTCATTGTAGTTTTGGTTTGCATTTCCCTAATACTTAGCAATGTCGAACATTTTTTCATGTGCATTAAAGCCATTTGTATTTCTTCCTTGGAGAAGTGTCTTTTCAGGTCACTTCCCATTTTTTTAAATGGGTTGTTAGTCTTTTTATTTTCGAGTTGTAGGATTTCTTTATATATATGGGATATTAGGTCCCTATCAGATATATGGTTGCCAAATATTTTCTTCCATTGAGTAGGCTGCCTTTTTATTTTCTTGATAACGTCCTTTGAGGTGCAGAAGTTTTTAATTTTGAGGATATCCCATTTATCTATTTTTTTCTTTTGCTGCTCATGCTTTCGGTGTGAAGTTCATGAAACCATTTCCTATTACAAAGTCTTGTAGATGCTTCCCTACATCATCTTCCAAGGTCTTCATGATTTTGTCTCTTATATTTAGATCTTTGATCCATCTTGAGTTGATTTATGTATAAGGTGTGAGAGGGTGTTCCTCTCTCATTATTTTGGATATGGATATCCAGTTCTCCAAGCACCACTTATTGATGAGGTCATTCTCTCCCAAGTGAGTGGGCTTGGTGGCCTTGTCGAATATCAGATGACTGTATATGCAAGGATCTATATCAGAACTCTCAATTCGGTTCCATTGGTCACTATGTCTCTCCTTGTGCCAATACCATGCAGTTTTGACCACTGTAGCTTTGTAGTATGTTTTAAAGTCAGGTAGTGTGATACCTCCAACTTCATTTTTCTTTTTCAATATGTCTTTGGCAATTCGGGGCCTCTTACCTTTCCAAATAAATTTTGTGGTTAGCTTTTCCAGTTCCTTAAAAAATGATGTGCTGATTTTTATTGGGGTTGCATTAAATCTGTAGATTAGTTTGGATAGGATAGACATGATGGTGTTTAGTCTTCCTATCCATGAACAGGGAATATTCTTCCATTTATTTAAGTCTTCTTTGATTTCCTTTAACATTGTTGTGTAGTTTTCTGTATATAAGTCCTTTACATCTTTAGTTAAATTTATTCCTAGGTATTTGATTCTTTTAGTTACTATTGTAAATGATATTTTTTTCTTGATTTCCTCCACAGATTGCTCATTATTGGTGTACAGAAATGCTACTGATTTTTGAGCATTGATCTTATAGTCTGAGACATTACTGAACTCCTTTATAAGTTCTAGAAGCTTTGTCATAGATTTCTCAGGGCTTTCTATGTATAGGATGTCATCTGCCTATAATGAAATTTTTACTTCTTTTCCAATTTGGATGCCTTTTATATCCTTTTCTTGCCTCAGTGCTTGAGCAAGTCCTTCTAAGACAATGTTGCATAGGAGTGGTGATAATGGGCATCCTTGTCTTGTTCCTGATCTCAGAGGGAAGGCTTTTAGGATTTCACCACTGAAGAGGATGTTAACTTTGGGTTTTTCATATATACCATTTATCATGTTCAGAAAGTTTCCTTCTATACCTATCTTTTGCAGTGTTTTATCAGGAAAGGGTGCTGTATTTTGTCGATGCTTTTTCTACATCTATAGAGATGATCATGTGAATTTTTTTCTTTCAATCTGTTTATGTGGTGTGTTACATTGATTGATTTTCTTATATTGAACCATCCTTGCATGCCTGGGATGAAACCCACTTGGTCATGGTGTATAATTCTTTTGATATGTTGTTGAATGCAATTAGCAAGTATTTTGTTGAGGATTTTATCATCTAGGTTCATTAGAGAAATTGGTCTGTAATTTTCCTTTCTTGTGGTATCTTTGTTTGACTTTGGTATTAGGGTAATGTTGGCATCATAGAATGAGTTAGGCAATGTTCCTTCTACTTCTATTTTTTGGAAGAGCTTAAGCAGAATTGGTGTTAGCTCTTTCCAGAATGTTTGGTAGAATTCAGCTGTGAAGCCATCTGGTCCTGGGCTCTTCTTAGTTGGAAGTTTTTAATGACTGTGTCTATCTCTTTACTTGTAATTGGACTGTTGAGTTCTTCAATTTCTTCTTTTGTCAATGTAGGCTGTTTGTGAGTTTCTAGAAATTTGTCCATTTCCTCTAAATTATCATTCTTGTTGGCATATAATTTTTCAAAGTATCCTCTTATGATACTCTTTATTTCTGTGGGGTCAGTAGTGATATCCCCTTCTTCAGTCCTTATTTTTGTATTTGCATCTGTTCTCTCTTTTTCTTTGTTAGTCTAGCTAACGGTTTGTCAATTTTATTGATCTTCTCGAAGAACCAGTGTTTGATTTTGTTTATTACTTATTCTCTATTTCATTTAATTCTGCTCTAATATTTGTTGTTTCCTTCTTTCTACTTCCTTTAGGTTTAGATTTTTTTTTTTTCCCCAATTCCTCCAGGTGTGGAGTTAGGTCTTCAATTTTAGCTCTTTCTTCTTTTTTAATGTATGTACTTATGGCTATGGACTTCCCTCTCAGGACAGCTTTGGCTGTATCCCTTAGGTTTTGATATGTTGTGTTGTCATTTTCATTAGTTTCAAGGTCATTACTGATTTCTTTTGAGATTTCCTCTTTGACCCACTGTTTGTCTAAGAGTGTGTTGTTTAACTTCCATATTTTTGTGCCTAATCTGTTTTTCCAGCCCTTAGTGATTTCCAATTTCATTCCATTGTGGTCGGAGAAATTACTTTGTATAATCTCAATCTTACTGAATTCATTGAGAGTTGTTCTGTGGCCTAGCATTTGGTCTATCTTGGAGTATGATCCATGTGCGCTCCAGAAGAATGTAAATCCTGCTGTATTTCAGTGTAGTGTTCTGTATATATCTTTGAGGTCCAGTTCTTCTAATGTATTATTCAGAGTCTTTGTTTCTTTATTGATTCTCTGTCTAGATGTTCTGTGTAATGGTGATAATGGTGTATTAAAGTCCCCCACTATAATTTTAGAGGCATTTATTTCTCCACTTAGTTTTTCCAGAGCTTGCCTCTTGTGTTTTGAGGCACCCCAATTAGGTGCATAAATGTTTATGATTGTTCTCTCTTCTTGAGAGATTACCCCTTTTACTAATATATATAATAGTGTCCATCTTTGTCTCTTACAATAGTTTTGCATTTAAAGTCTATTTTGTCTGATATTAGGATATCTGCTCCTGCCCTTTATTGGTTATTGTTAGCTTGTAAAATTGTTTTCCAGCCATTCACTTTCAGCCTCCTTGAATCCCTGGATCAAAGGTGGGTTTCTTGTAGACAGCATATAGTTGGATCATATTTCCTTATCCATTCTGCCAATCTGTCTCTCTTGACTGGTGAATTTAATCCATTAACATTCAGTGTTATTACTCACAACAAATTTCTTACATTAGCTATATTTTCTTTGGGTTAATGTATGTCATATGTTGTTTTTCTTTCTCTTTTTGTCTTTTTAGTTGTTCCTACACTCTCCTCCAACTTTCTCTCCCCTGTTTTTTCCTTTCAATTTGTAGACTTCCTTTAGTATTTCTTGAAGTGCAGGTTTCTTATGTGCATACTCTCTTAATTTCTGTTATCTGTGGATATTTTGAACTCTCCATCATTTTTGAATGCCAAGTTGCTGGATAGAGAATTCGTGGCTGGAAATTTTTTCTTTTAGTACTTTGACTATGTCATATGACACTTGCCTCCATGGTTTCAGATGAGAAATCAGCACTTAATCTTATTGTGCTTCCCTTGTATGTGATGGTTCTCTTTTCTCTTGCTGCCTTGAATATTTTCTCTTTGTCTTGAGCATTGGACATTTTGACAAGTATATGTTTTGGTGTTGTCCTGTTGGGATTTATACTGTTTTGGGTGTGCTGTGCTTCCTGGACATGTACATCCATCTCCCTCAATAGGGTTGGGAAGTTTTCAGCCATTATTTCCTTCAACACTCCTGTCCCCTTTCCCTTCTCTTCTCCCTCTGGGATGCCTATCATGCGTATGTTTGTGTGTTTTGTGTTGTCGGTTAAATCCCTAAGTCCCTGCTGGATTTTCTCTACTTTTTATCTATCTGTTCTACTATCTGTTTGATTTCAGATGTATTGTCTTCCACATCACTAATTCTTTCTTCTGCCTGTTCAAATCTGCTGTTATGTGAATCCAGCATCTTTTTGATTTCTTGGATTGTGCCATTCATCACCATCATATCTGTTATCTTTTTGTGTATGTTTACAATTTCTTCAGTATGTTCTCCCAGTGTCTTCTTTTTTTTTTTTTTTTAAGATTTTATTTATTTATTCATCTATCCCCCCCTTCCTGTCCGTGCTCGCCGGGTCAGCCAACCACGCCGTGCAGGCGGGCCTGCCCCCACCAGGAGGCCCCGGGAACCGAACCCGGGGCCCCCCACATGGCAAATGGGAGCCCTACTGATTGAGCCACAGCCGCTTCCCTCCCAGTGTCTTCTTAATGTCCTTAATCTCTTCCTTCACTTCATTAACTTGGTCCATGATATTTGTTTGGAAAACTTTGATCAGTTGTTCGATGTTCTGCATCTCTTCCTGGTGTTTAGTTTGTTCATTGGACTGGTCCATGTCTTCCTGTCTCTCAGTGCAGTTTGTAATTTTTTGCTGCCCTCTAGTCATCATTTTATCTTGATGGGTGTATTCAGTTGATTAGCTTCTCTCTCTGCTCTAGAGTTTTATTTAGCTCATGCTTCTGTATGTGTGTTAAGTTTTCTCTTTGAGACCTTGTTCTTATTCTATTTCCTTGCTTCTTTCTTTGTTCCCTTGAAGGCAAAAGATTAGGACCATAGGAATCAAAAGATGTGATAAAGGAAGAAAGATAATAGTAATATTGATGAAAGTTAGAAGAGGGGCCATATAAAACTTAGTAAAATGAATATTTAATTCATATAGGCAGTGTAGAGTAATAAGTTAAAAAGTGGAGTACCTACAATGGACTGGGAAACCAAATATAGGAAATATATATAATTATTTAGAAGGCCAGAATGATGAGGAGAGAGAAAAAGAGTAAAGAAAGGGCTGAAAGGAAAAAGTTAATAATAATAAAAAAAGAAGAAAACAGAATAGATAGAATACAAGTTGACACCCTTGAAGTTATGGGCTAATGAAAAAAAGGTGGTAT
Source organism: Tolypeutes matacus (assembly GCA_026826555.1). Lineage (NCBI taxonomy): Eukaryota > Metazoa > Chordata > Mammalia > Cingulata > Chlamyphoridae > Tolypeutes > Tolypeutes matacus. Next base: position 3,225,773 of record JAKSZT010053872.1, read on the forward strand.
GTAAGAACCACAACAGAAAGCAGAAGGTAGAAAGATGAATGAAGGAAAAGAGTTGGGAGACAAAATCCACATAGACAGAGAATGGGAAATCACAGAAGAAGAAGCACAGCAAAGAAGAGACAAGCTTCATCTCTGAAGCAGTGGGAAATAAGACAAGGGAGTAAAGCAAATGACTGGAAAAGCATTACCTTTGTTTCTGAAAAATATCATAGAGGAGAATGTGGCTTATACATTAGGTGGATGAGCCTGCTGATAATGAGACAGAATTGGAAGGACTGGTTTATCTGACCTCCCCAGTTCACATGTGCAGAGCCTGTCCCTAAAGAGGCAGAGAAAACCTCCAAAAGGACTGGTGGAAAGAGGGATGAATTCCGGATAACCAAGGGACTGCAGGAAAGCCGTGTCGAAAAACAGCCCTTGAACTGAATCTTAGAGGAGGAGCAAAGGTTTGACAGAATTATACACAAGTTACATGCAAGGTGGTGCTTTGTAAACAATTAATTGCTAGACCAAAGAAATTACTATACTGATGGAGCAACTGGGTTTTCTAATAGAAAATGCAGGTGGGATTTTGAGGTGTCCATTCATTCCTTCCTAGAAAGTTGAATGGAATTCAGTCCTATCAACTGGTGGGTGGGTTTCTAAGCTGAACTGTCAATATGATATAACGACAGTTCTCCACATTTCTTCTTCACAGCCAAATTCATATTCATTAAATCTCTCGCCCTTTTTGCTAAGCAGAGGATGCAAGAACACATTAAAAATCATAAATACTAGCCCGGCCTATTATGCATGCAGTTGCAAATTTCTGACCTTCTGTATTCTTGTCCATATTCTGTACAGGTCAGGAATCAGCACCCAGGGGAGGGCATCAGCACCAGGAAAGACAGGAACTGCTTGCAGACACTGCCATTTCTTCTGTACCTCATGCCCTTGTTTACAGTCCCGACATTACTGTTGCCTAAACATACATGCAGGTATATGCATGAGTGAAGGGACAAATTCATGTCTACACAACCTCTTAGAAACATGCACAGAGAGAGAAAATTACTTTACTCTTCCTCAAATATAAATTCTTACCATTTTTATTTTTAAGGTAGAATGTGGGCCAACATGCTTTAAAGAGACTTTAATTTCATTTTATTTAGGATGATTAGCCAAAGGAAATTTCTGAGCAGAAATAATATAAGATCTTGTTATCTTGTGAATGCCTTCTCCTTAGCCTAGCCTGAGTCAGGACCAAGTACCAAGTAGCTATCAGATTGTGTCAAAGTTTTATTAATCTCTTCTTGGCTTCTCTCTGCCTTTTGACCATTTCACTGCTAATTAACCCTGAGAGCAGGCTGGAAGAAAGAAGCTGTTGATCTCTATTCATTGCATTTCACAGTTCTGGTTTAGAAAGAAGGATGAATAAATATGGGAAAAGTGAGGTTTGGTGCTGCTTTGAGATTTTACTGATCTTCTGCCTCAGTGTTGGTGATTGAAATTCAGGTTTATCTTAAAATGCCAAGTTGCTAATGTAACATTCCTAGAGATCAGTCTTTTGATTCACTTTCACAATTCAATTGTTAACCTACTAAGAGTCAGGCCTTGTGCTACGTGCCAGAGATAGAAGAGTAAACAAGACATGCCTGCTTCCTGCCATCACAGAGCTTATGGACAAGCCAGAAATACAGAAAATATCCACGTAATTACAAATGTGATGGAGGGTAGGATGAAAGCAGGGTGCCGTTGGGATGCACACAAGAGATTCAGTCAAGTCTGTGTTTTCAGAGAAGACCTCTGTGAGGAAAGGGTGATGAAGGTGAGGCAGTTAGAAAGGGAAAAATGGTTGGGTGAGCATCTGGGGAAGGACAAACACCATGTCCAAAGGCCCAGAGGTAAGAGAGTATATATCATCTGAAGAAGTGAACAAAGCCCAATGACACAATGGGCTGTGGGCATCATTCCTCATACAAAGACATGAATGATTCAAGTCCAGGGTATGCTCTTGTATTAATTCCTTTCTTAGTTCTTTTTTCTTTTTCTTTAAGCTTTGAATTTTGTAATAATTTCATACTTACAGGACAGTTGCAAAGATAATATAACCCATACAGAGAACTCCAACATCCCCCCACCAGATACCCATTTTGCCACATTTGCCGTATCATTCTATCTGTCCATCTGTCTATTTGTCCATCTGTCTATTTTCTGAACATTTCAGAGTAGGTTGTATACATCATGTTCTTTGAACACATAGTACCTCCATGTGCATTGCCTAAAAAAAATAATATTCACTTATGTAACCATTTTAAGTACAATGGTCAAGTTCAAGAAATTTTACATTGATATAGTCTATATTCTAATTTTTTTCATGTCCCAGTAGTTTCCTTTGGAGCCTTTCCTTCATTATTAGATTCTATCCAGGATCATGTATTGCATTGTATTGTTATTGTCTCTTTAGTTGCTCTTTCTTTTTAAATTGTTGAAACAAATATACAACATAAATGTTCCCATCTTATTTACTCCCAAGCACAACATTCAGCAGAATTAATGAATTCACAATATTGCACTACCCTCACCAGAAATTTTCCATCATGCCAAATAGAAACCCTATACTCATCATGCATTAACTTCTCTCTTCCCCTCCCCCTCAACTCTTGTAACTTGAACTCAATTTTCTGTCTCTATGGGTTTGCATTTTCTAGCTAAATATGTAAACATAAGTAGACTCATGCTGTCCCTTTGTGCCTGACTTATTTCACTCAACATGAAGTTTTCAAGGCTCATCCATTAGTGGCAGGTATCAAAACTACATTCATTTTTAAGGCTGAGTAATATTCCATTGTATTTATATACCATATTTATTTATCCATTCATCTGCGGATGGACATTTAGGTTGCTTCTACCAAATGTGAATGATTCTGCAGTGAACATTGGTGCAAAAATATCTGTTTGAGTCCCTACTTTCAATTCTTTGGTTATATACCTAGAAGTAGGATTGCTGGGTATATGTTAGTTCCATGTTTAACTTTTTGAGGAACTGCCAAACTATTTTCCACAGCAACTGCACTGTTTTACATTCCCACCTACAACATGCTAAGTTTATTTCTCCATACCCTTGCGATTTTCCATTTTAAAATATTAGCCATTCTAGTGGGGGTGAAGTTTTATCTCACTGTGTTTTTGATTTGTATTTCCCTAATGGTTAATGATGTTGACTATATTTTCTTGTGCTTATTGGCTCAATGTATATCTTCTTTGGAGAAATGTCTATTCAAGTCCTTTACCCATTTTTTAAAATAAATCAATTTTATTGATACATATTGATAAAGCATATAATTCATCCAAAGTGTACAATCAGTGGAATTTGGTATAATCACATAGTTATGCACTCATCACTTCAATCATTATTAGAACATTTTCATTATTTCAATAATAATTTTTAAAAAACCAAGCAAATAAACAAGAAAACTTCTCACCTCGCAATTTCTCTCTGTTTCCCCTGCTGTACAGAGCTGCTATTTCTGGCTGATCTTGCACATTTATTTATTTAGCAATTTTATTGACATACTTTATATATTCACATACCTTAGGATATATCCAAAGCATGTAATCAATGGCTTTTTCACAATGTAGTGCATTCATTATTTCCCAATATTTTAGAACAATTTCATTACTCCAAAATGAAAAACTCCACACCCCTTAACATCCTTTCTCTAGCTCTACATAACCACTAATTCAACTGCATCTTTATAAATTTATTTATATTTACATATTATATGAATAGAATCATACAATACATTACAGAATATATATAGTTCATAGTAGCGCAATCATACGGGTATTTGACCTTTTGTGTCAGATTGCTTTACTCAGCATAATGTCCTTTAGGTTCATATGCTGTCATATGCCTTATGACTTCATTTCTTTTTTTTTTTTTAATAATTTTTTTTTTAAAGATACTTAGATTACATAAATGTTACACAAAAATTGTAGGAATTCCCATATGCCCGTCCCCCCCTCTACTCCTCCCACAACCTCCCACATAAACATCCTGCATTAGTGTGGCATATCACCTGCAATAGATATACACATCTTGGGGCTTTGCCACTAAGCAAGGACCATAGTTCATGTTGTAGACCACAGTCTCTCCTACACAGTTCTGCATGTTATATACTGATGTAAAATGGCCTATATCTGTCATTGCAGTGTCACTCAGGATAATTCCCAAGTCCCAAAAAAGCCCCTGTATTACAACTGCTTTTTACTCTCCCTGCCTCTAAAGTGTCCGGTGGCCACTGGCTCCACATTAATGTTGAAATTACTTCCATTGCATGAATCACAATATGTCTATAACAGAATACCAGTAAGTCCACTCTAGTCCATGGACCTTCCCCCAATCCTGAGGAGTCTGAGATGGTGATGTCCACTCCACCTCCAAGTGAGAGGGGGCTTATATCTCATGGATAAGATGGATGGGATTATCCTGCCCGCAGCTGCAGACTCTCTCCATTCCCTGGGATGACCGTTGTCCATCATCATCTCTCCACCAGGTGTCCAGGGTGAGTCCATTGAGCTTTAGAGTAGGAGTTGCAGCTCCACTAAGATTCCGGGCCCAGCTGGCACATGGACAGCCTAAAGACTCCGGTCCCTAGAAGTACACCTACAAACTCCAGCACCACATATAGGTTTGAATAGAAGGAACAGATGGACCATGTGCAGGGAAGACCTATTTAGGTCCAACTCTGTCACTCTCAGGAGCAAGGATTCCAAAGTAGGGCCCACTGATAAGGCACAAAACTCTGGGCTATCTGCCCTGATATAGGACCTGGGTGACTCCAGAGCCCTCAGGAGCCCCTCTGTTTGGGGTGTATCCACCTTGGAAGCCTATGAGGTCCTACTGAGATTTGCCTCTTTGAAGTCTCTTAGCCATATGAACTCATTTGTCTTTACCTTTCCCCCCTTTTATTTGAGGTCTTTTTCGAGTTGTATTGCCAGGTGGCACTTGTTAGTAATTCCTCATTGCCAGGGAGGCTTATCCCCGGGAGTCATGTCCCACACTGGGAGGAAGGTAATGCATTCATATGCTGAGTTTGGCCTAGAGAGAGGCCACATTTGAGCAACAAGGAGGCTCTCAGGAGGAAACCCTTAGGTACCCTATAACAATAGGTTAAGTTTCAATTTCAAGAGCAAAGACTTATAAAGCTAGTCATCAATAACAAGAGCCCATCAGTGGATCATCCTCCTTTGCCAGACACTGCCCCCACACTTGGGGGACTGTTGCTACTCCCTTAAAGAATATGGCAGAGATTTCCAGGATGGGAATTCAGTATTCTCTCATTTATTGAGTGGTTCTCCACCCACTGTGTCCATGCCCCATGAGCATGTGAACAATTTCATATACGTTTTATGTATGTTCAGGTGATCTTCCTCCCATGAACCCCTCCCATCCCTGACACCCCCCACCAACAATCTTCTCCCACCCCAATTGTAACCCTTCTGTGATCCAAAGCTTCTTTAAAGATGAAGCCAATACAATAGCCAAATACAATTAATAAGAAAATGAAATAATAATGATGTTTAAATGTAAAAGATAAAATACATGGAAACTTTAAAAAAAAACTAAAAATAAAATAAAATTGAAGGATTGGGTTATTCAAAAAATGAGAAAAAAATTTTAAAAAATAAATTTTTTTTTTGACATTTTGCCTTATATCACTGCAATATCTGGTGTCCAGTCTGTACCATGGCACCTTCCTGCTCTCACTCCCCAGTGTCTCACTATTTTTCATTTAATTTTCAAAGAAGTTTTAGGTCACAGCAAAGTCATACACCGAATACAAGACACTCTCATATACCCAACCTCCTCCCCCTTTCCTCACCCCATATTAAAACCTTTTTGTATGTGGATGGTAGCATTGTTATAACAGATATAGAGATAGTGAAACATAGCTACTAAACATTGTCAATGGTTTACAGTATGGTTTACATTTTAGATGGTACACTTTTATAAATTTTGATGATATTTACCATGTCCTATATCCATCACTGTAAGGTAATGAAAAACATTTCCCCTGACCACTAAATACTCCCTGTTTGATCTATTCTGTTCCTCCCTCCCCATCCCCCCAGGGCTTGACTCATTGGATGACAAGATTGATAGTTACATGCAACAAGAGGTCATGACACACTGGTTTGTCCTCCACTATTAGGAACCACCCTTGCTCTTAAGAGATACCCACCTGTCTATTTCTGCTCACCACACATTATCCTGCTTATTCTAACCCACCCTTCCCAATCTACCCACCTCTCAACCCTGCACCACCAACCCAATATATCACTACCCTCCTGTCCTATTCCTTCAATACACAACTACACACTATCACTTTACCATAGGTTGTGTCCATTTGGGTGTGGTTCACAACTTTCTCTTTTCTTTCTCTTTCTTGTACACCTATCTTTCAGACTAGTTCTCAGAGACTGCTCAATTTCCTTAATTCATATCAGTGAGTCATGTACTGTTCATCCTTCAATGCCTGGCTTGCTTCACTCAACATAAGGTTTTCCAGATTCATCCTAGTTATCCCATGTGTTAGCACTTTATTCCTTCTTACAGCTGAGTAATATTCCATTGTATGTATGTACCACATTTTGTTTATCCATTCATCTATTGATGGGCGCCTGGGTTGATTCCAACTTTTGGCAATAGTGAACAATGCCGCTATGAACATTGGTGTGCATATATCTGTTCGTGTCTTTGCTTTCAGTTCTTCTAGGTACATACCCAGAAGTAGAAACACTGGATCTAATGGAAGGTCTATAGTTAGTTTTTAGAGGAACTGCCACATTGTCCACCAGAGTGGCTGGACCATTCCACAATCCCACCAGCAGTGGATGAGGGTTCCCATTCCTCCACATCCTCTCCAACACTTATAGTCTGCTGGGTTTTTTTAATAGCTGCCATTCTAATGGGTGTAAGATGGTATCTCAATATAGTTTTGATTTGCATTTCTCTATTAGCTAGAGATGTCAAGCATTTTTGCATGTGCTTCAGAGCCATTTGTATTTCTTCCTTGGAGAAGTGTCTTTTCAGGTCACTTGCCCATTTTTGAAATTGGTTGTTAGTCTTTATTTTCGAAGTGTAGGATTTCTTTATATGTGTGGGATATTAGGCTCCTATCAGATACATGGTTACCAAATATTTTCTCACATTGGGTAGGCTGCCTTTTTATTTTCTTGATAATGTCCTTTGAGGTGCAGAAGTTTTTAATTTTGAGGAGATCCCGTTTATCTATTTTTTTCCTTTTGCTGCTCGTGCTTTGGGTGTGAAGTTCATGAAACCATTTCCTATTATAAGGTCCTGTAGATGCTTCCCTACATTATCTTCCAATGTCTTTATGGTCTTGGCTCTTATAGTTAGATATTTGATCCATCTTCAGTTGATTTTTTTATAAGGTGTGAGAGAGTGTTTTTCTCTCATTCTTTTAGATATGGATATCCAGTTCTCCATGCACCACTTGTTGAAGAGGCCATTCTCTCCCAATGGAGTGGGCTTGGTGGCCTTGTCGAATATCAGATGACTGTATATGTGAGGATTTATATCAGGATTCTCAATTCGGTTCCATTGGTCAATGTGTCTATCCTTGTGCCAATACCATGTGGTTTTCACCACTGTAGCTTTGTAGTATGTTTTAAAGTCAGGTAGTGTGATACCTCCAACTTAATTTTTCTTTTTCAATATGTCTTTGGCAATTTGGGGCCTCTTACCCTTCCAAATAAATTTTGTAGTTAGTTTTTCCAATTCCTTAAAAAAAAAAAACTGTTGATTTTTATTGGGATTGCATTAAATTTGTAGATTAGTTTGGGTAGGATAGACATCTTGATAATGTTTAGTATTCCTATCCATGAACAGGGAATATTCTTCCATTTATTTAAGTCTTCTTTGATTTCCTTTAACAGTGTTGTTTAGTTTTCTGTATATAAGTCCTTTACATCTTTAGTTAAATTTATTCCTAGGTATTTGATTCTTTTAGTTACTATTGTATATAGTATTTTTTTCTTGATTTCCTTTTCAGAAATTGCTCGTTATTGGTGTACAGAAATGCTACTGATTTTTGAACATTGATCTTATAGCCTGCGAAGTTACTGAACTCCTTCAGAAGTTTTTGAAGCTTTGTTGTAGATTTCTCAGGGCTTTCTACATATAGGATCATGTTGTCTGCACATAATGAAATTTTTACTTCTTCTTTTCCAATTTGGATGCCTTTTATATCTTTTTCTTGCCACAGTGCTTGAGCAAGTACTTCTAAGACAATGTTACATAGGAGTGGTGATAGTGGACATCCTTGTCTTGTTCCTGATCTCAGAGGGAAGGCTTTTAGAATTTCACCATTGAAGATGATGTTAGCTTTGGGTTTTTCATATATACCCTTTATCATGTTCAGAAAGTTTCCTTCTATTCCTATCTTTTGCATTGTTTTTATCAGGAAGGGGTGCTGTATTTTGTTGAATGCTTTTTCTGCATCTATAGAGATGATCATATGATATTTTTCTTTCAATCTGTTTATTTGGTGTATTACGTTGATTGATTTTCTTATGTTGAACCATCTTTGCATACCTGGGATGAATCCCACTTGGTCATGGTGTATAATTCTTTTGATATGTTGTTGAATGCAATTAGCAAGTATTTTGTTGAGGATTTTATCATCTAGGTTCATTAGAGAAACTGGTCCATAATTTTCCTTTCTTGTGGTATCCTTGTTTGGCTTTGGTATTCTGGTAATGTTGGCATCACAAAATGATTTAGGCAATGTTCCTTCTACTTCTATTTTTTGGACGAGCTTAAGCAGAATTGGTGTTAGCTCTTTCCAGAATGTTTGGTAGAATTCAGCTGTGAAGCCATCTGGTCCTGGGCTCTTCTTAGTTGGAAGTTTTTAATGACTGTGTCTATCTCTTTACTTGTAATTGGACTTTACTGTTGAGTTCTTCAATTTCTTCTTTTGTCAATGTAGGCTGTTTGTGAGTTTCTAGAATATTTTCCATTTCCTCTAAATTATCATTCTTGTTGGCATATAATTTTTCAAAGTATCCTCTTATGATACTCTTTATTTCTGTGGGGTCAGTAGTGATATCCACTTCTTCAGTCCTTATTTTGTGTATTTGCATCTGTTCTCTCTTTTTCTTTGTTAGTCTGGCTAAGGGTTTGTCAATTTTAGTGATCTTCTCAAAGAACCAGCTTTTGGTTTTGTTTATTTTTCCTAGTGCTTTCTTATTTTCTATTTCATTTAGTTTTGCTCTAATCTTTGTTATTTCTTTTTTTCTACTTCCTTTTGGGTTAGTTTGTTGTTGTTTTTCCAATTCCTCCATGTGTGCAGTTAGGTCTTCAATTTTAGCTCGCTCTTCTTTTTTAATATATACATTTATGGCTATGAATTTCCCTCTCAGTACAGCTTGGGCTGCATCCCATAGGTTTTGATATGTTGTATTGTCATTTTCATTCAATTCAAGGTTACTGATTTCTTTTGAGATTTCCTCCTTGACCCACTGTTTGTCTAAGAGTGTGTTGTTTAGCTTCCATACCTTTATGCCTAATCTGGTTCTCTGACCCTTAGAGATTTCCAATTTCATTCCATTGTGGTCAGAGAAATTACTTTGTATAACCTCAATCTTTCTTAATTCATTGAGAGTTGTTCTGTGGCCTAGCATGTAGTCTATCTTAGAGTATGATCCATGTGCACTCGAGAAGAATGTATATCCCGCTGCATTTGCATGTAGTGTTCTGTATATGTCTATTAGGTCCAGGTCCTCTAATGTATTATTCAGAGTCTTTGTTTCTTTATTGATTCTCTGCCTAGATATCCTGTCTAATGGTGATAATGATGTATTAAAGTCCCCCACTATAAGTGTAGAGGCATTTATTTCTCCACTTAATTTTTCCAGTGTTTGCCTCATATATTTTGAGGCACCCTGATTAGGTGCATAAATGTTCATGATTGTTCTCTCTTCTTGGAAGATTACCCGTTTTACTAATAAATAGTGTCCATCTTTGTCTCTTAGAATAGTTTTGCATTTAAAGTCTATTTTGTCCGATATTAGGATATCTACTCCTGCCCTTTTTTGATTATTGTTTGCTTGTAAAACAATATCTGATATGGATAGACAACATATAGATGGGTCATATTTCCTTATCCATTCTGCCAATCTGTGTCTCTTGACTGGTGAGTTTAATCCATTAACATTCAGTGTTGTTACTCTCAATGAATTTCTTACATCAGTCATATTTTCTTTGGGTTAACATATGTCATATGTTGTTTTTCTTTCTCTTTTTGTCTTTTTTGTTGTTCTTACACTCTCCTCCAACTCTCTCTCCCCTGTTTTTTCCTTTCAACTTGTAGAACTTCCTTTAGTATTTCTTGAAGTGCAGGTTTCTTATTGGCATACTCTCTTTTTCCTGTTTATCTGTGAATATTTTGAACTCTCCATCATTTTGAATGCCAGCTTTGCTGGATAGAGAATTCGTGGCTGGAAGTTTTTTCTTTTAGTACCTTGCCCATGTCATACCACTGCCTTCTTGCCTCCATGTTTCAGATGAGAAATCAGCACTTAATCTTATTGTGTTTCCTTTGCATGTGATGGTTCTCTTTCTCTTGCTGCCTTGAGTATTTTGTCTGTCTTGAGCATTGGACATTTTGATAATTATATGTCTTGGAGTAAGCCTGTTGGGATTTATACTGTTTGGGGTGTGCTGTGCTTCCTGGACATGTACATAGGAAGTTTTCAGCCATTATTTCCTTCAACACTCCTTCTGTTCCCTCTCCTTTCTCTTCTCCTTTCAGGATGCCTATTTTTGTGTTGTTGGCTAAATCCCTAAGTCCCTGCTGGATTTTTTTCTTTTTATCTATCTGTTCTACTATCTGTTTGATTTTAGATGTACTGTCTTCCACATCACTAATTCTTTCTTGTGCCTGTTCATATCTGCTGTTATGTGAATCCAGTGTCTTTTTGATTTCTTGGATTGTGCCATTCATCACCATTATATCCATTATCTTTTTATGTGTGTTTACAATTTCTTCAGTATGTTCTCCCAGTGTCTTTTTTTTTTCATTGTATAAAAAATTATTTTATTAGAGATCAAGAATTTTAATCACATCACCTTTTCTTTTGCAGCTATGCTTTTCAACTTTATCATATTTATTGCATCCAATTGAATGACTGAATACATTTAAATGCTCATTAGTTAAAAATATATTCTATGTAGGAGTCATGTTGAGGAAAACTGCTACTGCTGTAAGAAATGCATATTCATTTACACTACTGTTGGCTCTCCTGTGGATTTCTATGCTTACTGAAAGCTAAATGGCAAAGATTTGTACAGAATTCCTGCATTTTTCAGGTCGTTCTAGCATTGATCTCCTGATATCTAACAAGACCCCTTAGTGAACGCTGCTACATTTCTAACATAAGATTTTTCTTTGATATGAGTTCGCTGACATGTCTTCTTAATATGAGTAATCTCTTCCTTCACTTCATTAAGTTGGTCCATGATATTTGTTTGGACAGCTTTGATTAGTTGTTCCATGTTCTGCATCTCTTCCTGGTTTTTAGTTCAATCATTGGAATGGTCCATTTCTTCCTGTTTCTCAGTATGGTTTGTAATTTTTTGTTGCCCTCTGGTCATCATTTTATCTTGATGGAGTTATTCGGTTGATTAGCTTCTCTCTCTGCTCTAGAGTTTTATTTAGCTGGTGGTTCTGTGTGTGTGTTAAGTTTTCTCTTTGACACTTTGTTCTTCTTGTATTTCCTTGCTTTTTTCTATGTTCCGATTTTATATTGAGCAGTCCAACTCGCTGTCCAGCTCCCTCCAGATCGATGTTCCCAAGGTTCTTGCTCTGCAGGCTTCCAGAACAGACCACCCTGGCAGCATCCTGTCACCAATCAGCCATCCTGTGTGAGAGAAATGGTGAGTGCCCACCTAAACTGACTCCATCTTCAGGTCCTCTCCACTCTCATTTCTTCTTATAACTGCATAATATTCCATTGTGTGAATACACCACAATTTGTCTATCCATTCATCATTTAATGGACACCTGTTGTTTCTAACTTTTGTCAATCATGAATAACACCGTTATGAACATCAGTGTGCAGATGTCTGTTTCACTCCTCTCAGTTAACTGGGTATATACCCAGGAGTGGTATTGCAGGGTCATGTGGCAAGCCTATATTCAACTTCTTTAGAAACTACCAAACATTCTTCTACAGTGGCTATACCATTTTAAATTCCCACCAACAGTGAATAAGTGTTCCTATCTCTCCATATCATCTCCGATACTTGTAGTTACCAGTTTTTTTAAATAATGCCCATTCTGATAGGTGTCAATTGATATCACATTATAGTTTTGATTCGCATTTCCCTAATCATTAGTGATGTTGAACATTTTTTCATGTTTTATTTTTTTTGCCATTTGTATTTCTTCTTTGACTAATGTCTATTCAAGGTTTTTGCCCATTTTTTAATCAGGTTGTTTGTCTTTTTATTGTTGATTTGTAACATCTCTTATTGGACATGAAGCTTCCAAATATTTTCTCCCATTGAGTCAGCTGCCTTTTCACCCTTTTGACAAAATCCCATGAGGTGCAGAAGTGTTTAATTTTGAGGAGGTCCCATTTATCTAGTTTTCCTTTTATGTGCATGCTTTGGGTGTAACGTCCAAGAAACCACCACCTATCACAAGGTCTTTAAGATGTTTTCCCTACATTTTCTTCTAGTAGTTTTATGGTCCTTGCTTTTATATTTAGGTCTTTGATCCATTTTGAGTTGTTTCTTGTATAGGGAATGAGATAGGGGTCCTCTTTCATTCTTTTGGCTATAGATATTCAGTTCTCCCAGCAGCATTTTTTGAAGAGACTGTTTTATCCCATTAATATGAACTTAGTAGGTTTGTCAAAAAGCAGTTGGTTGTAGAGGTGGGGGTCTATTTCTGGACTTCAATTCTATTCCACTGATCGATATGTCTATCTTTATATCAGTACCATGATGTTTTGACCACTGTAGCTTTGTAAATGTTTCAAGGTCAGCTGGTGAAATTCATCTCATGTTGCTCTTCTTTTTTAGAATGCTTTTGGCTATTTGGGTGCACTTTCCCTTCCAAATGAATTTGGTCATTGCCTTTCCTTTTCTGTAAAGTAAGCTGTTGGAATTTTGTTTGGTATTGCATTGAATCTATAAATCAGTTTGAGTAGGATTGCCATCTTCACAATATTTAGTCTTCCAATCCATGAGCATGGAATGTTTTTCCACTTGTTTAGGTCTTCATTGATTTCTTTTAGCATTGTTTTGTAGTTTTCTGCATATAGGTCCTGTACTTATTGGTTAAATTGATTTCTAGGTTTTGAGTCTTTTTTTTGCTATTGTAAATGGTCTTTTTCCCCTGATTTCTTCCTTAGATTGTTGAATACTAGTGTACAAAAACATTACTGATATTGCATGTTGGTCATATATCCTGCCGCTTTGCTGAACTCATTTATTAGCTCAAGTAGCTTTGTCATAGACGTTTCAGAATTTTCCAAATATAGGATCATGTCATCTGCAAATAATGAGAGTTTTTCTTCCTCTTTTCCAATTTGGACGTCTTTTATTTATTTATTTTTCTTGTCTTATTGCTCTAGCTAGAACTTATAGCACACTGTTGAATAACAGTGGTGACAGTGGGCATCCTTGTCTTGTTCCCAATCTTAGAGGAAAGCTTTCAAGATTTCCCCATTGAGTACGATGTTATCTACGGGTTTTTCATATATGCCTTTTATCATATTGAGAAATTTTCTTTCTATTCCTATCTTTCAAAATGTTTTTACAAAGAAAGGATGCTGGATTTTGTTGAATGCCTTTTCTGCATCTATTGAGATGATCATGTGGTTTTATTCCTTCAATTTGTTAATGTGATGTATTACATCAATTGGTTTTCTTATGTTGAACCAGCCTTGCATACCAGGAATAAATCCCACTTGGTCATGATATATAAGTCTTTTGATATGCTGTTGGATTTGATTTGCATGTATTTTGTTGAGAATTTTTGCATCTATGTTCATTAGAGAGATTGGTCTGCAATCCATCTGGGTTATTATTAGGGTGATGTTGGCTTCATAAAATGCATTGGGTAATTTTCCATCCTCTTCCATTTTTTGGAGGAGTTTAAAGAGGATTGGTATTAAGTCTTCTCAAAATGCATGGTAGAGTTTACCTGTGAAGCCATCTTATCCTGGAATTTTCTTTCCTGGAAGATTTTTGATGACAGATTCAATCTCTTTAAATGTTTGCTAAGTTCTTGTATTTCTTGTAACATCAGTGTAGGTGGTTTGTGCATTTCTAGGAATTTGTCCACTTCATCTAGGTTGTCTAGTTTGTTGGTATACAGTTTTTCATAATATCCTCTTATGATCCTTTTTATTTCTGTGGGGTCAGTTGTAACCTCTCTTCTTTCATTTCTGATTTTAGTTATTTGAATCTTAGCTTTTTTTCTTGGTTAGTCTAGATAGGGGTTTGTCAATTTTATATATACTCAAAGAACCAGCTTTTGGGTTGTTGGTTTTATCTATCTTGTTTTTGTTCTCAATTTCATTTATTTCTGCTCTAGTCTTTATTATTTCTTTCTTTCTGCTTGCTTTGGGGTTGGTTTGCTGTTCTTTTTCTAGTTTCTCCAGTTTCCAGTGAGAGCTTTGATTTTAGCTCTTCTTTTTCAATATAGGCATTTAGGGGTATGAATTTACCTCTTAAGACTGCCTTTGCTGTATCTCATAAGTTTTGGTAAGCTATGTCATCATTTTCATTCATCTCAATATATTTACTGATTTCACTTGCAATTTCTTCTTTGACCCACTGACTGTTTAACAGTGTGTTGTTTAGCCTCCACACATTTGTGAATTTACCTCTTTCCTGTATAATATTGATTTACAGTTTCATTCCATTATGATTGAGTAGGTACATTGTACAATTTCAATCTTTTCATATTTATTGAGAGCTGTATTGTGACCTAACATGTGGTCTATTCTGGAGAAAGATCCATGGGTATTTGAGTAGAACGTATAACCCACAGAGTTTGGGTGCAACTTTCTGTATATGTCTATTAGGTCTACTTTGTATATCATATTAAGTTCTCTGTTTCCGTGCTGATCTTCTGCCTAGTTGTTCTATCTAACAATGTGAGTGGTATGTCGAAGTTTCCAACTATTATTGTAGAAATGTCTATTCCTCCCTTCAGTTTTGCCAACGTTAGTCATGGGTCATCCTATATTTATGACTGTTATATCTTCTTGGTGGACTGTCTTTTTTCTTAATATATAATGGCCTTCTGTTTCTCTTATAATTTTTTTGCTTTTAAAGTCTGTTTTCTCTGATATTAGTATAGCTATCCCTGCTCTTTTTTGGTTACTATTTGTGTGAAGTATCTTTTTCCAACCTTTTACTTTCAGCTGGTTTTTATCCCTGAGTCTAAAGTGAGTCTCTTGTAAGCAGCATATGGATTGCTCATGTTTTTTAAAATATCCATTCTGTCAGTCTATATCTTTTGATTGGGGAGTTTAATCTAGTTACATTCAATGATATTACTATAAATGCATTATTTATTTCCACCATTTTATTCTTTGGTTTTCATGTGTCATATCTTATTTTCATCTGTCCTTTTACTCTTTGGTTATCCTTTCTGCTATTCTTTCTATACTCTCCTCCAAGCCTCTCTCTCCTGTCTTTTTCTTTCAGGCTCTAAGGCTTCCTTTAATATTTCTTGCAAAGGTGAATTCTTTTTTATGAACTCTTTTAGTTTCTGTTTGTGAATATTTTAAACTCACCTTCATATTTGAAGGACAGTTTTGCTGGGTAAAGAATTCTCAGCTGGCAGTTTTTCTCTTTCAGTATCCTAATTGTATCATACCACTGTCTTCTCATCTCCATGATTTCTGATGAGAAATCCACACTGAGTCTTACTGGGTGTCCCTTGTATGTGATGGTTTGCTTCTCTCTTGCTGCTTTCAGAATTTTCTCTTTAACTTGGATGTTTGACATTCTGAGTAGTATGCATCTTGGGAGGAGGTCTATTTGGATTCATTCTGATTGGGGTATGCTGTGCTTCTTGGCTATGTAAGCTCATTTATTTCATAAGAGTTGGGAAATTTTCAGCCCATTGTTTCCTCAAATACTCTTTCTGCCCTTTCCCCCTTCTCTTCTCCTTCTGGAACTCCCATGACACATGTGGTTATGTTTTGTGTTGTAATTCAAATCCCTGAGCCCCTGCTGATTTTTTTCCATTCTTTTCTCTCTTCAATTTCAGCTGTTCCATCTTTGGTATCCCTTATTCTTTCTTCTATCATTTTGAGTCTGCTGTTGTATGCCTCTAATGTGTTTTTAATCTCACCTATCAAGTCTTTCATTCTCATGAACTGTTACTTTTTCTATCCAGGTTTTCAAATTCTTCTTTGTGCTTGATGTTGTTTATCTTTTTGCCCATATTGTCTTTCAAATCATTAATTTGATTTTGGAAATTTGTATGCATCTCATTAGTTAGTTTTCTCAAATCCTGCATCTCTTCTGGGTCTTTGATATATTTCTCTTTGGGGGCTATGTCTTCCATTTGTTTAGTATGGCTCATAATTTTTTGCTGATGTCTCAGCATCTGATTAGAATGATGAGTTTACTCAGATGCTCAAATTCTCTCTTTCATAGGGAATTAGTAGCAGAAGCCTGTTTGGTACTGCTGTTCTTTGATTCTTGGTTAAATCTGTTCTGGGTCTTTAGGGTTGTCCCTGTTCATTGCTCAAAACTGGGCTCTGGACTCAGCATTGGGTTGCAGACCTGCTTCCTAGGGCCTTGGGGAAGGAGGCTATAAAGACCAGGAAAAGCCTCTCTCACTTACTTTTAATTTCCTCACATGCACTTCCTGTATCTGCCAGCAGATGGTGCTCTTTGGAAGCCCTGTCTGTTCAATGCCTGGTCTAAGTGTGCTTGCCCAGTCTCTCAGTAGATGCTTTGATAGTGCACCTTATTAAGTTCATTCAATCGTCTCTGCCCATCAAGCTCTCAAAAGGCCAATCTCAGGGTGTGTGCCAATTAGATTACCTTTTTTCATTGAGAGAATCATAGAAGAATGATTTAAAAACCATTGGGAGGGAAGTGGATGTAGCTCAACCAGTTGGGCGCCCACCTACCACATGGAGGTCTCAGATTTGGGTCCTGGTGCCTCTTCAAAGAAGACAAGCAGACACCACCCCTGCTGTAACGAGCTAGATTCTATGCCCGCCACAACGAGCTAGACACCACCCCTGCAGATGTCACAAGCGAGCAGATGCCATAGCCTGCAGGGAGCAGATGTGGCTCAGGCTGTTGAGCACTCACCTCTCATGTGGGAGGTCCCGGGTTCAGTTCCCAGTGCCTCCTGGAGAAGGCAAACAAACAAGGAGCAAAAAGATGAGAGAACCATCGGGGGGAGGGGGGAGATAAATAAAGAAAAATGAAGTAAATAAATATATCTTTAAAAAAAAGCCATTGGGAGATATCACCCCATTATATGTATGGGAAAAATGAGATCCATGCATTTATGCAATATTTTTCCAAAATCAAGACAGCCAAGAGGGAAACTCAGGTTTTTTGACTCCCAATATAAGGTGGATGGCTGAATCATTCTCTGTCTGGTGAAGCTTTTAGCAGTTTTATAACCAGCCTATAGAAGATGTCAAGCATATATATATATATAATCCTTTTAGATTTAGGTTTCAAATAATTGATTTATAACTACTGTACATCCACAAAATAAGTGAGAAACTAAAGGTGCCTATAATTCTTCAGCTTTCAAAGTTGTCATCTGATGGCCTAACTTAAGATTTGCAAACTGATGACATAGATGTTTTTATTTGGTCCATGTAATGTTTGGGGACTTGAAGGTTTGTTATTGCTGAACCCAAAGGAGTTTCTGGTGCTTATCTCCCAACTTCTTTTTAATCTTCTGCCTCAGAATTAGTATCTAAAGTGTATGCCAATCTCTAAATTACAGAATTTTCTATGCCTATTACTTTTTTTTTTTTTTTGCAAATGGTAAAATTGCTTTGTTAATCTTATGTTGATTCAGATTTAAATATTTTAAAACAGAATTTGATAGGTGTTTTATTTAGTGTTTCCTATTGTGGAAATTGCCATAGCTATCAAACTGGTTGTTCTCTGTCAATAATTCACTTATTTTGTAAGGTGAAGATTTCTGAAGGGGGACTAATTTTTAAGCCAACCCTAAGCATATCCTTCCTTTACCCTTCCTCCTAATTTGTAAGGTCAGTGATATCTGTCTCTCTGACTGATAACAAATCCTCTCTGTATGAAATCAGTGTATCTAAATACATTAGGAACGCACAGCAGGCCTGCTTCATGGAAATTAAATCAGTGCATAACTTTGCATTGAGGAAATCATGAGATCATGGTCATAGTTGCTTTAAACCTAAAAGAACAAATCTTTAGAACAGTTTGCGCTTGCTCTTTCCTGTCTAACAGCTCAGAGGTCATCTTTCACCTATGTTTCAACATTCCGAGTATCTCCAAGGACCATGAAGTAAAAGCAAGGGCAGAAGATGGGGTTGGGAGAATGGGATGATGGAGTATGATGTAAGCAACGACGCTGCCTTGAAGTTTGATGTTTCTTGTAAAACTGTTCAGAAGTTTGAGATATAAATAAGAACTAGCACATCTTTTAGATAATTATCTTAGAGCAGATTTTATATTTGCAGACCACTGTATTACGTTAGCATACATAGTTTAATTTCAAATAATATTTCTATAAAGTAAAATGATTTTGGGAGTCACATCAATTCAAACAAAAATAATTTTGTTATGGGGCAATTACCCGACTCTCTATTGGATGAGTACTTCTATTTGCTGGCTCCTTATTCCAGTGTGTCCAGGCTGTAAAACTTGAAATCTGGGATGTGAACGTTGCTAGGATAATCATCTACTAGAAGAGTTAAAAGCATAACTCATGCAATAACTCACAAGGAAAAACGTATTTGTTGAGTCTTTAGTTTCTCCTTTTACATGTTCAGAAGCAGCCCTTTCAAGCATTTGTATGCTCATGATGTACCAAGTCCTCTCTTACTAAAATCATTTCTTAAGAAAAGATCTGATTAAGAAGGCCTTTTAGAAAAAATTCTTGGTGCAAATAATTATGTAATATGTTGTCTATAATATTTGCTTCTTCTTAAAAGTTTCACATCTTTTATCTCAGCACCACCCTACATTTTGTGGAGTGAAAGGTTTTAGCTATTGTTCAATGACTTTGGGGCATCCACAGAACAAATGGAGGAAGGTTGTCAGGGAGGTGGGGTGAAGGGCACAACAATGAGGAGGAAGGTGAAGCCTTCTAGAATTGTGTTTATCATAAGAGGAAAAACACAACTTTGCATCCCTTTGAATCTGTGCCTTAGATGTTCTCTGGGATCATCTGTTGATCCACAGATTATGAAACCTATACTTTCTGGGAGTAGTAGGACGTTTACAAAGATGATTGAGAAGGTGAGAGTTTTCTCAGAAATTTTATAATGTAAGGAAAAAGGATGTGCATAATTAATATAAACTTGACGTTCTCATGAGGGCATTCATGCCTTACTCCTGAAGGCCTTATGTTCCACAGTAGGTCTGTAATGGACTTGTATGTGGATATTCTTTCAATTTATTCATAGTAAAATTATACTAAGGACTGTGAAAAGCAATGTAGAAAAATAATTGGAGAATCTGTCATGAGCAGAGATTATTTGTGAAATCATTTCTGTCATGCAGGGCTTTTTTATGACATACATAAAAAAGGGGGATATCTATATCCTGAATTAAGCCAGTGAGGAAGCTGGCGGCTGGGAACTCGAACTACCACCGGCACTATGCACGACCTGAAGTGTGCAGCTGTAACCCACCTGTGACACTGCTCTAGTGCAACTTCTTACAAGTAGAATCCCAGGCTTTCATCTTTATTAAGCGTTTTGCCACATGTACCCAAAGGAAACCAAATAGGTCCTCTACTCTGTTCCTTTATTAGGAATTGTACCTGATTTGTGCTGATGACATGGAAGTTATTCTTTACTCTGAGTTTTTAATTAAGTATCTGGTCATTTGGAGTCAGTTAGAGAAAATAAAGACATAAACTAGTTAAAATACAAGCCAAAAGCAGAGGCATGCTCTTCCTTTAGTAAAATCTATGGCAGCTGCTGATCTCCTAAGAAATAACCACATTAACTTCATCCTTGTAAGGGAAATCTCTTTATGTGCTAAGCTGATGTTCTGTCATAGTGATAATCATAGGCTATCACAATAATATAGCCTTCAATAAAACACTTAGCCCCTCTAGTCCTGGTTTCTTCATTCATGCAATGAAGAGACAAGCCTAGCTACTTACATCCAAAACTAACATCACATAAGTTTTTGATTCAATGATTCTCAGCCACACAAGAATGAGCTTTGTAGCTGAGGTTGTCTCTTTCCCCACTAGGTTGTGGGCACACTATGACTTACACAAGAAACGGGTATTTTCATTTCCTCTGGTCAGTTCAAAGAACTGATTTTTGACAAGAAGAAAAGACTATGGAGCCTATTTATTTTTGTTTTTTTGGACTGATGAATGAAGGTGAATAAAAAATCTAAGTCAATAAATTATACTGGCACAAAATAGTTAAGATCACTAAAGGGAATTATCAAACTCCACATCATTCATACATAAAATTTACAAAGCAAATAGTTATCCTTTTAAAGGTTTTAATACATACGTAAAAACGGACAAATTTGTATTACATAGTTATATAACATTGATCCTGTAGATATGTGGACGTGTATATTTTCCTTTTCAGTAAAATATTTTCATGCTTATAAAAGTCACCCTAAATCAACATGGGACAAGAGAACAACATACAGTAGAAATAAATGAAGTAGTAAATTGGATGTAGGTAAGGAAAAAATATTATAAAGCAGTTACATTGTTGACACCAAAGAAAAATAAATAAACACACTTTTCTATTATTTGAAGGCAATTCACAATTATTTCCAGGAATTCTGTGAGAATTTAAGGCCATTTGTTCTAAAGAAATGCTTTAATATAGACACAACTTCACAAAACTGTAAGTCTTATAAAAACTGTACATGCAAAAACTCTATACAATTAATTGTGGACAGGCAGATCAGTAGAGAGAAGTCAGGTATTTCACAAATGTGTTGTGCACTAAGTCACATGGTTGTGTATAACTCGGAATCTCATAAGAGACTTCCAGCCTGTGCACCCTGTGTAGCAATGTGGGACAGTGATAAAAAGGAATCAAGAGAGCCATTATCCCTTTGAATTAAAATCTCTAGCCAAGATATAATGGAATAAAAAGTTCTGCTACATGGTTCATAGTTAAATAGTCTTGGTTTTAAACTTTCTAAATAGCATATAATATAAAGATGCTACAAAGTGTATTCGGTGAATTTATAGTTCACAATGTTTGATTTTTTAGTATTACTACTTAGCATCACAAAATATAAACTGACTGCAGTCTAAATTTAGACCCCTAACCCCATCAAAAATGCCTGTTCTTACAGGATACCAGTTTGCTAAACTTAAACTCCCATACTTGGCAAACAGGACAGAGAATCTGATTACTAAGCAGATGTAACTTCAAAAGACAATTTCTCAGTAACTGAGAAATTGAAAGTAACTTTCTCTTCTTTTATTTGCAAGTGTATTTGTCCACACAGTCTGTAGCCATTTGGCAGTTTGATGTAATTATGAATTCCAAAAATATATATATTGGATTATGCTTGTAAACTGGTCTGTTAATCTGGGCATGATTAAGTTATGATTAGGGTGTTGACTGGGCAACGTCAATAGGGAATTGAGCCCCACCTCTTGGTGGGTGGGGTCTCCAAGATAAAAGACACGACACAAGACAGTGTTGGAGCAGTTTTGTTGTTGGAGTCTGGAGCTGGAGCCCCGGGAAGTAAGAGAGCTTGGTTGTGAGGAAGGAGAGAAGGCCCCGGGGTAGAGATGACCTATTCGCCTGAGAGTTCACAGCTGGCCTTGTGGAGAGAAGGAAAGCCTAGAGAGTCTCATAGTCTACAGCTGACCTTGTGGAGGAAACAGAGGAGCTAAGCCCGGATAGAAACGCAGCCCCGGGAAGAGAGGAACCCAAGAAGTCTGAACCCAGGCAAACATCGGCAGGTGTCTTGCTCCAACACGTGGCAATGGACTTTATGAGGGAAGAAACTTATGCTTTATGGCCTGGTAACTGTGGACTTCTACCCCAAATAAATACCCTTTATAAAGACCAACTGGTTTTCTGGTATTTTGCATCAGCACCCCTTTGGCTGACTAATACACAGTCATTCAAAGAGATATTGCTCTTGTGATTATAGCTATTGCAATTCAGAAGACGAAGGATTCATTATTCAAAACACTTAATCTTAAGAACAGTTATAAAAGTATTGAAATTTAAAAAGTGATAACATGTAAACATTGATATAGAGAGACCGCTTTCCTATACACACAGCAGCCGAGGACAATATTTGAGTTAAAAACAGTTTGTGCTTTTTCCCAACACCACATTGGAAATTAGCTTTTTCTGTCAAAAAAAAAAAAAAAAAAAAAAAAAAAGATTCAAAGAAGACATCTATATTTTGTTTCAAGCATTTAAACAATTTTTTTCTGTTGCCCATGCAACAACCATATTTACAGTTTTGGTTTACGAAGAGCATTAATTTTGGATCCAAGAAAGCACATTAACTAGTACTGCTGAAACCAACCTAAGAAAAGTATCTCATTCCCTGGTTCATTACAGAGCACCAGGCACAAAAGATTGATTCAGCAGTTCCAACTGATGCATGGTTAATGTTACACTTTTTGGGGTCACAGTCATATTTGAGTCTGTAACACATGTGTTGGTGGGGTGTACGGGGGAGGCGCAGGCGATGGCTTGATTCCTCGAGCCCTCATGTAGGAGAGAAACTGCTCAGGGATCTCAGCTAGGACATCTTTAGCCAATCTGGCCATGCTCAATATGTGGTTTCCGCTTCTGTCAATGTAATCCCTGAAGGGCACAAACTAAAACACAGGGGAAAGAGTTATTTCACAGACTTCAGAAAGCTATTTTAATAGACATAAAACTCAGTATGTGTAAATGTTTGATTGTAGGGGAATTGCGAAAGCCCAGAGTAATGGTGAGATGGATAATAATTACTAGACTTTTAAAAAAATTAGTTGATATACTTACAAACTATAAAAGTGGCCAAACCTTTCAACCATATGTATCATCTAAAAAGAGCTACAATTATTTTCTGTTTTTTTTTTCCCCTAGTAATTCATGTCTTCTGGTCTTGATATGCCCATCACGTAGCTGTATGTGTTTTGCAGTTTTAAGTTCTATACCTATCCTTTGGATGACACATTTAGCCGCTTTGGGGCTCCTTTTCCTGTCAAATGCAATTAATACACACCTAACTCAGCTTCCAATGCAGATATCTCATCCAATACAGGGTAAAAATCAAATAGGGTGATGTTAAAAAAAAAACAGTACATATCGCGAAAATGTCCTAAACATATGTAAAGTGTTTTAAATTATTTTTAATTAATAAATTAGTAGGAATTGGAATCATTTAGTACATTGAGTCCTGTCCCTGATAAAAGAAGTCTTTGTGAGATTTTGTTATACTTATTGAAGTACTGGCATTCTTAATTTTACGTTATATGAAAATGATCACTCTCTCTTTATATAAGCAATTATTTGAGAGTCCTTATCAGACCACCACCAAATATTCTGGCAACTGATTGCCCAATTACATTATTATTTATAATGGTTACTTAAGTTAATAAACTCTCTGCTGTTTGAGGGCATTAGTTCAATTTCCCCTTTGGGGCATGATTCTTGAAGCAACTTGGAAGTGACTGGAACTGTTAATGTTGTGATATTTTGGGTACACAGTAATTTTAGGTCTTAAGAGAAAAGGCACAGTGAAAACATTTTAGGATGTTGAACAGTTTCTGAGTATAATATTTAAAAATCTGAATTAAAGCCTTTTTCTCCCAGAGAAAGTAAGTACATTCCCATCTCATATAACATAATGTTTTAAATTTATTTTGAAGAAAATTACTTTTGATTTAAACAGTTACTCAAGATGTGCTTTCAGAAAACAACTGATATTAGGAAGAGGCTTTAAAATGGTCAGGTTGCTGCAGGTAAACCAAGTTACAAATTTAAGGATATCCAATCAGTGTCATACCTTTATGTAGTGAAAGCAGTCTCTTTTAAAGGATGAGAAGAAAATTACTCCTTTCTTTTTAGACTAAGACATATTGTAGGCAGAAGCATACCTATGTAACTATCATTTCACCCTTTCTGCCTCTGCTACCAGAAGGAAAAGTCAGAGCAGCCTTTAGAAAAGTGTGATAGAAAGTGACACGTCTTGCTCTTGGGTCTGAATTTGGCTAAGTAAGGGTAAGGAAAAAAACTAAGTGCAAATATAATCTTCAGCTGGGACAGGGAACTACAGGAATGTGAACTTTTGTAAAGTCATACCATCTAGCTATAAACAAGTCTTTTTCACAAGAAGTCAAAGAGGTATTTAAAAAAGTTAAGGTTTATTTTCTCTCTTAAGTTGTAATTGGAAAAGTGAGGAAATAGGAATGAATATATTTAAGGATCAATGAGAAAATGGTATCAGATTGTAACTTTGGTTTACTTATTTCATTTGTATTTTAAAAGGCATAGAATTTAAACAATTAACATTCACAGTGTTGGTATGGATAGTATATACATAACTACCTCAAAGTTATTTTGTTAAAAGAGCTCAGCTTTTCAAAAATGTGCAGCTAATCCCTACATTTCAGGGAAATGAAACAAACCTATGGCAAACAGTTTATACCTGCAGATCTCACTTCTTTGGTTTTTCCTTTATCTCAACTTTGCTCTTATATTTGTATTTGATTCTTTACCTTTTGTCTACACAATGGGCATGAAACTCATTTGACTTTGTACTCCCTATTCTCACAAACTCTGGAATCAGGCTTTCCAGGTTCAAAACTTGGTTATGCTACTTATTAGCTGCATGGTCTTCAGCAAGTTATTTTCCACTCTGTGCCTCAGTTTTCTCATCTGTAAAGTGAGGATAATAATAGTAATACCTACTCCATTGGCTGTTTTGAGTATTAAATAAGTTAACATAGGTAGTATTTAAAAAGTGTTCAATTCATAATATGTACTATATTTGATAGCTATCACTACCATTATTTTTATTACTATTTATCAATACATAGATCAGTAGTTTTCAACCTAGGGTGTGAACATACTTAAGCTTAGGTCTGTTAAGCTACTCTGATATGCCTTTTGAGTATTTTCAGCCTTGCCCCCCTGGTTGAGAATTACTGTCATAGAAAGTCACTGTTATCAAGAGGACTTTATTTCATCCCACATGTGTGTTGGGAGTAGGAAAAAAAATGTTGAAGAATTTTCTCTTCACTGACCTAGATTATCTAAACTTTTACCAAAGGAACATTCATCTCTTCAGCCATGTCACTAGGTCACATATGTTGCCGGTCAGGACCTGGGTCCGTGAAAACGGTGCCGCGGATGAGAAAGAAAGAATAAGACAAAGAGAAGAAAAACTGGGATCAGGGGACTCTTCATCTGATATGGATAGAAGAGGTGAAAATGACTTGGAACCTTCATTTCCTTTACTTGATATTAGTCTCAAATCTTACAGATTTCATAACAATGTGGTCTCTTCTTGGAATATTGCTCATATCCCTCTGCCATTACATTTTGCACTCGTTCAACTTCTCAGACCATTCCGTTTATTGTCTTTTTTAATCACTCATTTCTGATCACTGAAGCCGGGACCCTTCTTACTCAAAATAACCCACACATTTTTGAATGCATGTTTATCATTTTCCCTTACCACTAGGAATTAGCTTGAGCCCTTGAAATGTTCAGTTAAAGTCACTTTTCACTTTGCATTAAGTTATCAAATTCACATGAAAGAATACCAGTAAGTGCTCTGTTCTCTAGAAATATACAGTATCCTTGATACTCCACATATTTTTTCAGCATCCACTCAGTGCAAGGAAAATGTTCCACATGGCTGCTCTAATGGCTGGCTCTGCCTATTTGTGAAAACAAGTTTGAATCAGTTTGGGCAAAGAGGCCTTTAGTTGCTGTTCTGCTCAATTTTGTTTGATTGTTCCTACTGTGCAAAGTTCCATTAGTGATTTTCAACTCTAAGCCTTCAAGGTTATTATTCTCCTTTTAATGGAAAATATGACTTAAATATAATTTTTAAGGGAATGATAAGCTGGCCTGCAGCTACACTTGGACCAGGAGGGATGATGTTGCATTATACACAATGGCCAATTCACAGCACAAATAAACCGAATGCGTTCACATATAGTGATTTAAGAAAACAACTCATTTAAGTGTTACATAACAACCATAGGCTCTAATCCTGCTTACTATTTATACATCGTCTAGGAGATTGAATCTTCAGGCAATGGATATAATCACACATAAAACTGACCATAGTGTTATATGACAAGTTACAGCTACAGTGAAATGGTGACATAAAATAGGCCTTCCCAACATGCTAATAACAATAACTGTTTCTGATATTCATGTATTTATTGAGCAAGCAGCAGGTCTTCTATTAAGGGATTAGTACACTATCCTATTTAATTTTCACAAATTATCCATAAATGGAATTTACAGACAGGAAAACAGACTTAAAAAGCTTAATTAATTTACCCGGGGTCAGATAGTAATAATTGTCAGTCATTATTTGAACCCAAAATAGTCTGACTCTGACGCATTAATTACTACCATGATATGGAAAGGGGAATAGATTATAATAATCTTCATTAGAATTTTGCACTTTAGGAGAGTAGATGTATTACAATAGAAAGAATATAGGTTTTGGAATCTGAAAAAATGTGTTGGAAATCTAGATCTACCAACTTATGTTCAAATAACTTTTCACAAATTGTTTCACATCCCATCTTGGGCCTCAGTTTCCCTATTTGTAAATAACTATGGGCAAAATATAACTAGTATTTTCAGTAAGATATAAAGTGGTATGTGAACAACATGGAAGCAAGGGGAAATTAATTCAGAGGTGGTGAGGGAGAGCTTTGGAGAGGGCTGGCTAGTAGGAAATTTCAAAATGTTGGATTTCAATTAGCATAGTGGAAAGGAAGTATATCCAGATAAAAAGACAAGAAAAAATAAAAGCAAGTACAAAGGAAATGTGTGATGCAAAGAGTTTAAAGTACTATTTATCTTGACATAGTATGTGTGTGTTTGGCTAAAGAGGAAGATTGGGGCCAGGTCACGGACAATCTTAAATCTCATGGTTAGATTTTAGGATCCGTTACATAGAATAGTTGGTAAGAATTTTCGAATCAGCTGTCTTAGGATTGAAACTCAGCTCAGCCCCTCATTAGCTGCCTCATCTCATTTGTAAACTTCAGGTAATGAAAGTAGTTATTGCATAAAGTCCATTTAGGATTAAGTGAAGTAGAGCTGTAAATCTTAGCATGCCTAACACATGAAACACTCAATAACTAAATACATTATTATATGAAGAAATTGGATGCTAGTTAAGATTTGGAATAATGATGAAAACCCTATCGATCACCCTCAACTTTCTGCTGAGCCTCAGTTACCTACTATTATTTTTAGCCTTAGACTTTGCATTTCTTCACTTGAAAAATTTGCGAGTTCATTTAGAGTCTATTAACTGTTTGCTTCAAAAAATGTAAGAAATGGAAAATGGAAGAGGTACGAGTGCTTAAAGAAAACCCTATTCTCTTATAATGTTCTAGCCAGTAGTGTTTACACCATTGATTGGGATGGGTTAGATATTTTTTGATGATGAAAATGATTGACGGTATTATCTTTGGTATGTCCCTGCAACTCTAGTATCCTAGAGGCAGGGCAAGTGACTCCTTGACTCATAAAAAAAAAAAAAAAAAAAAAAGAATAAAATAACTTTCTTTGTGGGCTAGTACAACCTGAGAACTTTGGAATGTTTTAAAAGCCATTTGCCAAAGGAGACAGACAGTGACAGCTCCTTCTCAACACAGTATGATGTGTAAATGGCTGATGGGCTTACTATTTCTAAAAGATCAGTCATTATTTAAGAATTTCTCTGAGAATGGAAGAGAGTGCATTAAATCTCCTCAACTAAATGTGGGTATGTAAGTCACAATATCATTGCCATTAAGGGCACTACTAAATCCCTGGGGACATTTTAATTTCCTGTTCAGTATCTATAAGACCACACTACCCTTCAGTTCAATTTTAGCTGGCAGAATCCCTTGAATGCTTGCCTATATCCCCATGTGTGGGGATTCCAGGGTTACCTTAGAGTATTAGGCTGGTCTCAAGGACAGGAAACTTTTATAATTATACTTATAAAGCTGATAAGCAACAGAGTTTTCATATCTATAACTTTCTCTGAGACTCAAACCACCATGGAAAGAGCAAAGGTGAAAGAATTTGGGGTCTACAGATAAGGAAAGACAGGTTAAGTGGGATATACTGACTTGTTCAAGATCAAAGTGATATCATTAACCTTAGCTACCTCCTAAGGAAGAAAGTAATACTAAATTTCTCTGAACTAGCATTTAAATTATAATATGAGATATGAGAATGCCTCTGGTAATGTAAAACAGCATTACAACAGCAGCACAACACATTCTAAAGGGCTTCAAATTCATACTTCCCTTCAGTAATTTGACTTTTTGGAAATAGTGAGCCAAATATTATGGAGAGTTTTTCAATAAACAGGCATCTCAACATGAAAACAAAACACATGGGATTCTTAAATAGATGACATCATCACCATGTTCACTGTCTCAGCTACTTTTAATCTAACAATTTGTGTGTGTGTGTGTTTTATTCTACCAAGTACTGTAGGTTGAAAAATTTAAATGATATTCAATTACCTTTTAAAAAAATCTGTTAAACAGATGTTTCTATTTTAAAATTAATTCTGCTGAACTGACGAGGAACAAGGGCTTTTCATCTTTATCAACATATTAAACTTTACATTATCATACTTACAGATTGCTTTATATTATTTTCTTCCTCAAATTATTCTAACCTTTTTTATCGAGTTCTATTTCAGGAATGCATTTTATATACATTCCCTCATTGAATCATCACAATACCATTTATGCCCAGGACACTAAAATTTAGAAAGCTTGTCCAAATGATCACAATGGACAAGTCAGGATTCAAAAAAAATTCTATGATTCAAAATTGAATTCTCTTAATGGCTGTATTATGGATGAATATATAGGTTATTTTTTTAGAAGATAATATTTGTGTCCGTTGTTTTCTCCTCCAAAAACTTTCACATCATGTGCTTTAAGTGGTGCCAAGACCTTCTTCCTTTCCCTTCACAATCTTGTTTCCTTTCTGACCTCCTAAAAGAGAGCCTTAAGTAAAGACACTAAAGTACAGGACTTTTTAGTTGAAATAATTATTTGCTATGAATAATAAATTTTAAGTGTCTTTATTGGTTACCGATTTTTTTTCAATTCTTCCCCAGAATAATAGGCTTTACTTAAGGAGTTTTCTTGACTAATAGAATTGTGAATGTGTGTGTGTATGTGTATGTATATATGTATTTCCACTATAAAATAGCCACTTTTCTGGCCATACTCTATGGGGAAAATAGCATGAAAGTAACAAAGATTTATTTTAGATAAGGACTAAATAATGAAGAGATAAACATCATCAAAAAGTCTGTTATAGTTCTATCTTCTTTTTTTTTTACTAAAAATCCCAATTGTATTTTCTGGTAATGATAAAGTAGGAAAGTTACCTTTTACCATTTCCATTTTATATATGGTGAACTTGAAGTGCAGGGGAAAGCAATTAAGTGAATGCTTATTATAGTCTAGACCCTTTTACTTAATGTGCATCTCATAGAGAAGCAACTCACTCAATAAAACAGAATCTAAGACTCCTGATTTCAACAGAAGTTGTTTATTTACAAATCAGAGCTGACACAGGCTCTTCACAGTGACCAAAGTAAATTATTTTTGTTTAATTTCTTACCTGCACAATGTCCCTTTCAGCATACTTTCCTCTGGAGGAGACTCTTACATCATCTCCATCCAATTCCACCATTGCTTAAAAAAAAAAAATAAAAATCACTTACCCAGTGCATTTTAGCCATGTACTAAAACCGTGTGGGCAATAAGAAAATTGGGATCTATGGAGTAGGACTATGTCTTCTGTAAAGGCAGAAAGCTTGTTGGCCCATTCACCCTTTCATTCATTCCTCCCACAAAATCTAACCAAATGCACATTTTATAGATGGAGGAAGTGAGCCCAGATCCTGTGTGACCCTTTGGAAGATGGTAAGAACCAAAGAACAGACTTTATCCAGTGGTCCTCACTTCTGGGTGATATGCTTGCATGACTGATAGGGCAAGTGATATGAATTTATTACATTTTAATTTATCTTTCTAATTTAAGAGACTTAGAACTAATCACCATAGAATTTCCAATAACTATTTTAACTTCCTTTCTGTTGAAGCAATATTTGTTGAAAAATTACAACAAAGTTATATATAATTATGCTCAATGTTCTCTTTATAATTAGGTTACAGAATGGGGCATTTTATGCCCTTATATTGTTAAAGTATAATTTTTCTGATATTTTTGTTGGTAAACAAGTAATTTCAACATTATATAAATCAGCTGGTATTTGAGAATGCTGTGAGTTAATAGGGCAGCTGGTGACACAGTAATGCTATGCTGCAAATTAAGAAAATATTCCAGAGTTTATTAAGTTTTCAGTGAGGATTCTCTAAATAATTAATTATGTGAGAAATGCTAATGTGTACTTACACTATAATTCTATTACTGATAATCCATTTTTTTTTTTCCAGGAAAATAAAACAATTTGCTTTATTTCAAAACAGTAACTTCCTTATGTTGGAATATTGGCCAAAATTCAATACTGATACAAATATAAATTTCTTAGGAGGCCAAAATATGTATGACAGGTGAACTTTCTGAGTTTCTACTTAAAGGCAGATTTTTAAAACTATGTAAAACAAACCACAGTTCTCATTTAAGCTGAACAATCCATGTAATTACAACTAATTTTTAATATTTAGAACACTATATATATTTTCAATAAAATGTAAGAAAGGCAGCTCTCCACTTTCCAAGAGCACCTAAGGTTATGTTGCACAATGTAATTCAACACAACAGCATTTTGACCAGTGATAATTTATAGGAAACTCTCACCTATTCAATGTTTCATTATAAAGCTAATATTTTAACCAATATTAAGATTTAAAACTCCCATTATGCCAACATTTCCAGAAGTATTGTTAACTTAGCAATAAATCATTTTACCATGCCATTTATTAAACAGAAATAAAAGATGGTACATTTTTGGTTTTTATTTTGAAAGAGATTTAATTGAATAAGTTGATTCCTCACTACCTGACAACTACATTTTCTTCCTCAGCACTGTGTGGCACTGAGATGAAAACAGCCTTCATGGTCCTCTACTTCCCTTTAAAACCTTTCTAGAATTTCAGCCAGTGAGCATCATCCTGTTCTTGCTCAAAACCCACAAAAATGTGAGAGAAATATAAGATGGAAGTTGTGTTCAGGGCAAGAAGAGCCCAACCTCAAATATTTCACTGCATCAACTTATATCATACCACTGATAATCCATTTTGTATACACATGAAATTCACCAGACTCCAAAGAGTCACTTGCAATTTCAATGTTTGCCTCTTCATCTCCAAAAAATATCTCAGTCAGAATATGATCCTCAGCTCTTCACTCAGTGCTCATGTGATTCATTTAGGTTAAAAAACACTGTTTTCAATTTTACCTTTCTACACATTGTGCTGAGGCATTGTTAGCATACCTAATTGATGGAAAGCCACCACTCAGTGATTTCCTTGGATGTATAAGTTATAATTTAGTAAAATGTATACATTACCAATAACAACATAACTAACTTATGCAAAATACAGAAGACCTATTTGCCCCTACTTCTTGGGGGTGTAAATAAGAGACTTCATTGTGCTCAAATAATTTCTTTGGTTAATTTCTTTTTTTAGCCTAGATGTGTTTTCACAGTTTTCGTATTACTTGGAGACATAAATGTACACTGATTGTCACATGCCAGGAATTGCAGATACTCCTCCTTTATTCTCTAATATGCTAATAACACATACCGATTATACTACATGGACTCTAAAATGGGAAACAAGAATCAGATGATAATCTGGATCTCAGACCTTCCACAATCTACAGTGGTCTTTATGAGTGTTTTATTCCAGTTAATGGAGACAATGAGAGTTATTCAGAAAAACAATGTATTAGAATGAGATACTATAAAATAGCTCCCACTTTTCTGCATCTCAGTTGGGTTAAAAAGCTGTAGGCAGCAGGAATTGGAGCCTATGCTTTTGAGAGCAAGGAGAAGAGAGACAACATGTAAGAGGTGGAGGAGTGATTTTACGCTCAGGTTTTCAGGTCATCTGATCCTAAAGGAGGCTGGGATTGTCAGCCCCAGTTCCTCACCAGTACCTCTCCACTGGGAAGAAGGTGTCTGAGAGACAACTCTGTATTTCCTTCTAGCCATGGGAGAAATAATGAAGTTAGAATCAGATCAAAGTAGGTAGCCAGATGTGATTTAATTTGGCTCTGAATTTTGACAGCTTTTTAAAGATAAAGAAATGCTGCTTTGAGTAATCCTTCTTACTGAAGTGGCTCTACATAGGAGTAAAAAAAAATTGGAGGAAATTGTACAGAGAATTTAAACATGTTCTTAATTAAACTATAGAAAGAAGAAATCTGAATACCCCTTAAGCTAATAGGTTATTCTTATATCCTCTCCTTCAAACATTACTGTATTTCTTGCACATGCAAAGAATGACTTTCTGATTAAAAAATGTATAGATATTGGATGCATATGGTAAATTGGTAAAATTTGTGATTTATATATGTAATGTATAAGTTTACTCTCTGGTTGATTTGAAAATGCTGAAAGGAAAGCTTTTTTGATGGGATAGTAGCAATTTGAATGCAAGTCATAGCTTTTCTATACTGAGCATGGGTAGTCTGTCATTTTCTTCTTGGCCATTGAGAGAAGTGATGTGTTTTGAGAGGAAAAAAAAGAAAAATGCTTTAGGGATGTTTCTATTCCCTGGTGGGATAGTCTACATTTCTATTTGTCCCTGGAAGTCTTTCCATCCTATTAAAAAAAAAAATTCTCTCCTGGTGAAAGCAGAAACCATGTGTTACAGGAACCCTAATTCCCTGTCCCCATGTTTTCCAGAGGAATTTTTCACTCCATTTCCCAAGAGGGAATTTTACTGGAAAGGAGACTTCTGTTTGTGTACCCTCTTCACTCACTTTACATATGGAAAGAGGAGAGACTGACAGGATTATTAAAATTTGAAGAAAGAATTGAGCTAATGTCTCTCTCTTCCAGCAACTAGTTGTCAGGATGAAAGCACCTCCTCCCCCCTGCCCCGGGGCATACTTAATGGGCAAAATGCTGGTCCTGTGAGGAGGAGGCCTGGAGATAATGGTGAAGTCATTTAATCCCAGGACAAAAAAGTTTTGGGAAGCCTGACTCCAGGTTGACCCGATTTATCCCATATTGCATTGTTGGGAATAAAGCTGATATGCTGGTCACTGTCTAACGGACTCCTCCATCTTTTTTTCCAGTTGGTTCAGGAACCCATAGAGAGAAAAGTCTGATGAATTATCAAACCTCAAAAATTCTAACAAATAAAATTCATTGGGAACAAAAGAAATGAAGAACATAATTAGTAGTACCTAAATAGCTTTGCCAGCTGCTTTGCATAAAAATATATGACAGAAGTACACGAGCAAGGGTCAGTGGCTCTATATTCCTGAGTGGGGGGCTCTTGAGCAACAAAAAGTGACTGAGGTTTACCACCCCCAAGTCATAGAACTTATGGTGGGCTTCCTTAGGAGACTGGTAGACCTGAGATGCACCTGACAAAAAGGCTCATCCTGGAGAGGCAGAAACACATAGAAGCTAAAGAAGAAAGCAGGAGTTATTTTAGCCTAGCAGTTGGTGAAGCTTTGTGAATCAGAGTCTATCACAGATGAATGCTGAGTGTCAAGTGCAAAAAGCATTAACTAGAAAGACCTGTTTTAGCTTTCCTGACTCCAGAGACAAGGCTCAAATTCACACCTGAGGTACGAGGCAAACAGGTGCAAACACCAGAGAAAAAGAAAATATTAGAGGCAGCAGTCAGGTGTGAGATTTTTGCTTTAGAAACTGGAAGATTATAATGAGGAAGTGGATGACGGGTGGAATCTAAGGAATGAGTTTCTGGGGTCAGTGATAAAACTTGGCCTGGATTGCTCTAACCTCAGACTAAAATATCTGTGCTAGACTTATGGAGGAGGGAGAGAGGGTTACACAGGGATCATACCACGATACTCACACTATAGTCAGCCACCTATGTGCCTAGGTTAACTGGTAATTCATCAAAAGTTTTTCCAAGTAATCTTCAATGACTCTTATTTCCAAGGTCCCAAGCTAAATAAACTGATGTCGTCAATGTAAAAACACCTGAACCAGGCAGGTATTATGTAATTATATAGCTGCTGTCTAGCACAGAGTTCTCTTAAAAAAATTCACCAGAAGAAAGGGACTAGACTACTTGAAGAGGTTTACCCAGATCACTAGTGACGCAAATACCTGCACTTAACTGGCATTTGAACAAGGCCTGAGCCCAAACTGAAAACTACCTAGTAAGACATTTTAGCATAATTATGTAAAGTCCCACTAAATCTCAGCTGGTCATTTTCATTTTATTTTGCTCTTTCACATGACAGAACTTATATACTTATAAAACTAACGTTTATCAATAAGCCAGGGTCTGAAAATCCATTAAATTATGCTCGTTAATATTCCTATTCAAAACCTAGTGGTTTTTAGTTAACCCAGAGTGTGTTTTGACTTCAGGACAAAAACTCAACTTATCATTCTGTCAGTCTAAAGAAATGTTATTTTGAGGTACAAACTATCACTAGTGAAGTGGAAATCTACATATTAATCTTTAAACTGGAGAGATGTCTATTTGGAGACAGAATCTTTTAATTTGTTTACCTCAATAGACATCATGAGATATCAATATGTATGTTTATTAATATACGGACATTATAAACACACCAACATGAATATTCACATCCTTGTATGCATAAAAGAATAATAAAAACTAAGAGCATGATGCATCAGATTAAATAAATTCCCAAGGAATACTACTGAAATTTTACTACTTACCATCAAATTCTGCTGGTCCAACACCTACTATAATTATTGACATGGGAAGTTTTGAGGCCTTCAAAGAGAAGACAGAATTAGGTCACAACATTTTTGATGATGACAGATATATAAATTTAGAAATAATATGGAAGCAATGAGCCAAACAGAAAGAAAATAATATCCTGAGTTTTATTTGGTATTCTTCACAGGGTCATTAAAATCATTTTGAACATATTTAAAAATTGTTACAAAAGAATAATATACTTGATTCCACTCTTATCCTTTCCAAACTCTCACTAGATATGCTAAATCAGTAGCACATTCCTCAGGAGTGAGCAACCCTGGATAAGATAAAAGAAAAGGTAAGGAACATCTGTGTTCATTTGCTACTCTCAACCAAAATCTTTTCTAAGCTAAGTTTGTGTATCTTTGGTCTCTTTCACATGTTCTTCCTCCTTTCCCAAAAGTTTCAGTTGCTAAAGAGGAAAAAGTTGCCAAATTTGTGAAACAGTGGTACTCTACTCTCATTCATTTAAACTCAAGATTAAGGAAAGAAATTTTTGTACTATTATGAGCAAATGAAAAGGAACATACAGAAAGTTATTGTTATTAATTTATGTATTAAATATCCATGAGATTGTGAGAAAGACTGAATATTTGATTTTACAATCATATATATCACTGAAATTATATTATCACTTCCAATAATTTAATGGTAAGAATGTGAGACTCAGCAATGAATGGATGGGATGCTAGCAACCACATCTTCAGTTATGAAGTTCAATGAATTATGAATAATTATTCCTCAGTGCATCATGTCCTGTTAGTTATGGACCTAAATTAAGTCCATATTTTAGAATGCATTCTCCTGCCACTGCTCAGAGCATAAAGGAAAGCATTACAGATTCACCCCATGTATATCTAGTTAAAAACAACAAACTTTAAACCTTTCTTCCCCTCCTTTTTATGTTGTTTTTCTAAGATTATGTCTATAAGAGCATTTGATTTTTCCCACCTGTACTTTTTTTTCTCACACTAAATAGGTAATATTATATCCTCTCTATGCTATTCATAATTATGAGACTTGATAATCCATTCATGCAACCCACATTTGTACCAATCATTGCTTAACTGGGACATAGAAAGGTGATTATAAGCAGAGGTAGTGACCGCCTTCTTGAATATTACTGTTTAGTAAAAAAAGACAAGTAATCATTAAAAAATAAAATAATACAAAAGTATAACGAGCAGGATGAATTTTTAATCAATCCAATCCCTATCCAGTTCTACAGAAATGGTAATTAGCAACATTCTCGGTAACGGACACATAAATGTTAAGAAACGTGTATAAGTAAATCAAGCTAATAGAAGTTAGCCATGCTCACATATGCACATGAGGGTGGTGTTATGATTTTTACTTTTTTTTAGAGGAAAGAATTTTGGCAGCTATCCAGAGCTCTCGGCCTGGTCCTCTGACGGATAAATGGTACAGACGAGGGTTTCATATTTCACTGTTAAGTCAACTGAAGTAGACTCTGGTCTCAACATAAGTAAGTACATGCTCTCACTTAGGCAGCACAAAACTGAATGACCTCTACTCACGTTAACTATGGACTCCTTCGTTTGAGCCATGTCTGAGATAACACCATCTGTCACAATCAGGAGCACAAAATACTGGGAGCCATCCTTTACAGAGGAAGCATACCTGAAAGGCAATGGCAAGGTAAGAATTACCGTTGAAATCAAACCGCTCCTTTCTATATGATGGCTGTGGAGTACAATTTGGAAGAGTCAACTGCTTTTGAATCTCAAGGAAATCTTTAAACAAATGCTAGAAATCTATAATATGCAATACTTGGTTGCCTTAGAAGCCCATTCACTAATAAAAGCTGACTGGATAAAAGTCTGTTTAGCATAGTAGAATGAATGAACATGAGTTTTAGAAAAACACTTATCCTGGAAAGGCTGCACACTATGCATATTATCTTCAGCAAAATACTTAAGCTCTCTGAACTTTAATTTCTTACCTTTAGAATGGAGATAATACAACTTTTTATTACAGAATGAATTAATAAAGAAACTGCATGTACGGTACTCTAAGATAGAGAGTTCTAGAAGTGGTAGCAAAAATCCACCATTCAAGATTTTAATACATATTAAACCAGTGAAAGATGGGAAAGAGGATTTTACTGAACAAGGGCAAATATAATGTAATTACATGTTCTAGCACTCAAAGAAGTTTATCAGAATTCTCATCTAATGATTGTCTTTCAGAGGGAAGTTCTATGACTGTTTTTTCCCTTTTTTTGTATAATGTTCTACATTCTAGGTATCTAGATTAAATTCTCAAAAAGGATAACTTTTATAATTCCTAGTTTATGACTGGTATGTTCAGTAATGAGTCAAAATTATGGTGCTGTTAGGAGATATGATAGTAAACAAGATCTTATTCTACATTTCTAGCAATTAACAAATAGATCTCAGAGAAAACTCATTGATTGGCCAAGGAAATTCTTTGATGATCTGAATGACCCTGATGGTTTTGGCCAAATGCATAAATATCAGGGCACAACTTATTTTTTGGATATCAGAATCAGCAGCCACATGAAGAAGAACACTATTTACAACTTTTTGATATACTGTAGACACTAATAATTTTTCATACTGCTGATAATATGACTGGTAATTTTATAGTATTGAGGAAGAGGATAAGCGACAAGTTCACACCCTTAAAGATATCATTGAACTGATTCCACAGGGTATAGCCAAAATGATCCCTTCAATACTGAACCACTAATCCTGTACATTAAGGAATTTATATGAATTTGATGGTGATAAAACCAAAGGAAAACAATCCAAAGCTCATATGAACCTATTCTCTGATTCCGTATTTATTTTTATTGTGGTTTTACAAAGGAAGTCTGACACTCTCCCTCAGGAATTAATTTGAATTTTTACTCATTATTTGAGGGAAAACATATTTCCTACTGACTTTGCTTCAGAAATATAGAATTTTAAATTTCAGATCATTAATGGAAGACTATAAAGAGTAGGGAAAAGCTTCTATGAATAGAACAGTAAGGCTTCATTTAAAAAAAAAAAAATCAAACACTGCTTTTAAGATGGCAAATTTCTATCAGATTCAAAAACAATTCAAAAACTTCAATATTATGCAGTCATCTAAAATATACCATGTGGCTTAACTGTCTGAGTTTCTATTGATTCACCAAATACACCTGAGAGGAGAATCTACGTACCATCTAGAGATTTGGGGACAGAGCCTGAAGTAGCTCATGGTAGACTTGGAATTTCTCTGAAGTTTGTTGTTTTATTTAAAAAATTCATGGGAATTTTACATTTTACTTTATAATAGATATGTGCTTGTGTTCATGCTTTATATTTATTAGCATTAGGGAAAATTAATACTTGAGAAAGATGAGTTTACTTTGTGGTACTTATTACTGTTGACATATCTAATTTGAAAATAAATTACATTTTACAATAGACCCATTCAATCTACTGTAGTCTTTATCACCATCAGCACCATAAAATAATCTTTTTCAACTCTTCACTGTTTTTGTGGCATTTACTGTATGCACTGGCATATTGTTGCACTTTCCAAGTAAATCTAAGTTTCAACCAAAACCATATTTTGTACTACTATTTCTTCTAATTCTACCTTTTATTTTAAAAGTATTATGTTTATATTAAAATAAAGTGTCAAGAAATGTAGAAAGTAGAAAGTAAAGGCTAGCCAAACCCTAATCCCTCTCCCAGGAGGTAACACTTTGATGCAAAGACTTACAGATACAAATTATATTTTAAATTAGAGAAGCTTGCTTCTTAAAGGACTCTGATATATCCTTTTGTAAATGGAATAATTAAAACTTTTTTAAAAATTAAAATCCAGCAAATTGGCCTTTTTCAAATACAGTCACTCTATAATTTATATTTTAATATTACTATGACAAATCCAAGGGAGAGGTTTCACCTTTGTCAGGGTGGTGGAATTTAAATGCATTTCTTTGGAATCCCTGTCAATGGAAATTTCTGGGATTGTTCTTATAGGAATTCATAAATGGTTAGCTTAGATTTGTGGTATACTTGTTCAAATCATTGTTAGTTCACAGGAGTAAAGAGGGGAAGAAGACAAGCTAAGAAACTAACTCAGGAATGATTTATTTAAGTGGTGTAATTATGATTTACAAAATGGATTAAATCTCTTTCTTGCTGAATAAAGGGATAAATCTAAATGTTTCAGCATGAAATTTCAGTGTACTTTTTGTTAATGAATTGTCACCCTAAATTACTTTTGGTCTTATAATTAAACGTCCATCTGTATACATAAAGATAAGTAGTTTTACTGCACTTTCTTTTTTTGTGTCTTTACCTTTGCAGCAGCAGAGATAAAAAGGTTTTAGGATGTGAGGCTTCACAGCACAGTGATCTGGAGTCAGATTATTTTGGTTGGAATTTTTGATTCATTACAAATGGCCACTCAAAATATTCATTTTGCCATCAATAAAATTGGAATAATAATATTACTAATACCTCCTAGAGTTGTTGTAAAAATTAAAAGAAAGAATTCCTACTGTAATTAATTAATGTGATTGCAAAATAGTGTTATGGGCACTAGGTATATAATTAAGTTCACATCTGGAAGTCAAATAATTTTATCTAAGATTGTAACCATTCCTGTGTTAAATTAAAACTCAATATAACCCCCAGATAAATACTTCAGCATTGACTTTCTAAAACCATAAAACTAAAAGTATTTCTCTGATTTTAAATCTGTTTTCAATTTACAACATAATAATAATACATTACTTTCTTTTGGTAGGTAGCATTCGCATTTTCCAGAGACCATTTAGACTGACTATGCATTATCATTTAACAGTTTCTTTAGTTTCTATTATAACTTTGCTTATTAAAATGCACTCAATGCTTATTCAGAAAATTCAGTTAAATAGGTGTGGCTTTTGGTATATACAAAGAATTGTTTTAAAATATTGGAGATATATAGATGATTAAGTCACAGTCCCTGCCTTCAATGTGGAAGAGATCTACATGTAACAATGGAGTGGGATCAAACTAGTAAGTGCTGTGATTCAGGTATACATGGAATGAAATCATAGACCAGATGAAATAGTGAGTCTATGTGATTGAAGAACACTGCATCTGGGGGGATGTAGAGGGAAATAAGGCTGGGGTGATAAATGATACTGGGTTTTGGAAGTTCCTGAATGCAGAGGTACCAACAGATTTTCAGCAGGCTTTTACTCCGTTTGAAATCTGTCTCCTCTACATCTCTGTGAGCGGAGGACTGGGAAAGCGGGAAATTCTAGACAGGGGGCTGGAAAGTCTCAGAATAGCACATAAAACTTTAAAATTTTGCATATTTGATGCCTTGAGTGTTGATCATTTCACAAAATTCTCATTCCATTAATATTATCCCCAAAGCAAATTGTCTTATCACATAAGTTTCAGTTCTAAAAATAAGCATGTGCTTAACATTATGATCCCTAAAGAAACATTCTTCAGAATGCTTACAGAAAACGATTATAAATAACAAAGCTTTTACTAATACAGAAAATGCACTTTTTAAGGAAAGCAAATCAAGCAAAGAGAAAAAATGTAGATATATATATATATTTACTTTTAACTTTGCAAAAATAATTTTAATGATAACTATCTTAACATATGCAGAATTCATTTACTAATCATTTGTTGAATACTTACCTCTCATATGATACTAAGTACAAGTGCTATACAAATGTGTGATAAAATGTAGAAGATGTTTTACATAGAGACAAGCACAATAGCTTTGGCACTTTTCTCGACACAGAAACAAATAGTAGTTTGTCTTTTAGTTGAAAACATTTTTGGATGATAATTTTGGATGAGAAGGAAATAGTCTCAAAAAAGCTTAAGTTAAACCTAACTTAAAAATAAAAGGAAAAGGATAAAGGCATTTCTTATACAGGCTCATAACAAGAGATGAATATATGGAACTTCTTAATGTACTGGAAGAAAATGATAAAAATCCATCTCTTACTATTTTCCTCTAATTTGAAGAATAGAAAGAATGATTAGATCATGGCAAATTTTCAAAGACTGTGAAAGCTTGAGCTGACAACTACCATTATAGTTGAGAATTTACAAAATGCTGGGCAAAACTTAACAAAATGGCAATAGAACTGTGTGAAGTCTGTATTTTTAAATGATTTATAGAAATACACCTAGAAATTTAATATCTATTAGTCTAATTTTTATAGTTGAGATGAACCAGGACAAAAAAAAAAAAAATCACAAAATGAATTGGTAAGCACAGATAGAAACATTTATAAGAACTGCCATGAGTTCAAACAAAATAAGTCCTGTCGCTTTGCTCTTATCTTTTTGGAAAAAAAGTAACTTGTATGGTAGTTTGACAGAGAAAGCGAACTGTAACTTATCTTGCATTAATATGAATTTTGATTCTGCTTGACAGCCATCAATAAACTAATATAGTATAAAATAACAGTAGTTAGATAGGCTAGTAAAATAAGCTAGTCTGTATTTTTCAAATTATAGGTAATGACCTATTAGTGGATTGTGAAATCAATTTTGTGGGTCAAGACCACAATTTTAAAAAAAATGTAAAAGACTATAATGGAATATCACAGATATAAGGGAAAATATAAAGGTAAGTATAATTTCATGAAATCCCCCCCCCCCCGCCTTTTTTAGTTGTGTGTATATAGGGTTGAGAGATAAAATTCCTATTTTAGTGTGGACTGTGGATGAAAAGATTTGGAAAAGCATAGCTAAAGGGTCACATTTAGAATGATCATCGATGTACCACTGTCAGCTTGAGTTAGAGTACCACAGGGGTCAGCTCTGGGAGTAGAGGTATTTTAGCATCTTGTCCATGTCCTAGATAATGGAAAATAGAGCACATTTGAATTGCTGGTAGCATCCAATAGGGAGAGCGGTAAAGTGCCAGAGCCTTTGAACAAAGAACTTGGGATTCACACTGCCTTTGTACATAGATAACCTGATCAGAATGAGTGAGGACCCTACATTCAGATGAAATGAAAATGAGCTATAAAAAGGAGTAAATACAAACTAGCGACTTGGATGGATAATGGGCATATCGGCTTAGAAAATATAGCCGTGTGGTTTGTAAGGCATACTGGATAATGACATATAAGTAGGAGTTAAAAAAAAAAAAGGTTAAATACAAGTGATATCTTCAAATTATACCTGAAATGTAGTATTTTTCATGTTCTAGGCTACAAATTCAGAAGGAGACAAAAGTTTCCCCTTTTTTATTATCTCACAATGAAGCAGGGTTTCACAGTATTTACAACTGGTTTAAGACAAATTTTTGAGATTTTAAAAGTGATATATAAGTCACTTTATACACTAATGAAAAATTGATATATATATACATTTTTATATTTTCTCCACATGTACTTAGAGTCATAAGCAATTATACTCTGATCTCAATACTATGTACTACATACAGGTAGCGCTCTGGGAATTTTATAAAATTAGCTACTATATTAATTTCAGAGAGGTAGACTAATGTGCCCTATATATCACTGAAAGGCCTCAAATAGTTGTGTTAATGGAATTAAGCTATTTTGGAATGTGATGTTAGATTTACACAGTTGAGATCACAATCTATTTTGTTAATGCTCTCATAGATGCCTTTTCAAAGAAAACTACAATTTTCCTTGATTGAAAAAGGAAAGGTGCTAATGTAACACAATATGGTTCTTTACCTGAAATTTTGGATGTAAAATTCTTAAAGTATCATGAGAGCTTGAAAGAGACTCTTTCTATTCTATTCTATATATTTTTTCCCTTCACTTTTGAGGGTGTGAATTAGAGAAAACAATCATCTGTGGAGTCACGCTAACAATAATGTCCTGATTTCACCATGGCCCAGTACACTAGATTACATAGCTTGCCCACTCTCTACTTACCTTGCTACGTGATTAATTACAGGAGCAAAGTTGGTTGGCCCATAGAGTTGGACAGATTTCAAACTCCTATAATAAGCCTCCATGACCCCCTCAATGCCATCGCAGTAGGGGTTTTGAGGGTTTCCATTCTGTAGACAGGTTATAGGCGAAAGATAATAGAAGATTAATAGGGTCTGTGAAGATAAATTGAACAAAGGGAATAACACACATTGATGCTCAAATATTTTTGCAGGAACACTCAATTACATATTTTAATAGCAAAAAATACTAAATTAAATGATCAACAATAGATTACAATATATTACATTGCTTACAATAGGTTATGATACAATGTATAATCATTAAAGAGTGTGTACTCTTCAAAAAAGGATAGGAGAAAATTCTAAACAATCTTACAAGAATCTGAATATCATAAACTTCTATACTTAATAGTGTCTTAATTTTACATAGGTGTGTATGCATGTAGAGGTGAACATAAAGAAATCCTGAAAAGAAGTAAGCAAATATTAACAGTAGGTGGTTAAATAATTGATTATACTTATTTTGTTCTTTAAATTATCCTGTATCTTCCAATTTTTCTACAGTAGTCATGTATTAAAATTAGAAAATAATTGGTATCAATATAAAGTTTTATCTGATAGAAGGAAATTGTGAAAAAAAAACCCAAAAAACCTGACATTTCACATTTTCAGGTTAACACTGATCATCTCATCTAAAGAGTTGAAGGGAATGAAATCTGGTAGGAGAGCTACCCAAAGAAGGTCAAAGGAACATATCCATGTTGTTCCAGGGAAATGGAGCTTGCCACCAAGGAACTCCTAACCTGGGGCTGACACCCAGAGGGCTACATTAAACTTGAAAACCTAGTCTAGCCTTTTCATCCCCTGAGTGTTCTGTTGTTATTAGGTCCTTGTCTAGATTCCAGAAAACACAAATAAGAGTATGTTAGTTCTATGTTGACATGGAACAAATTACTCCAAAAGTCAGTGGATTAAAACAACAAGCATATATTATCTCATGCATCAGGAATATAATATAATCTTTTTGGCTCAGGGTCTCTCACCAAGGTGTAGTCAAGATGCTGGCCTGGGCTGCAGTCATGGGAAGACTTGCTTCCAAGATGGTTCATTATATGGGGCTGTGGGCAGTAGACCAACATGGCCCCTCCCAGGGCTACTGAGTGTTCTCACAGCATGGCAGCTAACTTACCCCATAGTAAGTGAGTTAATGGAGGATGAATCCAAAGAGGAAAGTTCAGTGCCTAGTCTTGGAAACTGCATACCATTGCTTCTACTTTAATTCAGTTATTAAGTGAATTTAATAAATGAGTCCGTAAGTCCAGCCCACACTCCAGGGTGGGAGAATTAGGTTCCACCTCTTGAAGGAGGGAGTATCAAAGATATGTACATACATTTTAAAACACTAGAGACAGTAACCATACTTAAACATAACTAGCAATCACTTTAGCATATATGTTTCTGGAATAATCACAGACGACTGGTAATTATAACTAATGTTTGTAGAATTCTACAAACCAACCTTTATTCTAAACTATTTACATATATACAATTTTTATA
Organism: Tolypeutes matacus; assembly: GCA_026826555.1. Classification (NCBI taxonomy): domain Eukaryota; kingdom Metazoa; phylum Chordata; class Mammalia; order Cingulata; family Chlamyphoridae; genus Tolypeutes; species Tolypeutes matacus. Next base: position 3,270,628 of record JAKSZT010053872.1, read on the forward strand.
GCAATGCTAAAATATAGGTAAAATGTTGTTATCCCCACTTGACAGATGAGGAAACGGAGTCACTGGGGTTAGATATTGTGTCCAAGGTCACACAACACAAGTGAAGATGTGAACTCAGTCTTACTCCAGAGCCCAGATTCTTAACCACCACTATTACACACTATTATGAAATCCTAAACCCAGCATTTCAAAGGGCTGGGGAGTTTAGGAAACTAAGCTAGGTATTTCCAACTGCTGAACTTCTGTCATTTGTAAGAGAGGGATTTATACCATTTTTTCCTTTTGTCTTTTCGAATTTTTTACTAAATAACCTCATGCAAACTTTTAAAAACATAATAATCAAAAAAAAAGATCTCTGTATTATAAAATTGGTTACATGAATCAACTGAAATTAAAATGCAAAGGGAAAGTTTAATGTTTAGCAGGAAGCAGTTAATGGTTGGTTTTGATGTTAATCTGAGCTGACCTATTTAACCTTCCTTTAAGTAAGATTTTATGGTGTTCTTTTCCCTTGATAAGGTATGAAGCCAATTAAAATTAAAACTCATTACCCATTTTGGGCATATAAAATGTATTACATTTCTGCCTTAAGGGAACAATTATAAACCAAGATAGCTCTGAACTGCTTTTGGATGGGTATTTCAACATTCTGACTGGAGATTTATATTTTTATGAAACTATATATTACCCTCTAGTCCTATGGAATTGAAATTAAAACAGGGTCCTTATTTTCTTCTCTTTTGGTAGTAGAAAGAAAAACATTGGATGTTTTATTCATCATTATGGAATGTTTAAAAAACTGATTAGTGCTAATATAATAATTGCTCTAAAATTTCATCTTATGTTTGGATGAAAAGAATATTGCTTAAAATTATGTATTCCTTTTACTATGTCTTCTGTATTAATATATGAGAATTATTTTAGATATTTTATAGCTATTAAAATTAGAATTTCTGCTTAATGACAAAGTTTCAACTAGTTATAAAAATAATTTTTACATGTATTTAAAAACTAATTTCTGGAAATTATGATTCAGGGAATCAGATTTTGCTTGTTAAAATAAATTAGAATGACCTTATGTATGGATCTTACACAAAAGTGAAACAGGATTTAAAAAAAATAATAATAATCATGAAGAGGACAGTTGGATGCACTATTTAAAATTTCCCTGTTAATTAACAAACTTTTCCATTTATAAAATAATAAATGTCAATCTGTAGAAAACATAGAACAAAATTCTCAGTGAGTCATAATCCCACCATACAGACTTAAGTAGGGAAGGGTGTCTGACATTCACAAATTCTTCCCTCCCTGTGGCTCCCTAAGGGATTATGCTGGAAATTAGGTTCAACTCTACACAAGAAGCCTACAGTTTCTGCGGCTGACTCTAACCTAAAAGCCCTTAAAGCAGGGCTAAGAAGCCGACAGACGCTGAAGAGAAAGTCTTAGAGGCTGTAGCTCTACTCTTTGAAATGTATTTGACGCTGCTCAGAGATTGCTTAGGATGGAGGAAAGCTTTGAGAGTCTTCTTCCTTTCAATAAAAAGAAATCTATTGAGCATCTATTTTATGCATAGTGCGGTGTTAAAACACTTGGTCAATAAATTGTTGGAGTCTAGTTGGTAGAAAAGGCACACAAATAAATATTTAAATTGCATAGATTTCTACAACTGTCAAATTAAAAGCAGGTAGAGATTTAGTAGGAGAAATCACTTGGACAAATATACTATTTCTCTATGGATCAACACAGAAGGCCCAGCTTTTAAGGACTACATGTCCGTTAGAATGGCTTAATGCTATGTAACCCAGAAAAACATGTTCTTAAATTTAATCCATTCCTGTGGATGTGAACCCTTGTAAGTAGGACCTTTTGATGAGGGTCCTTCAGTTAGGGTGTGGTCCAGGTGAATCAGGAGGGGTCTTCATCCTATTTATGAAGGCCTTATAGGGAAGACCATAGAGAGCACGCCAGAGGAAGCACCAGAAGCCAGAAGTCAAAAGAACCAGGAGAGGCCGCCATGCCCATTGCCATGGGACAGAAAGCCAAGGACCAAGAGTCCCCGACAGCCAGCCCCAGAACGCCATAGAAAACATCACCTTAATGACACCTTGATTTTGGACTTCTACTAGCCTCAAGACCATGAACCCATAAACTCCCACTGTTTAGGCCAACCCATTCCATGGTATTTGCTTTATCAGCCAGGAAACTAAAACATACTTCCTCTAGAGCCCCTCACTATTGCATTTTCATTTGTAATCCCATAAGGAGTCATCAGAATCATAGTAGAAGGAGAGCAATGATTCATTCTTTTCATCAACCAAAAGCGCTAAAGTGGTAGGTGATTCTTTCTTCTCTGTCCCATTCCATTTTCTTTTCCCATGGTTTCTATTCTTATATGTATCTCACGTTGAAAGGCAGGATTTGTCTGAGACCCTTCTGATGGCACAAAGCCTAATTTCAACATTTGTGCTATCCTAAACTCACCAAATGTGAATTTTTATATTTTTCAAAAGGCTTCTCTTGCTATCTGAAAGAGTTTTTGAACTTGGTGAAATAAATTGATTAATGGTTGTGAATATATATCACAAATTCTTACCATGGTAAGATGAGGATTTGCTAACATTAGGTAGTACATTGATTTCCTGATTAACACGGGATTGAGATTTTGGTATTTTGCCATTTTCAGTATCTATATATACATGTTGCAGTGATTTAGGGTGAGGTTAGCACAGAGTACTCTGCTGAGAATCAGATTAAATACTATCTCATTGAAGACTTACCCAACCCTTGTCTCAGCCAAGAAAACAGAAGTGCTTTGAAAAAGAAAGTAATATAATCATTAGGTAATATTAAAGTTGCTAGCATTATCATTACCATCGTTGTTTCCATCATCAATTTGGGAGATTATTTTTCATAGATTTAAAGGGGTATGATAGCTTTCCTGTAAGTACTTGAGTTGGGATCAATGAACAGTAGAAGGTATAGATATTAAAATTTTTTCTTCTTCTATAGGTTTGGTTACAAGGAATGAATGTGGATGTAGGAAAAGCAGAGGAAAGAATTAGAGGGAGAGAGAAAGGAAAAAAAATTATACAGAAAGGTGAGGAGAAACTTAATAAACCTCATTTAGCTTAAAATCAATTATTTCTTTTCTTAGGCTTTAAAATAGCTTATGCCCTTTTTCCTGAGGCACTTAAGACTTAGGATCACCCGGATGATTTTCAAGGTTTTATAAGTTTCTGGGAGATTTTAATTCTCTAAAACCCAACAAAATCCCAACAGACAGTCATTTTTATATGACATTAAGAGTGTGGGATATAGACTATTTCATGAAATAGGGAATTAAACCCTCCAGCAATCTTTCTTGAACTTGTAGGGGTGATGGAATAGAAAAGCAAAAATAAGTAGAGGAATAAAAATGTAAAAATATTGCCCTTATAATATGTTTAAGGACGATGAAATTTAACGTGAAAGCTTTGGGAAGTATCTGTATCGTAGTGTTAATAAAGCATGACTCTCAGCAGCAGGATTATTGGTGTTTTTATAAGATGTGGTTTAGTAGTGGCTCGGGGTATATATTCTAAAATAGGTCTGATCTGGGTTCAAATCCTGTCCTTTGAAATCCTGGTTAACCTCTGAGCCTCTGTGTTCAATTATATAATTTCTGGGGGCATTCTTACCATTATGTTCAATCTCAATAGCACTTGCTAGAGAACTGCAATGTATCAGCCATAATGTACCTATCACATAAGAATTGCATGAAGATTATATGAGAGTAAAATACTTGGCTTGATACTCAGTAATTACTCAATAAATGATAGTCTTATATATATTTGCCTATTTTGCTTGTAGAACTTTACAGAAATTCCCTGTAATTATCATACATTGCTTTCATAATAAGAATAAAAACAAACACTGGGGGTAGGAGAGTTTATCTTCTACAACATGTAAGGTAGTGTAGGGAGGTACTTCCTTTTTTTTGTTTGATTTTTTGTATTTTTATTTTAAAAGATGCTTAGATTACATATTTTACACAAAAATTATAGGGATTCCCATGTTCCCCACCTCCCACACCTCCCACAACATCTCACATAAACATATTTCATTAGTGTGGCACATCACCTGCAATGGATATACACATCCTGGGCTTTGCCACTAAGTATGGACCATAGTTCACATTGCAGACCATACTCTCTCCCACACAGTTCTGCATGTTATATGCTGATGTAAAATGCCCTATATCTGTCGTTGTAATGTCACTCAGGATAATTCCCAAGTCCTGAAAAAGCACCTGTATTATAACTGCTTTTCCCTTCCCTGCCCCAAAAGTATCCAGTGACCACTGGCTCACCCTCACTGTTGTAATTTCTTCCATTGCTTGAATCACATTATGTCTACAACAGAATACCATTAAGTCCACTCTAGTCCATGGGAGGTACTTCTGATGGCTTTTTCCCCCATAACGACAGCTAACCATTCTAATGTGGATTTTCCCATTGTTTCATTAGAAATTACAAGTGAGAGTAAGGATGACTGGGCCTATGAGCATTACCTGTGCAGGGTTTATTCTGAAGGAGGTGTACAACACCTTGCTGATCTACATTCATACAAAATTGAAGTAGATCTATTAAACATTAACTAGAGAAATATTAATTCTAGCCATAGCTACTGCTTTCTATTGAAATCATAATTAATTATAGCCATAATTACTGCTTTAAATTAGATTAAATTCATCTGAGCCCTGACTTGCACTTCACATTTGAAAAGCAATGGCATATAAGAAGATGGCAGATTAAAGATAGCCACAGATTCTTTGATATTCCTGCTATTGAAGGTGAAAGCTAATTCCCCTCCCTTGAATTAGCCTGGGATGGCCTTAGTGACTTGCTTAACTGATAGACTATAGCAGAAGTAACATTCCAGGGCTTCTAAGGCTAGGCTATAAAGATCCCTGCAAACTCTGCCCAGCCTTTTTTGGAATACTCACTTCCGGGGAAGCCGTCCACCATACTGTGATAACCACACGGACAGGCCATATGTAGAGAGAGAGGGAGACCAACCCCAACTATTTTAATGATTTCAGCTCAGACACCAGAAATGAGTGAAGCTATCTTAGGGGGACATCATGGAGAAGAACCAAGGACTCCAGATATATGTGCTTAGTCAAATAATCACATCCATTCAAACCACCTCAGGTGAGCCCCAGTCATCACAAAGACGAAACAAGTCATTTCTACCACACTCTGCTTGAATTCCTGGCCTGCCAATCATAAGCATAATGAAATGTTGTTGTTTTACGCCTCTGAGTTTTAGGGAGGTTATGCAGCAACTGATAACCAGAAAAGACTCCCTATAAATAGGGACTTTAGGTAGATTTATTACTATTCTATGTCAATCATTTGCTAATCATTTACCAAAATTGGGCTGAGTCTACAGTCACAAATGCTTGCTTCATAAACCGTTAAAGCATAAGCAGCAAAGGAATTTTAAAAGAGTCAATATATGAATTTCTTTCAAGACATCAAATCCTTGAGAAAGATTCTTACCAAAGCAAATTCATGTGATATTCTTCCATCTGGAGGTAGTTTTGCACCAAAACCGAGAGCTGGGAACATTTTATCACTGTCATAATCTTGAACAATTTCTCCCACTGCCTTCAGTGCCATACCATAGGCATTCAGCTGGTAAGGGTTCATGTAGTGCAGAGAAGTTGGCTGGGCAGGGTTGCCTGATGACAAGAAAACATGCCAAACATGTGCCATAGAGCTAAATACATAATTGTCTTTTGACAATATTTTTTCATGATGTCTATTTCAGAATGAAAATACTTAAAATGTTTATGTCTTTCTGTCTATATCCATAGTTTGTCAAATGTTTTCTTTTGGATGGATGTCAATATAGAAATATTTATCACATTTTACCACACATATAAATATTCCTAAAGATATGCCAAAGCATATACAGAACTTTTCAGAAATTGTTACGCATTGTCCATACCACAGGCTATTCCTGTGTTTTAAATATAGAATTAATATAATAGTACTTTTGTTCATTTTATTTTCTCGTAATCTTTATTTTTTAAACATCCTATGCCTTTGGCTTGAATCCTTATGATATGGTCCTAAGACCATACTACTAAAATGGGCTTCGTAAATTACAAGGCCTTCCTGAAGTTTTTTCATGAAGTCAAATTGAAAAAATTTGAAAAATATTTTAATTTATCATTTAAAAAAAGAAAGCATAATGATTTCAAATTCAAGCTGGTTAAATATCCAGATCTGAAAATTATTCCAATTTTCTAACTAGACATTGAGCTAGACATTAAGCCAGAAAGCCCAAAGTAGAGTCCTGCCATTTGCAAGGCAACAACTATAAAATGACTGTAATAAATCTTACCACAGTGTTTACTGGAAAGACACAATGGGATTATGCATATGAAAGTGAATAACAGTAACAAAGCACCACAGAAATGTAAGATTTAACTACAACTCTTATATTGTCTGGGTCATCTCCAGGTTCTGAATTTCTCATATGCTTATACTGTGTAGGATGTTGCATTTGAAAAGAGATGAATTTGAGAAAGAAAGTAATATATGTGCTACCACTCACACACATTGAGATTCACATTGAGTTTTCCTAATTATGAGCACAAAGGCAGTCTGAAAATCCATTTAGTTTCTTAAGTGAAAATGGAAAGTTAAATGGGACTTGTAATAGCACATAAAGCTCAATTCTACATGAAAAGTTTGCCTGAAGAAGAAACGTCTCAAGGCACAGTTCTTTCCTGATAAGGAAAAAAAAAAATAATAAGCACTTGAGATCCAGAGAGAATGAAAATATAGGAGAGATAGCCCCTTGGTTTATAATATAATACATATAATTATACATGTATAAATATATATAAAAATAATTTGGCCTAAAATAATTCATTGCTCGAAGGCATTTCTATTTTGAAAAGGCTACCAGCATTGAAGGATTGGTTCCATATAAAAAATTTTTTTTAAATGTATTTCTTCTAAAGTAAGGATTTTACCACTTGGTCAAAAGCCCACTGGAGACTAGTTAAGCAATACCATTACTGGACTAAATGGTTACTTAAAACAACTCTCAAATGTAAGAGTTGTGACCCAGTGGTGCCAATATGACAACTAATTCTAGTTAGAAAGTCATAAATTAAAGTTTAAAAAAAATCCTATTACCCAAGCATGTCTGAACATCTTAGCCTGTCATCCATAGTAGCACCTGATAACATCCATCCACAGATGCTAGTTCTTTCCAGCATCTTCGTCCAGATCTCTTCCTTCACTGTACCACTACTGACACCTTTCCTCCAACTCTATAGTTGCTCTCCTTTCCTAAAATTCGTTTTTTCTCCTTTAGCTTATATCTCACATGTATCAGATAGACTTGTATATGCATTCCAGCCCTCACAGTTTCTTCTCTCCCACTCTCATTGCTCTTCTGTTCTGCACCACAAAATTTGACAATGAAAAAATTGCCAGTTCTGTGAGTTCTGGAACCATGTTTGTACTTTCTCAGCATCTATGAAGAATGAATTTTTAGTATATTGATGACATTGGGTTTGACTAAAATAACAATAGCATGGACTCTAACATGTATTGAATACCTTACTTTCTATCTTATTTAATCCCCTCATCAAATCCTATGGCATAGTTACTTTTATTATACTCATTTTTCAGATTAGGGAATTCAAATTTAGAGAGTTTAGAAATTATAACAATGAGGTGGAGCTGGTGGCCACTTGACACTTTCGGGGCAGGGAGGAGATGTGCAGTTGAAATACAGGGGCTTCTTTAGGATTTGGAGGTTGTCCTGAGTACCGTTGTGGCAACGGATGTAGGCCATTTTAAGTCAGCACACACCACTCAGAACTGAGTGGGAGAGAGTGTGGTCTACAGTGTGAACTGTGGTCTATGGTTGGTGGCAAGGCCCCAGGATGTGTAAGTCCATTGAGGGTGATGGGCCACACTTGTGGGAGATGTTTGTGTGGGATGTGGTGGGAGGTGTGGGAGGTGGGCAACATGGGAATCCAGGTGGGTTCCGTGTAATATTTTAGGTAATCTAAGCACCTCTTAAAATATATTTATATATATATAAATAACATTTTTGTAAGCAAATGCATATATATGCATATATATTTATATATCATTTTACAAATATTGGTATGTATTGTGAAAATTTTGATTTTTACCCACAATAAAAAATAAAAAAATTGAAAAAAAAAAAAATAACTTGTCTGAAATCACGCATTAATAATTGGCAAGACTAATATATCTATGTAGGCATTTCTGATTCCATAGCCCTTATGCTTTTTTTTTCCATAGTCCTAACTCATAACTATAACTCTTTATTTAAGGATATTGTCATATTTTAAACTTTAAACATAATTAACATTTTTTTTTTTTTTAAAGATTTTATTTATTTATTCATTTATCCCCCCCTTGCTGCTTGTGCTCGCTGGGTCAGCTAACCACGCCGTGCGGGTGGGCTTGCCTTCACCAGGAGGCCCCGGGAACCGAACCCGGGGCCTCCCATATGGTAAACGGGAGCCCTACTGATTGAGCCACAGCCGCTTCCCTAAACATAATTAATATTACAACCAACTTTCTTCTAAGGAAATTTCATCCTTTCCCCAACCCTTCTAGAATAAGGTAAAGAAGTTCATTTAGCAAAATGTGTTCAAGGTTCATGCATGTTGTAGCATATATCTCACATCATTCCTTTTTATTGCCAAATAATATCTATTTATGGATTTACCATATTTATTTACCTATTCATCAGGGGATGGACATTTGGGTTGTTTCTAATTTTTGGCTTTTGAGTTAGTATGAATAATGTTGCTATGAACATTCATATATAAGTTTTTGCGTGGACATATGTTTCCATTTCTGTTCCATATATACCTAAGAGTGGCTCTGCTGGGCCATATGGTAACTCTACATTTAGCTTTCTGAGGAACTGCCAAACTGTTTTCCAAAGTGGTCACACCATTTTACATTCCCACCAGGAATATGTGAGAGTTCCAATTTCTCTTCATACTCACCAACACATTATTATCTGACTTTTAGGATTATAGCCATCCTAATGGGTGGGAAATGGTTATGACACTGATTTGCATTTACCTTATAGCTAATGAAGTTGACTGTCTTTTCATGTGCTTGTTGGTCATTTGTTTATCTTAGCATATCTTTTTGGAGAAACATCTATTCAGATCCTTCCCCAATTTTAAAAATTGGGTTGTCTTTTTCTATTATTGAGTTGTAAGAGTTCATTATATATTGAAGGAGATAAACACTATAAAAACATAAAAGACCCTTATCAAATATAATTTGCAAATATTTTCTCCCATTCTATATTCTGTGGGGAGTTGTTTTTCTTTCTTTCTTTTTATTTATTTATTTATTTATTTAGGTACCTTCTATCTTTTCAATGTTCTTTGAAGCAGAAAAGTATTTCATTTTGATGAAATTCAGATTATATTTTCTTTCGCTGCTCATGCTTTTTTGTGTCAGTATTTAAGATTCTATTGCCAAATCTAAGGTGATGAATATTAGCTCCTGTTGTCTTCTAATTATTTTTATCATTTTAACTATTTCTTTCATTTAGGTCTTTATCATTTTTCAGCTAATTTTTGCATATGGTGTGAGGTTAGGGTGCAACTTTATTCTTTTGGATATAGCTATTCAATTGCCCTAGTACTATTTGTTGAAAATGCTATTCTTTTCCCCTCACTGAATGATCATGGCCTCCTTGGGGAAAATTAGTTGGCATCATATACATGGGTTTATTTCTTTACTCTCAATTCTATTTCATTAATATACATTTATCATTATGCCAGTATCATACTCTCTTTACTACTGTTGCTTTATAATAAATTTTGAAATTGGGCAGTGAGTCTTTCAACTTTGTTCTTCTTTTTCAAAATTGTTTTGCCTATTTGGGGGTTCCTTGTAATTCCATATGAATTTTAGAAACAGGTTGTCAATTTCTATAAAGAATTCAGCTGGGCTTCTGAGAGGGATTGCAGTGATTCTGTAGGTTAATTTGGTGTGTATGCCATTTTAACAATATTAAGTTTTCCAATCCATGAACACAGGATGGCTTCCCATTTATTCAGACCATCTTTAATTTCTTTAAATAATGTTTTATAGTTTTCACAGTACGTAAGTTTTACATTTCTTTGGTTAAATTTATTCCTAAATATTTAATTCTCTGATGCTATTGTAAGTGGAATTGTTTTCTTAATATTATTTTAGATTTTTCATTGCAAGTATATTGAAGGCCAATTGATCTCTGTACATGAATTTATATTCTGCTAACTGGCTGAACTTGTTTACTAGTGATAATGTTTTTTTTAATGGATTCTGTAGGATTTTCTGAATACAAGATCGGAGAATAGAGATAGTTTTATCTCATCCTCTCCAATTTTGATACCTTTTAATTTCTTTTTCTTGCCTAATTGCTCTGGTTAGAACCTCCAGTACAATGTTGAATAGAAGTGGCAAGAACAGACATCCTTGTCTTCTTCCTGTGAATAAATGTTAGGTAGGATTCACCTTGAACAGTTTGTGTAATTTGTATCTGTCTGTTGAATAGATTTTTGCTTCTCCTAGGTGTTGGGCTAACATTCATTAGTGAATGATAACTAGTATTTTAAGTTGGAGTTTAGGTATTATTTCTATGTTCCATATTTTATTTAATAAACTCATGAGTAAAATCATTAACTTAAAGCCATAATATTGAGGAATAAACTTAACATGTTTTCTGAAAGGTGAGCTCATTTAGAGTTTGTTTTCCTCATCTCTAGTTCTAACTCTAGAACTACAAAGATATATTTATTACAGAAAATATTTTGCAGATCTGAGTTCCCTCATTTGTATAAGGGAAGAGTTGAATTAAGTGATATCTAAGGTTCTTTTTTAACTTAGAATTCTATTATTTTGTTAAATGAATCAATGTGTAAGACATATGAGGGAAAGGGAATATAATTTGAGAACCACAGGCATAATAAGGAATTTGAAAAAAAGTCTAGAGAAAAATAATCTGATCAAAACTTCTGAGATAAGTTCAATAGTGAGGTTCATGTTCTTATGATATATATTAACTAATTTCAAGTGGTTATTCTGTTTGAAAAAAAGTTACTTAAAATAAAATTAAAATTCCACTATAAATGTCAGATATATAAATTACAAATAGCTATACATCATATTATATGACAGTACAGCTGAATTAGATATAAATGTGTTAACATGGTTAATTCTTAAAAATAAATATTTAAATAAAATGAAGTTGCATAATGTACATGTACTGCTGAATTATATTTGTGTAAATTAATTAAAAATACCATAAAAATGAGGGTTATAATTAGATATCCTTCAAAATTGTAGTTAAAGTATGGAAAGGAAAGGAGGATAGTAGAACAGAGGGGCGTACACAATCAGCTTATCTGAAATTATAATCTTTTAAAAATATGTGAAATGAAAATAATATTTCAAAATTTGATCATCTGAGTGGGACTGTTATATATATTTTGCTATAGTTCTTGTAGTCTTCTGTATATTTTTAACATTATTTCATAATGTTAAAAAGAAAGAAAATCTGAATTTTCTATGAAAAATTCAGAAGTGTACATAAATGTGGGAACAAAATATCTAAACTTCAAAAATATTAAAATTTATTTTTCACTTAATTGTTGATAATTTTTGCGAGGTAATAGTCATAAAACTCACCATTTGATGCTGTAAAATCAATAGCCACTGTGAAGTTGATTTGCGTTCTAGAATATAAGTAAACAAGATCATTAATAATTGAAATCTTAATGCAAATGGAAAACCAACTCTTTTATCATATTTTAGACGTTGCAAATTTTCTTAAATGTTAACTACTAACAAATATATTACAGTACGCACTGAATAGCATCAGTTAAGCAGGTTTGCAAGGTAAGAAGTTGGCCAGGATCTTTATAGTCCTAAAACTGTCAAATAAAAATATAAAATCTCAGGAATAAAAATAGCCATGTTTAGGAGCACGATAATTTAAGGCATAGCTCATAATGAAGAAGTCAAACTGCACATAATTACTTGCTAGCCTCAAATGTCAGAATTCATTATTAATACCAGTTTTCAAAACTCTTCTTTAGTCATTTTGAAATCATCATACTCTTAAAAGTGTGGTATAGTTAAAATTATCTCTAATAGTGTCATCCCTTAAAATAATTCTTAACAACAGGTTTTCTTCTGATTTCTTAAAAAATTGAAATATTTTAAGTACCAGTCTATGTGTCAGTGCTCCTGGCATTACTGTGTGGGTATATGTATGTGTGTATTTAAAATTTTTAGCACATGATAGTTACCCAAAATTATTACTGGGTTCATTTATTTTCACCAGTTTTTTTTCCTGATAGAAACAAATGAGTTAGTAGTCATGTAAGAAATTCACTCCTTTGGGTATACCCAAAGTCTTTCTATATATAATTCCACCTCTTTCTCACCCAGAAGACATAGGAATACAGATAAGAACAATAATATGATTACTGGAATAACCTGGATCATATCCAATTTAAAAATAATTTTAAATTTAAAAAACCAAATCATTTGAAAATGTGAATGCTTAGACTATTTTTGGTAACAAATTACTTTTGGCACAAAGCAAAATTGCTTTAACACTTCCAAGTTGGGAACTGTCAGATAAGAGATGATTATGATGATATGATATTGGGATTGAAACAAAACAATCTGATTCTGGGGACCAAGAATTTAACCTTCTAATAAAGTGCTTGGACTACAGCATAGGTTCCCTTGCAGTCCTATTAGCATAAACTATAGTAATATTTCCTTCTTTTCCCCAAATTTCAGCCTAAAAAGCCCTATATGCAGGGATTGAAGCATAAATGTGCACATATTTTCCAAAAGCATGAACAACCTTTTGTGAGTATATTTAACAAAAACGAATATAGATTCTCTTTATAGTTATATAGTAACTTTTTGTCAGAGTAGAAATTAGGTTTATAGGCTAAGAATATAGGCTAATTTGGAGCATAACACAAAACAGCATGAGCCAAAATGAGTAAAAACGTTTAGAGAAAGAATATAGTGAGGCATTTGGGAGAAATCCCTTTGAGGGATTGAAGAGTCACTTTCAGCACGTTGCTCTATCATTCTGCTGGTGGGAAGAGAAGTGAATGTGGTGGGGGAAGTATGGTACAGTGAAAAGGAAACAGCATTAGAGCTGAAAGCTCTGGGTTTGAATCCCAGCAACTCAGTTGGAAACCTTGACCACATTTCAAAATTCCTATGCCTTCAATATGGCATTGAAAGAAAAACTGCACAAAGTACTATTATTAGTCACCATTTATTTAGAATATATATGTACACACACAGGGTGTGTCTTTACATAGCTATAATACTATAAAGAAGATAGTATTATTCTCCTTTTACAGACAAGGAAACCTATGCTCACAAAACATAATACCTATCCACACCAGTAATAAATGCCAGTACTTAGATTTGAACTCATGTCTAACTTCTAAGATCATATTCATCACTGCTATAATACTCTGTCCAATTAAATATCTTCAAAGTATTATTATATCTGCAAACTATCGCCTGGTTATAGTAGCAATTCAATAAAGGATAGAGATTATCATGTTGCAAACCTAAAGACACTACACAGATATGCTTATTGATAAAGATGCCATAATATAACCTCATGCTTGCACAAATCTATCCTAACAAATATGTTATCAAATACATAAATCACAAAATTATTGGTATATATGCCTTTGTATGTTATTTTCTTCAAATGAGACCCCAATAGGAATGAATACCTCTGGGTCCCAAGAACACACATTTTAGCACATTTATAGTTCAATTTAGGGGGTGAATCTTTGGTTCGATCTCCTTTATGCTATAGGGCAAAATACCTTTATCCTGATTCAACTCTTTATTGTAACATAACAACTAGCATAACAATGTGCACATATTGGAACCTTAAAGAGTCTGGGTAAATGAAGGTATGCATTGTTTAGTGTTTCCTAACTTGCTGTCCAAGATAACCTAGACTGTGTAGCATAACCACCAACTTCTTAGAAGCATTATTTTCAGATAAACTACTTCAATAATGAGAGACACAAAGGCTCTTTAGAAGCCAAAGATGTGTCAAGTAAAATTACAAGAAAAGCTATAGCTACTAACTAAAGAACTACCTAAGAACACACACACACACAAAAAGGAAGAGCAGACAGATTTAAAATAACTGGAATTTCTATATATAATTAACTAAATTACAAAATTAAGTAGATGAGCTACAAACTAAATTAATGGATTGTATTTTAGAAAGAAAGAAAAGGAAAAGAGAGGCAGCACCAAGGGCTATACTTGAAGCCCAGGACACTTTTATTAAGTATAAAAGATTGACGCATTTAGCACTAAAGGATAAATAAGACCATTTGGTAGACAAGGTGTAATAGAGACATTCAACAAGTAAAGCAGAATCCCTGGTGCATATTTGATGCCTGATAGATGATGAGATTTGGTGAATTCTTTGCTTCACTCTGCATGTCAGAAAGAATTCCTTTCTTTCATAGTTTTGAATAGCAGTATTCAAATCAGAAGGAAAATTTAATGGCTCACTAGGTAAAGCATTTCATGGTCGTGATAACCTACTCTCATACATTTGGATTCTTTCCGTTAGAGAGCTATAATTCAACAAGTATTTATTAAATGTCTTCCAATTGCCAAGCACTGTGCTAAGTGAGAGAGAGAAAATGGGAGCAAAATAGACACCATCTTTGAACTCAAAAAGCTTATGATTCCTGCTCTCTATTATTAAAAACACTGGCCAAAACAACACAGCATTTGATCACTGAATTCATAATCAATATCATAACCTAAAACTCAGTTGCATATTTATTGTGGATAACAGCTAGTTATTCCCATAATTCCATTCATAATATAAGGTATACTTACTATACCAAGTGTCACATTCTAGGTATTTAGAAAAATATTAAATAATAAGTTTTAAAGAAAGTAGCTAGCAATATTACAACTTCAGGCTATAAGGGAGATGCCTTTTAGACTTTGATAAATGGTTTGTATCAAAAAAGTAGACCAAACAAAACATCTTGATCAGTAATCCTGCTGCCCTTTTTCATTCTCTAATGTTGAAGACGATTAGAAAAAAATATCAATCATGTATTGTGACAGTTTGAAATTCTTTTCTGAATCCCAAAAGAGAAAAATTTTGTTTTTGAACTCATGCATTCCTGTGCGTGTGAAGCCCATCTGGACTATATCAGAGAGACTTGACTCAGTTGAGTCTCTGCCCTCTTTACTGGGTCTGATAAAAATGTAGACACACAGGAAAAGGGAGCTGCCGTATTATATTGATCCCGCCAGGTGAGAGAGGAGTGCAGGAAAACAGAAGCTCTGAGACGTTCAAGGAGCCGAGGCCCTAGGAGAGATGAGTCATATGCCCAGAGCTTACAGCTGAACTCAGGAAGAAAGTAGAGCAGCCGAGACTAAGAGGGGAGGCCAGGAAAGAGACAAGTCCTATGCCTGGTTGCCCACAGCTGAGCTCCAGGAGATGGTAGATTCTGGACGGGAAGGCAGAGACCTCAGCAGAGATCGCGGCCATCTTGCTTCACCACTTGGCTGGACAATAGGATCAACAGTAGTTGACTTTGGTGAGAAAGTACCTTTGATGGTGCCTTGATTTGGACATTTCATGGCCTCAGAGTTTTTACCCCAAATAAATCCCCTTTATAAAAGCCAACCCATTTCTAGTAATTTGCATCAGCAGCCCTTTGGCAAAATAAAATGTGTCAAAGTAAAAAATCTGAATTCACTCAAGATGACTCCTGATGGAATATTAATAAAACAATCACATATAAATCCTTGAAACATTTTGCTTAGGAGGCATTGCTTTAGCTGTCATTTTATGTTTTAGAAACACATGAGAAATAGCAGGATTTCAAGAAATGCAAATAGCAGCCCTATATTCTAAGACTATAAAAAAAGTATGCCTGCCAAATTTCATGAGTTAGTAGTGACATCTCATGAGACTTCACAGTGCATATGTCCTGGTACTGTTAAACTATATACTTGGAAAATGTTCCTATTTTACTCTGCCACCTTTCCAAAAGCTGCAAATGACAGAAAAATCAGATGTCAAGACAGGAATATTTTACTAGCAAAGATCCATAAAGAAAAACATATATATGTTCATTTCAAGAAAACTATACTTATACATGGAATGATATCATAGATAATTTTTCAAAGCTGTCATGGTGAATTATCAAGAACTAACAACTGTGATGGGGGTATGAATAAAGACTGATTTCTTCTTCCCAGTTTTTTTTTGTTTCTTCCCAATTTCAAATCCTGCACACACTCAACATTATCAATCTGAAAAATTAATCTTGACAAATGCAGATTTACTAGGTGTTGGAATCTACAACCCAGAAATGCAGTTGGGAAGCCTACCTCTCATTCCTGCAATGTTGCAACTGTGACTATGTTTCTGCCTTGATTTACTGACACATACTGCAGTTCAGACTTTGGTCCTGGCACCTGTTCTAACCCCCCAGCTCATGTGCTTCAGGCACCACCATCTAGTCCTTGAACCCTTGAATGCTTTCTGTCTTACCTTTTTCATCTTTCTTAAAAGTAGCTCAACTACCTGAATGACAATATAAATAGCTGACTGATTCCAAACTTTTATTGCCCCTTTAAAACTCCGACTTCCCATGCCCATAACCTACCCACAGGATAAAAAACCCTCAACAAGTGAAGTCTATAGAATAAGGAAGGTGTGATGTTTAGGCTAATGTGTCAACTTGGACAGGTAATTGTGTCCAGGTGTTAGGTCCAGCAAGCACTGGGCTAATTGTAATACAAGAGCATTTATTGACTCCGATCACCAGTGAGTTTACTGCACGGATGGCTGATTACATCTGCATCAATCAGGGAGATTGCATCACCAATGGGTGACGCTTTTATCCAATCAGTTGAATGCTTTAAAAGGGGAAGTGATTTCAACATTCAGAGAGAATTTCCCAGCTCATCTTTGGACAGCCAACTTCTCCCAGAAACTTATCAAGGACCTTTCATCGCACTTTCATCGGAGCCCCTGGCTTGCAGCCTGCCTGCGGAACCTGGACTTGTGCATCCCCACGGTCGCATGAGAGACTCTTATAAAATCTCATATTATTGGCAGATATCTCCTGTTGATTCTGTTTCCCAAGAGAACCCTGACTAATACAGAAGGGTTTTGGGATCCAGATGTGAGTTCAGGTATAAATTCTTCCGCCTACCAGTACTGTGATCTTAGGAAAGCTATTTAACCTCTCTGTACCTTACATATGTTAAGGATAATAGACCCTTCATTGGATGCTTGCTTGTATATAAGGACAAGAAAAGCACCTGTCCTTTAGTAGGAACTCAGTAAGTAGTTATCATCATCATTGATGCTAGTTTTTCAGGACTCAAGTTTTATCCTATTTCTTGGAATAATGGAGTGTGATGTACTTATTAAATTTCTGGGTCTTTCAGAGTATCAGGTTCTTCCTCAGAACCTGACTGATTTCCTTTCCTTCACACCAGCTACTAATATCCAAGAAAAAACGCACCCCAAGTGATCATAACCTTTTAGAAGGTGTTATCTGGGCACTTCCTCAAAGTCCCACTGTATGAAGTAAATGACAGCTTTCTCCCCCTGCATTATTTTCCTTACTATGGTCCTTCAAACACTGGTTTTCTGAAAGAGGAGTGAAACATCAAAAGAAAAAAAAGAAACTGGAAATAACTGATATAATTCCTCAACTGTTTATATCACTATTCTTGGTCCTTACTGAATTCCGTTTTCATAAATCAACAAACTTTGGGCTTTTTCAGGTCCTTGGAGGTTAATTTAGTTTCGTGTTTTTTTTTTTTTTTTTTAACTCAACAAGTGTGCTTCAAAATATATCTTCAGGAACCACTTATCAAGAAAGCTATGCAAGATCACCAAAGTCTTTTGAACCAATAGTTAGGACATATCTAGTAAGTCATTCAACATAGTCAAGTCCCTTTGATACAGTCATCCTGTCCACTTTTCCAGGAAGAAAGAAGCAACTTCTGCTGCTAATTAATTGTAAAGAAATTATTTTGCAAACTCAAAATCTGTTTAAATTCAAACAAGGAGATAACTTGTGGTATTTGTGAGTTCTTTACCTTTTGTTCCAAACAAGACTAAATTAGCAAGTATGGATGACTTCAGCTTTCTTATTGTCTTCCAGTCTAAGTCACTATCATAATAAGCACAGCTGATATTGCAGCAGTAAATTGCAAATAGATGTTCCATTTTGGAACCAAAGAGATATTAACAAATTATATGTATTTATATATCTAAATGCTAGCTTATCCTGTGACATAGATTTGCTGAATAAGAATAAAGGTCTAATTTTGCAATTAAACCTTTGATATGATAATGAAGAATATAAACAAGTTAACTCGAGGTTAATTTCTTATGTGTATAAACCATCAAGTCTCTTACATGTTTCTGCATGTATAATCCACATTTTTGGTTTAGATGAAGATTTTTCTCCTAGAGAAGGAACCTGTGTTGACTTTTCTCAGAAGTCTTTGGACATTTAGTATTTTTAAATGTTTTTTTCATTCTTTCAAGGAATGATCAGATTTTTAGAAGCTAACCCTGTGGATGCATACTTGGGTTTAGTGAAAGGGTGGCAAAAGAAGAAAGAGTTTGAGTCGAGTGATGGAAACCTAATCATTTACCTCCTCAGGATGGTGAGGCTGCTATATTCCAAATTATGTCATCATTTGTGAAATCTTATATAGTACTTCAGACTAGGTTTTCCATGTTGCCAGAAGAAAACTAGTGTAAGTGGTCATTCAGTTCAAAAGACGTAATGGACCATATAGCATTAACCTACCTTCAATTTTGGACATAGAAAAATGAAAAAAAAAAAAAAAAAAGCAAGAAAAGGTTCCACATAACTCCTTTCTAAGCAAAAGAAGCAAAAGTACTTAAACGGCTCCATCTGACTTCTTGGTGTTTTACTCTCTAACTCCATTTTTTTTTTTGGTAAAAGCATAAATAACTTTTCCTTTGAACAACATGAGTTCTTAGATATGTGCTTTAAATAAATAAATAAATAAATAAACAAACAAACAAACAAAAACTCAACCCCAAATCAATAATATAAGCGCTTCCTACCTAAATCCCATTTAAAATAAGACTGGAGAGGCAATGATGCCCAGTGGAAAGACTGTGAACCTTTGAATCATATAGATGGGAGTCTGAGTCCCAGATCCACAGCTGTGACTCCTCTGCAAAGTCACCAGTGCTCTGAGGCCCAGGTTTCTCATACAGTAAATACGTAACAGCTACTTTAAAGGTGTTTTCCAAATATTAAAAATAAAACTCTAAAAGTACCTGAACATAACAAATACTCTAAATGCTGGAGGGTAACTTCCTTGAGCAACTCTGGCAGTCCTCTTCTGGTTCATACTAACCCTTTCTTCTGTCAGGTCAGGAGAGAGAAATTCTCTATATTAACATCAACTTCTTTTTCATTCATTCCTCCCATAGTGTTTGTCAGTGGTATGCCAAGGGTGGGGCAATGAGCCCCTGCAGGCAACAGAGAATTTATTGTCTGTGAATTTTAAAACAATAATGTCATCTATTAATAGGCAATTGGCTTTTTCCTATCACCATACTCCAGCAATTCATGGCAGTGATAAATTCTCCCATGCCACCACCTTTGGTAAGCTGTCACTGTTTGTTTACCTCTGTTTCACCGTTCCTTAGCCCCCTAGTCTTTCAACTGCCCAGGAAGAGAAACTGTCTTAGAGAGAGCAAAATGTGTTGTCCACAATGGATCGATTTCACAGAAATAAATGATCAAATTTCTGTTCCTACCAAAGATCCTGTATGTGAAAGAAAAGTTTCTGTTCATATAAAAAGGGACTATTATTTAGCCCACCATTAGAAAAAGCTTTCAAGTTTGTTTTTCTAGTATTAGCAACACTTTTGCAAACAATCTATTGCTGTTACATCATTCAGTTCTTTTAGTCTTCCCTGTGCTAGACTGTAAGTGCACTCTCTGACCATAACCAAGAAAATGCCTGAAACAAAATAGAGTGCCAATATTTTTGCCAGATTAGTACTAGTTCTAATGAAGCATATAGAGTTGCCCTTGACTTTGAAATGGATAGCTCTAAAAACATTATCTACAGAATAATATAAACTGGCAATGAAATCACAATCTTAAGGGACATAAACAGATATTTTCATAATTTCCAAGCATGCATTTTATTTTTATTATTTTATTAGGAGGTACTGGGGATTTAACCCGGACCTTGTACATGTGAAGCAAGCATTCAACCACTGAGCAACACCTGCTCCTTTTAGTTATTGTTTCTTTTTCTCTCCTTTTTTTATTTTTTTAGGAGGTACCAGAGATTGAACCCAGGACCTTGTACATGGAAGGCAGGTGCTCAACCTCTGAGCGACACCCACTTCCTTCAAGCATGCATTTTAAATGTACAATTAAAATCATGCATTAATCAAACCAATGTCTATAAGAGTCTCCTTAACATTTGTAAAATTTTCTTTTCTGAATTTTGGTTAGAGAAGCTTAGTTTTGATATGATAATGTTCTATGTGAATGCATTTATAGATGCAGAAAGCTTTTCTTTTTATTAGATTTATCCCCATTCAGTGCTGCAGGGTTTAGCTCTCCACTGATTTGATGAATGCAAATCACTTGGGTGCCACGACAAGAAGCACTATAAAAAATCCTAGACATGTATATTCGAGTTTCAAATATTAAGTTGAATTCAGAAAAAAACCTTATCGTGTTGCATGTTCTGGCAAGATATGCTCCCCGAGGCAACATATCCAAAGTAATGCCACAAATTCTATAAAACAAATGCAGACATTCACAGCATCACTGCAATTGCTTCAATTATTGTTTAAAAGCCTTATGGGGCTTGCTGAAAAAGTGACTTATTGCTATTCAACTTGCCTTTAAAATAAGCAGTATCAAAAAGCCTACTTTTGCCTTTAAAATGAGCTAATAGCTCTACCTTGTTAAGATGTTCTGCCTCTTTTCAATGGTATATAAACCTGTTACCTTATCATTTCAGACAAGATTTTTTTTTTTGATTTGAGGTTAGGAGTTTGGGTGGGAGCAAACGGGATTAACAGGAACGGTAGGCATGTCCAAAGAGAACTGAACTAGCAGAAGATGACATTTACTGACTTTCTGAGTTTGAATATACCTTTATTTAACCCGTTATGTTCTAGTTTTTCTTGTGATAAGTGGCGCAATTACCACCAACAATATTATAATGGTCAAATAAGATATCTTGGAACTTTAAACAAATTCCAATTATTCAGAAAAATAATAGCTGGCATTTATTCAGAATTAACTAACAATATGCTATTTTACCCACATATCCACTCTATGAGATAGGCATTTTTAAAAAAATAGAAAACACCTATTTCATAGAAATGGAAGCAGCAGGGTGTATATCTGTGATTTGAACTACAACCCAAATTCTCAGTCACACTCTGCACTGCCTCAATTATCAGCAGACCACTTCCTTGCAAATATAGTGACATCTGCCATTTACCTCTTATTGAGACTCTTAACCAGAATTTGTCAACTTAGGATCTCCCCATTACCCTCTCTCCTGCTCCCTTTCTGTTAAGAGGGGAGAAAAACAAGTAGTTCATGCTTCTAACTTGATCTTGCCTTTCCTCTAACTACAAATTCAGAGACAGGGTTCAGCTGAGATAATTTATGGCAGAGGCAAAACAAAAGCATTTTTTTCTTATCCCAGAAAGCCTGGCCCATCTGTTTTGTTTAGTGTATGTGGCTTGAAGGGGTGGGAAGAGGAAGATTACAAGATGATAAAGTCTGAGAAACACAGATATGAGAGCTTGTAATCTACTTCAATGAATTGCCACACTGTGTTTGAAAATCCCATTTGTTTCTAATATCTAAATTATGCTAAGACATTTGGGAGGAAAAGGATAGGAAGATGCTTAAAATGGCTTTCTAACTAATACATATTTATGCTATGTGTTCAGCCCTTTAAAATATATGAATAAATTGCCAGTCTCTCTGAAGAGACAAGTCATGAAAATGGACAATTAAAATGACACCCAGTGGGGAGCTACATGGCTCAGTGGTTGTACACTGGCTTCCCACATACAATCCCCTGCCTCGGTACCTCAAAAAAAAAAAAGGATTAAAAAAAAAAAAAAAAGATACCCAGGGAAACTAGCAACCACTGGGTATAGGTTGGTAGGGACTTGTGTAGCTCATCTGGATGACAGTTTGGGTTTTCTTCAGAGGAAGAAAATGTCAAAGCCTATAGACCTGCCTAAGGTTCTAATATACTCAATTTTTGATTAAAGGATATTAGCGTTTCATGTCAATGTGAAGTTCTGGTAGATTAGCAGAATTTGTGATCTGCTAAGAGATGGGAAAAAATTTATAGGCACTTGTTACTTGATCATGAATAGTGGTGAAATAAAGAATTTTATGAAGACTTAAAAGCACAGAGAACAGATTGAAGTTTATAAGGTTCTGCCTTCATATAGTTACAATGTGAGGTGTTGGAAATACGGAAATATGTGTTCTACAAGTCTGTGGAGGTGAATAAACCCATTTGACAAATGATAATAATTAAAACAATGATGCTGCTACCTGAAGAAGTATCTTAGGTTTCCAAATATCTGTGACAGGAATGAATCTGACATTGTCCTTATAATGATAACTTGGATATTCAATGCTATGGATTAGAGATTACTTTCAAATTCTTTATAACCAATTACATCATAAATTTAGTATCTGAAAATATTTCTTAAGTAAAGAGAAATAAAATAATTACTGGGCTAACTGTAGAGAATATAACTCAAAATAGTGACCCCCCAGATCAACACTTCAGAAGCGGCAATTTCTATCACTCTACAGTCACAGCTTCTTTATGGATGTTATTGTTCTGTTTAGAAAATAAAACTCTTTACTACCTCAAGTCGTAAAGTGTATCTCCTGCTCCAGAGAAAACAAACTTCCCAACAACAAACAGCCCTAAAAATTAGAGTTTCATTTCACAGAATATTTGCATGAAAATGAGACTTTGCCTGATTTAGGATGCAGCTGGCTTATCTGGTCACTGCGTACCTGAAACCATAGGTCTGCCTACTGTAGGTAAGCACAGTGTGTGAGGGGTTGAGACAATGAATGAGAAGTAAGAAGCGAACAACTCAGTTTCACAAACAACTAAGATTATAATTTCATGTAAATATCTGCATCAGTAATGTCTAAAGTAATGGGAGATTAGAATATCCAATACTAAGAATTAAGGTCTATAAAGAAGTTCCTCTGAAATGAAAGATATTAAATGACTATGAAAATTACTCTGTTTAGTATTTAAGTATGTTCATCCTTAAATCTCTACATGATTTCTACTCGGATTCATGAGTGAACAAATAATTCTTTGATAATTTTCTGTTCATATATTTCTTGTGAGATGAAATAAGAGAGATGAAATTTTAAAGTGCAATTCAAACATTTCTTTCTAAGCTGTTAACCCTATATATTTTACATCAGTCACCTCTTTTGGCACTTGTTCTATATCCAGATGCTCCTAACTATCCAGTCTAGGGGGGGGAATGATTTCTAAAATTAATGTACAAGTCAAAATGAATGCAAGAAAATCTCAACTAAACTTTACTTAGGGTGGACCAGCACTAGCCAAAATACCAATTTAATTATTGTTATTCCTATTTTTTAGGCTGATTTCCTACCCTTTGTAAAGACCTATAGCTTTACTTGCCAATTAAGATTCATTAAGTGTAACCCAATAATAGCCTAGAGAGGGTATAGTGAGAAGGCCCCTGAAGGAATGCCACCTCAAGTTAGCAACAAAACAATATACAAATACCAGCCATAAATGCTGTTAGCCAATGTGCTCTTGGTATTGAAAATAAAAGTGATGAATTACTATTATTCAGTATAAAAATCAAATTGAATTCAACACTTTATTCCAATAGATTCTGAAATAGCATACTTATTTTGAAATATGGTTGCGCATATCTTCAAAAAGTCAACCCTGATAATTCCACAAATCTTCAAATGCACTAACATGACCTCCAATATACTATTTTGGATTGCTTTCTTGAGGATGGCCCAAAGTATTTGCTTCTTTTATTGTCCTTCTTCGATGTAATTAGAGAGCAAAACGCAAGCACGGATGGGCTAAATTTATAAGTCTTTCTAGATGGCTCTGAAGATGATTGGTATCAAAGACAAAGGGAAGTTTACCTGAAATTTGACCAAACTAAGGGATATAGCACCTAGCTACCTTTCTTTCTACGGTCCTTAGTTGAACATACTTAGCCCTTTATAGATGTACCGGGGAAAAAGAGAATAGTGGAAGAGCAATAAAAGGGCCCTGAATTATTCATGATTGCCAAAAGTTGTAAACAACCCAAGTGTCCATTAACTAATGAATGGATAAACAAATTGTTGTGTATACACACAATGGAATATTATATAGCAGCTCTTAAGAAGAAATGAAGTCGTGAAGTATATGACAACATGGATGAAGCCAGACACAAAAGGAAAATTATTGTATGATTGTGCTACTATGAACTAAATATAATGTGTAAACTCATGGAGTTAATAATTAGAATATAGGTCGCCAGAAAATAGAAGGAGGGTAGAGAATGGAAAGTCAAGGGTTAATCTGTGCAGAATTGGTAAAAAAAAAAAAAAAAAAAAGGTTGTAAATCTTTAGAAATGAATAGAAATGGTTAAAGCAGATCATGTATATTACTAAAAGGAAAGCTAAAAACTAACATGGGACTCTATTAAGATAGTAAAACTTCATGTGAAACACGAATTTGGGTGATATTGCATATATAAAACTGTTTTTTTTTTTTAATTTTTTTATATCATTTATACCTGAACATACATAAACAATAAGTGTATAGTAAAAGTTGTGAACTTTCAAAACAAACATGCATAACAATATACAGGGGTCCCATCCATCAACCCACTACCAACAACTTGCAATGTTGTGAGACATTTGTTAACAAATTATGAAGAATATTGTCAAAATCTTACTATAACTATAGTCCTTATCTTACTGTTTTTACAAAATATAAATACAAATATACTAGAAAGAAGGAAAAAGATTATCAAGTATGTATGGCAGGGGAAGCATGGAGAAATTGAGAGGTGATGAATTTTGTTTTTTGTTATTATTATAATTGGAATAATGAAAGTGCTCTAAGAATGACTACGTAATGAATGCACAAATATGTGATTATACCATATACCATTAATTGTACATTTGGGATGGATTTGTTTTATTAATATGTATCAATAAAATTGATTTGTTAAGGGAAAAAAAAGGGCCCTGAAAGTCATTGTAGCAGTTTGGCATTGTTTATGAATTCCAAAAATAGTTATTGGATTATGTTTGTAAACTGGTCTGTCTGAGGTTTCACTTTTAGTTGATTAAATTATGATGAGGGCTTTGATTGGGCCATGTCAGTAGGGCATTGAATCCCCACCCCTTGGTGGGCAGGGACTCATAGACAAAAGACATGGCAAAGGACAGAGTTGGAGTTTTGATGCCGAGTTTTGAGCTTGGAGCCCTGGGAAGTGAACACACAGGAGAAGAACACAGAGGAATAGAGACAGCTCCTTAGACATGGCAGAAACCCTGGGGAGGGAGACAGAGTCGTTTGCCTGATGGTCTACAGCTGGTTTTACAGAGGCAACATCTAGAGAGCCTCAAAGTCTACAGTTGATCTTGTAGAGAAAACAGAGGCACTAAGCCTGGAGAGAAATGAGCCCCGGGAAGAGAGGAACCCAGGAAGCCTGAACCCTGGCAGATATCAGCAGCCATCTCGCTCCAACACGTGGCAATAGACTAGTGAGGGAAGTAACTTATACTTTATGGCCTAGTAACTGTAAGCTTCTGCCCCAAATAAATACCCTTTATAAAAACCAACAGATTTCTGGTATTTTGCATCAGCACCCCTTTGGCTGACTAATACATTCATGTTTCCAAAGACATAGGCGATTTAATTGGGCTCTTACAGAAGACATCAAAATGACAAACAGATTCTACAAACATGGTTTCCCACACATGCAAGCAAAACTGACAATGACTTATCAAACTTAGCTACCTACTCAGCAAAAATGGAAAAGGAGTGACAGTATTCAATACAGGTAAGGATATGTTAAATTTTCATGTATGAATGTTAGGACTGTAAAATTGTTACAGACTTTCAGCAATACATTTTAGAAATATCTAACAAATTGTAAAATTTGTAAAACAAATTTTACAAACTCCAAGAACACTCTATCTAGGAAGTTACTCTACAGACATGCTTAATGAAGTGCACAAAAAGATATGCACCAGGGTTTTATGTTGCAACCTTGTGTATAATAAGGAAAAAAATGGAAGAAACGAAAGGGTGAAGTAATAGGAAATTCCTTAATTATGTACATCCATACAATGGAAAAATGTGAAAACAAAGTAGATATATAAGTACTGACACACACAATATATTTAATGGAAAAAACATACAACATATAACATTGTACATAGTTTAATCTCACAGTTATAAAAATGAGGGAAGGATAGATATCAAATTCCAAACAATGGTTATATCTAGAGTGTATGGTTAGAGGAGATTCTAGCTGCATACTAAATGCTTTCCATTTTACCTAACTCTTCTTTTTACCATTTCACATTTGATCTTTATAATGTGAAACACGAAATATATATATTTTAAAATTTGGAAAATATAGCACTTCCCTAAAACCGAAAAACAAACCATTAGTAATAGAAAATGAAAGAATTCTATGGTTCAGAAAAAAATGGTACTGAAGAGTACACTGAGTACTGACTATTACTGAGGTGTTAAACAGTTTTCAGAATTTTTTTTTTAGTTATAAAAGACTAGAAATTCTGACTGATGTTCACAAGAGGGTCAACAGCCATTATTGGTACTCTTGTGTTTTATCTATGCAACTATACATAATTAATTGCCAATTCTAATAATTAGTTCTATTTTGAAATGAGAGCAGCTCATTATATTCTATATTGCTGTCATTTAGAAATTATCTAATTAAGTGTCTGCTTTTAATATGAAGTTTCCACTGTTCAATTCATTTATGTACTTGGAAGTTGCAGTTTCTTAAATATCAAGGGCAGAAAGTCCTGAAGACTTACAAAGTCTAAAACAGGTGAATAAAATGATAGACAATCTATCAAGAAAAATAAATTCACTGAAATAGTTGGAAGAGATGTTTTCAGCCATTTTATCCTACAATGGTTTTAATATATTGGTGTTCTCAATTTCAAGCTGTTATAGTTTGTTATTTTCATTCCAATAGAGATTAAAAAAAAAAAAAAAAACAGGAACATGAAACTCTATTGCCTCTTTCTTACCAATAGAATTCATCAGATATTATATGAAGTAAATATTCTGCCTAATCTCCATTGCTCACAATTAAATAGAGTTAAAGTTCAATTCTTCATGAACACCTAATAATAAAATTCATACATATTCTACATGTCAAGACATAACTTTCCCTTATGCTAAGTAAATTAAACTGTATTTTTGACTGACAGCAATTAGATGTTAAATATTAGTTACACAGAGACTGAGAAGCAAACAGTACAACAAATAAATGAACTTTACTGTAATTATATTTGAAAAAAGAAAATTATCCTCATGAATAACACTTGTGAGAAAATAAAAGGGAAAAGGAGAAAGTGGAAGAGGAGAAGTGAGAGATGGGGGGAGTTAACTTCCATAAGGTACTCAATTTAGGGCCTCGCACATATGTGGTTAGCTATTATTATATGCCAATTACATTGTATAGTAAGTTGATAGGTTTGAGTAACTCTCCTGTAAGCCTATTCATAGTAATTTACAGAATTTTTTGAAATTCTCTTTGTTCCCTTAGTCCCCCTTATTCCCTAATTCTTCTCTTCATCATGATGACATCAGTGAATCAGTATTGGAAAAATATTTCTCTGAATCATAATTAGGAAGAAGTTTACTGGAGTGATGCCTCTACTGTTATTAGACACAAAATTACTAAGAACGTTCATATTTGTCTCTCACCATTTTTTGCATATTTTGTATATTGTATATATAAGGTAATAGCAAGTAAATTAGAATATGTGGATATTTTCGAAAGGTGGTGATGAATAATTGCTTTCAATCTCTGGAGGTGCTTGGTAGGGTTAAAATAGTTTAAAAAATAGGAACAAAATTGAGAAAACTTCCCTATTCAGCTGTGTATTACATGTATCCACTCATCAGACGTTACCAAGACCAGCTCTGTCTGGACTGTGGAACTTCAAGAATGGTTATGCAACCTTTTTTTTTTTTTTTCTGAAACATATTTCTGCCTGGAAGCCTAGGGAGCAACTAAATGGCCATTCACAATCCATTTTTGCATTATGATTTTATTATAAGATACATTCCTTTAATATCCTGGAGCCAGAATATACATCTACTACAAGCCCTCAAGATTTTCTCCTAATTTAAAAACAATAAAACTGCATTCTATGAAAGTGCACATAATAGCTTTATCTGCAACTATTAATAACACAATATTATTAATTTTTTTTTTTTTTTTTTTTTTTTTGCTCTTGTTTAAACAAACTTTTGCTGCAAAAGTAATAGCTCTTGGTATGTAAATTATCTCTAGGTCTGAAACAAAAGTGCAATAAATCTGCCATCAAAATATAATTAAAGTCATCCTTTCAGGTGCCTGATACCTAGTGGTAGTGCTTGCTATAAACATTCAAAGAAATGTTTCAGCAATGAAACTGTCAGAGAACGACTTACCCTCCCTTAATATAGTCAAGGAATGAAACTTCTGTTTCTACCAAGAAAGAAAGTAAGGTTACCTGAAAATAAAAACAAGGCAGAATTACCTGCTAGTACTAATTATAATGCAAATGGACTTTTTTTGCTATTAGAAAACCACATTTCCTGGCATTTTGAAAATCACTAAAGAAATTATTCTTTATTAAAATCTAAGACTGCTTGTTCTTAGATTTAAAATTATCAGAAGGAAAAGGGGAAAAAAAATTAACTACCTCCTTTGTATGACCAGTTTACTTCCTTGCAGCATGAAAATTATTTGCAAAGATACTGTTTTACTTCCCATTTCAAATAAAAGGAAAGATGAAAGGAAATTGGATGATGGTTAAAAAAAAAATCAAAATCAATAAGCTGGGATGTAGAAGAAGAAATGTGTTTTTGGCAGGTTTCTAATATTGTCTGTTGATGTAGCAGATATAGAGAAATCTTTAAGAAGACACTTGGAGAAAACTTGGGTTTTGCTTTTGTGATGTAAAGAAAAATCTTAGCTGTGTTTCACATAGGATTTCTTACTAACACAAACTCTTTCATGTCTGTCTGATTCTCTGTAGTCTGACTTCACTGAATAAAGTGCTCATAACAAAACTTTACCATCTTGCAGAGGTATTAACAAAACTTTACCATCTTGCAGAGGTCTTTCAACCCTTGAAGTGGAAGGAAGTAGAAGCTGAGTCATTATCTTTTAAAGATCACCTCTATCACAATCATGCTTACGGGAATTTAGTTTTTCTATTTTATGCTTTCATATTAAAATCCTATGTGAAACACAGCTAAGTTTTGTTAGTTGCTTCTAGTCTGATCAAAATTACCTATATATTTTAGTTTATTAACCCGAATCCTTAATGAAAACACAAAAATTAACTTACTGTTCCAGAATTAATATATTTTTTCTTTTTTCCTTTCTTTTTGGGATTCACCACCTTAAAAAGCAGATAAAACAAAATGTGTTATTTATTTTTTTTTTTTTTTAAAGATTTTATTTATTTATTCATTTATCCCCCCCTTGCTGCTTGTGCTTGCTGGGTCAGCTAACCACGCCGTGCGGGCGGGCTTGCCTTCACCAGGAGGCCCCAGGAACCGAACCCGGGGCCTCCCATATGGTAAACAGGAGCCCTACTGATTGAGCCACAACCGCTTCCCATGTGTTATGTTTTATACTGATTTTTTAAAAAGTGTAGTTCAACCTGCTGCCTTCATTTCTTATGCAAATATTCATCTATAAATGCCTTCAATATGGCTACTGGACAGTTATTATGCCACAATTTCTCTGGAAAAGTTACTAGTGACCACCATTTTAAAATAAAGGTCTTTGATCAGTAATATTCTTCTCAATCACTTTGTGTATTGGTTACCCTTTACCATCTGCATCTTATTGTTGCTTATTGTTATAACAGACATTTCTTAAACAAGGACCAAATAATAATGATTACTTTGTAGAAAGAATATAGGTTGCTAAAGAAAAGTAGAGACATCATTTTTAAAAAAAATCAAGGTTATATATACTTACATGGCAAGTCACCCAATTGGTGAATATGTAAGGGATCTATAGGCCTAATTATGCTCTATAATGGGAGTAATGTCTACTAGATACCCATGTGATATCATAAGAGGTAAAGGTCTAATTTGTGGATTGATTTTTTTGACTATTCATTCCATGAGGAAATATCATTCATTACACTCCCACACTGTATATGACATTGGGGGAAACAAGAAATACAAAGATGAGCAAGATCCTTCAATCTAATAGGAGAAATAAAATATATTAAGTGCCTTAAGAAAGGGTACTTCAGCATACCTCAGTCCAACAAATGGAGAAAGTGTTTTTGCATGGAAAGAATGGTTAAGTATCTTCTGAACACAGTATCATTTGAACTAGGATTTATTAATTTAAAGGATTTCAATGAAAAGAAAGATATAGGCACCACATGATAGGAAGAGGGTAAAATAATGGTCACAGGTTGGCCAAAGGAGAGAGCACATATAAAGAAGAGATGAAAATGAACATGAAAAATGAGTCTGAGACCATGTTATGGAAAGTCTTAACACTAAGTAGTTTGGAAATTGTTCACTTCAAGAAAGTCAAGGATTTTGAAGAGGATAATGGTATAATCAGAGTCTCCAGGATAGAGTTGTAAGGGAAAAAAAACTGAAGGCAAGGCAACAGTTAGAGTCCTATTTCAACTCATTTATGCAATAGTAGGAAAGATTTAAATAAGGCAGTACCATTAAGACTGGCCTATAAGAAAAGTTCAGAATACAGAATAATATTAATAGCACGTATAGGTAGATAGAGAGAAAATTGAAAGACTCATCTATTAATTCATTCAATGTATTAATTTTAATATTTATATCAGAAATCTCTGAGCATATTCTATGTGAAAACATGAAAAAATTAGGATGTAATCCCTCATTAGTAAGATGACATACTTTAAAAATTAAGTAAATCCAGCAACACATGAAAGGATATATACACCATGACCAAATAGATTTATCCAGGGAGACAAAGCTGGTATAATACTTGAAAATCAATTAAAATAAATTAATAGAATAAAACATAAAAATACATGATCATCTCAAGAGATGCAGAAAAAGTATCTGACAGAATCCAACACCCTTTCATAATAAAAACATTCAACAAATTAGGAAAAGAATGGATCTTTCTCAACCTGATAAAGGCCATCTATAAAAAACCCACAGGTAACATCATACCTAAAAATCAAAGATTGAATGCTTTCCCTGATAGACAATTCAATGGAGAAGTGTCTTTTCAACAAATGAACTGGGACAACTGAATATCTACAGGTAAAAGAATGAACTGGATCCGTACATTATACCATATCCACAAATTAACTCAAAATGAACTGTGTATATATATAAATGTAAGTGCTTAAAAGAGCTTAGAAGAAAATATAGGAGTAAATCTTTATGAACTTGGATTAGGCAACAGTTTCTTCAATATGATATTAAAAACACAAACATCATAAAAAATTGGGCATCATCAAAATTAAAAAGAAAAAGTTTGAGCTACAAAGTATACTATCAAGAAAATAAAAAGACAACCCACAGTATGGGAGAAAAGAGTCATACATCTAAGATACTTCTACCTAGAATATTACAAAAAAAATTAACTAAACTATGAAAAAGACAACTAACCCCATTAAACAGTAGACAAAGGATTTGAGTAGACATTTCTCCAAAGAAGATATACAAACGGTCAGTAAGCACATGAAAAGATGTTCACATCAGTAGCCATTAGGTAAATGAAAATCAAAATCACAAAGAAATACCACATTACATTCACAAGGATGGCTACAATCCAGAAGACAGATAATAACAAGTGTTGCTGAGAATGTGGAGAAATTGGAACCCTCATACATTGCTGGTAGGAATGTAAAATGGTGCAGTCACTTTGGAAAACAATTTGGCAGTTCCTCAAAAGGTTAAACTAGACTTACCAAAGACCCACTCCTAACTATATCCCTAGGAGAAATGAAACATATCCACATAAAAACTTGTATATGAATGTTCATATCAGCTTTAATCTTAAGAGCCTGGAAGTGGGAACAATCCAAACATCCATCTATTGATGAATAGGTAAATAAATGTGGTTTGTTAAAAACAGAATATTATTCAACAATATAAAGGAATGAAGTACTGATATATGCTACAACATGGATGAACCTTGAAAATATTATGCTAGGTCACAAAAGATCACATACTGTATGATTCCATTTATATGAAATAACCAGAATAGGCAAATCCATAAAGACAGAAAGTAGGTTAGTAGTCATTAGGAGTTAGGTGAATGGGTGAATAGGGTTTGGGTATAACAGGATTCTTTTGGGGGTGATAAAAATGCTCTAAAATTAAATAGTCGTAATTGTTTCGCAACCTTTGAATATATGAAAAAACACTGAATTATGTTATGTGACTCAGTAAAACTGTTATAAAAAATGGACTGGCACCACTATTACAAAATTTAGCCAAAATACTCCTTAAATGGAAAACAATAAAAATATAATATTAAAGTATGCTTCAATATATACTTTGTACAGCAGTGAGTCAGCATAAAATACTGAGAACACATTCATACCACATTAGACAACACAATTGTGACTATCTAAAGTACAGGGTTTTGTTGTTGTTTTGTTAGTATGTCCAAGAATGGGAGACTGACATTAATTTTATTCATTTCATGTGGTCATTTAAAATGTGTCATGATTATAGTATCATAGGTGTTATAGATTTAGTGAAGATATTGTAAAATATTGCAGGCCTCTTTTCTCCCCCACCCCTGCCTGGTCTTGAAAAGGCTCAGGCCCTTCCTTCTTGGTTAATTTAGATGTTTGATTAGAAGGCTGGGAGCCTTAAATATCTGGATATATGGGTAAGTGATACCTTCCAGTACAGACCAAACATTATGGTAAGGATAAACTCTGTGTTTCAAGACAGACTTTTTCCCTTGATAAAATTTCCTTGCATGTCTAGAGGGAAAAAAAAGTTTCCAATGTACAGAACCAAGGTCTGTCCACTGAAATACTAAAAACACTTGTTTATAATACTTAATGGTTTCCCAGATTCTCTTCAGACTAATGTCCTCAACTGGCAATGTGTATAATGAGATAACATTTACGTATGATGCTACAGAACAAATATCCTTACAAGGTAAGGAATAGTCATTTCTAAGCTGCTTTGTCATCTCATCAGATGTGGTACCAGTCTTCTCATTAAGCAAGCTTTGTTGTGCAAGACAGAGTAGAGACTGACTGGAAGCAAAGAGCAGAACGTTATAAAAACTAAAGAAACTTGGAGTGGTTGATTTATAGAGGGTTATGTGGTGTTTGGCAGTAGATGACCCCTCAACGCAAGAAGAACTGGCATACATGTGCTGTTTCTTCTTGCCCAGAAGATCCAAGTAAAGTTGGGCAGAGAAAACAGTTGGTACCTAATTATAACCTGTCTTAAATTACTTTGATTGCCTGTTTAGAGCCTTACTGCTTCTTTTTTTAAAAAAAGCTTCTTTCAAAATAAAGTAATAATAAAAAGATAAATAAATAAAATAAAGTAATAAAATTAATATATTTTCCGCAAAAAAAAAATATTTTGTATATTTACGAATAAATGAATGAGTAAATGGAATACAACTGTTTCAGCCTAGAAAGAAGGTGGTAGAAGCAGATTCCTCCACTCTTAAAAGAGGTGAATTTTAGTCTCAAAGTGGCAGGAATGAGTTACCATTATTGACTAAAAACAGATATTCTCTTTTGCTATTCAGCTATATTTAAGTTAAAAAATGATGGGGAATGTACAGATAACACAGACCTAGGATTAACAGGGCTAAAACTTAACATAGGCTCAATACATATCTGCTGACTAACAGGCAAAGTGTGTTTTCTTTAATAACTTGAGTTTTTTTAATGACGAAATCATACCTTGTTATCCCTTTCGGTTTCCACCTAAGCAATAGTGAAAATATTCAGACACACTAGCAGATCACACCTTGTTTGATAACAACATGCTGATGCAACTGAAATACATATTTTCTCTTTTGTATTAAAAAATGGCTGGAGAGGAGGTTGATATAACGGTAAAACTTGGCTGAATCGTAAGGAAAAATAAACTTGCACTCATGTTGTATTATATAAACGTAAGAAAAGAAGTTTCATAGGCAAGAATTAAAAATCTCTTAGAAAAGATTTAAAAGACCATGCTACTTGAAGAAAAACAATATTTTAAATCAGAAACAAGTCTGTCCAGTAAGTTTAAAAATTCTTACATGTACTGGTACTCAGTTAACCTTTGGCAATTATCTTTTGCAAAACCCATTCTTTAAAAACAAAAATTTATTTACTCCAGAGGAAAACAATGATAAAATAAAATGCCTCTTACCTCATATACGTTGAATTGTGATTGCCCTCTAGAAAGTTCCCTATAACTTGTTGTAAATTCTCCAATGAAATCATGACTGAAATTAAGAAAAATATAGTATTAGATTTCAAAATTTTATCAATTATACTTAGAAAGGTGTAGTTTAATCATTACTTAAAAATTCTTGATATTATCATGGACATAAGCTAATAAATTGAAATATTTTAAGAAACGGATACATAATTTCATTGTTCTTTAACCCAAAATTATTTATACTCAAAAAGGACAATGAATATTCAAATATTTAACTTATTTCCATCAATAGTAATATTTGAAATAAGTATATTAAACTCATATCTCTAAAATATTATATCATATGTGTTATCCAAATTATTAATTAGGATGGAAACTGAAGACATTAAAAAAAAGGTACTATTAGCCATATTAATAATCACAAATATATAAAAATTTCAAACTTTCCCATGTCCAGGAAAAAAAAGTAGGAAACTGCTTTTAAAAGGGTTTCATGTTTTAACATAGATAATAGTCACCAAATCTTATTTTCAATAATAATAGTTAAAACACCCACTGCTGTTAATACTAACATGGTCATTTTTTATTTCTCCACCTTAAAGTAATCTTCAGTGCCTTCTCAGAAAGCAGACCTTTCTATAGGTTTAGGTGGTGGTGATGTGGGAGATAAGGGATTAAAATGCGTTTATTACTTCTCACTATAAAACTTAGTGTGATTATTGGAGGTGATCTATATAACTGCAAAACAAAGCATATTAAACGTTCAGCAGTTTAAAAGGGATTGGTATTCTACTACTATGAGGTAATTTAATAATAAACACCAAGTTTAAAAAGCACTGCCGAGAAATAAGTACAAAATGCTGATATTCAGAGCAATGGGGAAATGCAATGCATAAGTGGAAAAAGGTATAGATTGTAGGAGCTAAAATAATATAATAAACATAAGATATGTCACAGTAGCTATTAGCATCACAGAATTTAAGCTTGGTCCATTTGCTTTGCAAATGCAAGCTGTTCATTACCACACAAATTTATTATTTCCCCAAACCGTAACCCCACTTTAATGCTTAGCTGTGACTCAATAAAATCCATGAAGGATTATAGACTTGATGACCAGTTACAAGTGACAAACAAGTTGTGTTTAGCCAACCAAAAACATGATTTATAAACATGAGATTTGGAAGGGGGGAAAAAAGCCTACCTGCCATTAATTTTAGTAGAGTTTTTACAATTAAAAAAAAAAACACACCAAAACATTAGTTAAGATAGAGGTAATTTACATACACCACCTCCTTGTTCTCTCTTTTCTAAAAGACCCTGTATACATATTTCACTATTCTGTAGGGGACATTCTTATTTATACCAATGTCACCTTCTTCTAGATTTAACTTTTAGGTGCAGATTTACACACATGAAAATGGTAAAAGGAAAGAGGAATGAAGATTGTGATAAATATATTTGTATTTATAAAACTCAAACTCCTAGAACTCACTAGTTCGAGTTACACAAAGAAAATGACAAAACAGTACTTTAGTGCTATACATTTCTTATGAAATCAGTATTACGTGTTTAATCAGGGAAAATGAAATCATTTTTCTCTGACCTTCACACAAGCTCAATATCTGTGCTATCTTTCACCACAACCTTAACACTTTTCTGAGTTATGGGAATTCTGTTTACAACCTATCCTCCTCCACTGCTATCATGTCCAAGTATCTTAATTAATGAGATAAAAGGTACTTTGAAGACACTGCTTTGGAAGTGATAGGTGTGAACAAGCCCTTTAAACCAGTTTCCCATACTACTGTGATCCTAGTAAAGGAGCCACAAACATGCCTGCATCATTTAAGCCCTTGCTGTAGTTTTCTGACTCTGCTAACCTCACTCCTATCTGGATTAATTGTTTAAATCCAATGCTCAGCTCTTAATTGTTAACACCAAAATCCTGCCATTCAACACTTACCACAAACTTGGTAGCGATGCCCTATGCAATATGTCCATCTGGATAAAGCCAGTTGAAGAGGGAGCAATGATCCCCATTTACCAAACTGCACCTTGAGGTGCCCATGTTGAACTCATTGTGGAACTTTCTAAGAAGCAGTTTTTTGAAAGCTAGTACTGCTTTGTTCTTGCTAAATGCGTTATTCTCTGCAGAACTGAGTGATGAACAAAAGTGGGGGATACAGTTCGTTCTGGTCTCAATGCTAAGAACCTGTGCTTCCATGCAGCTGACGTGTTTTTTCTAAAAGGACCCTGTTTATCATGATGATGATGTTTATCATGAGTTAGCTATTAGGAGCTTAGAGCCAAATTTGCAAAATCTAGCAAGTTATGGCTTCATGATGTGCTGTCCTCTGCAGATTTCTCTCAATTTCTCCCCTTGGCTTCAATTACCTTACACAGTTTACCTCACCATATCTTAGTACATGCATTTCTGTAAGCTGCCTTGGAGTCTTTTCAGAACAAGACAGGGCATAAATAAATGAAAGGATGAATAAAATACATTCCCCAATTCTGAATTTTGTTCAAGATGATTATTTTGAATAAAACACTGAATTTGCATGTCATTTAAATACAATGCTATCCTTGTGTTCTAGTAGAGAAAGTGTATTAAGTGAGTCACAAATTGTATTTTAGCCCCCAAGATATTTCTCTGCGGTAAAGAGAACACATTATTGTATCCCACCAGCATCCAGAGAAATGGATGATCAACAGGTGAGGATTTTCAAAAGGTCATTAAACAGAAGACAGTAAATGGAAAAAGCCATAAAATAACCAGGCCTAGAAATAAGATGCTTCATATCAAGAATAAATATGAAGAATTTGGGTGGGTAACTGAAGAGATTATCAGGTCAATTTTGTTATAGTTTTTTTTTTTTTAGGACATGGACATTTTCATAGATGACATCCTTTGTACCTTGTCCCACTTAAAATATTGTATATTAAATCATAGTTAAGCACTTCAAAGAGAATATTGAAGGTAGTTTTCATTGATTATTCCCATAATTATCTTTTTCCCTATCATTGACTCTTCCTAGATTCTAGAAAGATTAAAAGGGAGGAAATTTAATTTGCTTTAATATTTTAATATGGTCATGATTTTCAATACTGTAACACTGAAATACTTCTCACTACCCAAAGAAATATGATGAAAAGTACTTAAATAATAAATCACAACCAACAATTTCCTTATGATTCAATAGTACTATTTACTACTTCCTGTCAATTCAATTAATTATGGTCAAATAAATTCAATTCAAGACAATCACTTCCTTTCCCACATATTAATAACAGATACTTTTATTCAAAATTCAAAAAATATATAGTTCAGCCAAAAGAAGACAAATTCAAATTCATAGTTTTAAAATTTTTCACCTTAGCTATGTATCATCATCTGCTTTAATAGATAGCTCATTTTATTTGCTGGAATGTTTTTGGGATATGGCTAAAAATATCAATACCTATGTATTTCTTGGTTTTTTCACTGAAATTTGCCTAAGTTTGTAGAAAGAATTCAATCTCATCATCTGTCCTAGATTTGATATTATATTGCTAGCTTTGGTTTTACTCCATAAGCCTGTACTACCATTGTATGTCATTAGAGATAACATTGCCTTGGTTTGTCTTTTCAGTTGAAAAAGCCTGGAACAAAGGGATTCCATAACTCTTTGAACCCAAGGTTCATTTTCTAAGAAGAAAGCACAAGGGAAAGAAATCTGAGAGGAGTAACATACGCTTTCTCACACACACACACAATTATACAACATATAATTTCCAGCCCGAATTGCAAAAGTTAAGTTACACACTACAGTCCACTGCTACCTAAATTAGGGTATTGTCAGTGACAAACAGTCCCTTCTAGTATGTCAGGACACCACTTCCCACAGTCATGCCAGAGACATCCTAAGTGTTGTAGCTCCCTCTCCATCCTTGCTTGTGGAGCCAGATACCAATGTCCATGCTCTCTCTGGCCACTGGTCTCCATACTGTCCACTATCTTCCTGACTGAGGGGCACCAAAAAAGGACAACAGGAATCAACTGCAAACAGCAAGTCACAAAAAGCATGAGATTAAAGTAAATTTGCTATGGAAATTCTTTCAAACTTATGGGGGAAAATGCATTTTGGAGACCTTCCTTTGATCAGTGTCAAGGTTTTACATTTCATAGAGTCACAAGCCCAGAATATTATGTCTCCCCAGTACAATGTTACATGAATTGTCCTTATCGTGTTTAATCAATATATTGTATAGACAATTCGGATTATCCAGGTCCCAAAAGCATTTATCCCAACTCCCACCAAAGTGTCTAGGATATTTATCTCCAACCAAGTAATTCACAAGTTTTATTTCATTTTTATGCTGTGTAGACAAGACATTGGTAGACAAAATGCACCTTTTGCAAAATAAAAAAATGATCATTCCACTTTGGTGAAATTTCACCTTTAGAGCCCAGAGAAACCACTGTAATCCTTGGCTCTAGATGTCATTTGGCAGCTCAGACCTTTCAGATTTGAAAGAATTTTCAGTTATTTGGAGGGTTGAATACTTATTTTTATATTAACAAAAAAGTAATACTACTTACTACCAATCAGGGTTTATAAGGTTTTCTTTAAATTCTTGTATCATTACTTTTTTCACTTCTCAAAATGAAAAGTGAATATCTTTACTTACAGAGAAACAATCTTTTTAGGTATTCTGGGAAGCTTTAATAATATGTTTGTGTGATAATAGTTTTAATATAAATAATACCCTCAAGTATTAAAAAATGGAAACACTATAGCCCACTTCATAAAATGTTTTATTAGAAGATAAAAGAAATCAATTTCTTTAACCAAGTGAGGCTCCAGGAGACTATGAAGCAAAATTTCAGAATTACTAAAGTCCCAAGAAACACAAATCTA
The DNA here is from genome assembly GCA_026826555.1 of Tolypeutes matacus. Classification (NCBI taxonomy): domain Eukaryota; kingdom Metazoa; phylum Chordata; class Mammalia; order Cingulata; family Chlamyphoridae; genus Tolypeutes; species Tolypeutes matacus. The sequence goes on from JAKSZT010053872.1 coordinate 3,310,392, forward strand.
AGACATTAAATCTAAGAAGAATAAAAATAGTAGATGAATTAGTATTCAGGTTGCTTACATGGGATATTTATATTAGAAGCTCTTCCTTTTTAATAATAAGTATAGCAATAAATGTGTCCTTAAAACACATTATAGAATCTGTGAATTTTCTAGTGGAAATGAAAAAAAGAAAACACCCATGTAATCAAAATTAAAATAAGGTCTACCTCTCATTTTTGCCTTTGGGTTTTACTGGCTTTGGATAAGTCACTAGGCTGTCTAGCAAAATGTTTTCAATCCTTAAGAACATAAAACATATTTTCATATTCACTTTAACAGAAAGTTAAGTAGAGAACACCAGAAATTAGGGTGGGTGGGGGATGCTTTGAAGAAAGATACTTTGTTAGAACATGGTCGTGAATGCAGCCATAATATTAGTATATGTTAAAATTAATTTTAGAGGTTAAAATAGAAATTTTAATACATGTGTTCCAATTGTTTAATTCACTTAGACTGTACTCTAATATATTCAGAATTAGTGTGAGATCTGAAGTAGACATAGGAAGATATAGACTTTCTATGTATTAAATATCTTATTATTCTTTAGGAAAAAATAAGGACCAGTTTAGATAGTTAAAATTTCAAATAGGAATTGTGAATAATGTGTGAATATTTAAATATAAGGATGTTTTTCAATAGATCTAAACTGAAAATCTAATTATTTATGGATTGACTTTAAAAACACAATCCATAGGAAAAAATGACATCAGAAGTATCTTCTCTTGTTTTGTATGTTTGTTTCATTCTATTTATGTAAAACTACACAAATGTGAGGCCAAAAATATAAGTTCATAGCTATTTTCCTAGAGAATTGTAGAATAATATAAGCAAACCAGACAACTTCACAGCACATTTTATAAATACTCATGTCCTTTCATTTGCTTATATTATTTGGATATGTACAAATCTGGAATGTTAGATTTGGTTTCTGAAGGAAGAAGTTGTCTGAATAATTCTGCAAAAATTATAATTAATACACATCACTTGAATTATACTAAATATATAATTAACCTGAACAAACCCAAGATTATTTTTGACATCTTTAAAAAACATTATATCTTAAATGTCAATCATAGGAGAAAATGTATTACCAAAAATAAAAAAATCAGGGAAGTGGATGTAGCTTAGTGGTCGAATGCTTGCTTCCCATGTATAAGGTCCAGGGTTCAATCCCTGGTACCTCTAAAAAAACATCACATACTTTTAGGTACATTATTTACTACTCAAAAAAAAAAAAAAGAAAAACAGTTACTACTGAGTACTTCTTTTTACTGAACCTTAATACAAAATAAATATATCTGCAAAAATACATGTACAATAAATGCAAACTATAATCCATGCTTAGTGGCAATGCTCCAAAACATGTTCATCAATTGCAATGAATGTACCACACTGATGAAAGAAGTTGTTAATGTGGGGAAAAGTCGGAGGTGTGGGCAGTAGGGCATATGGGAATCCCTTATATTTTTTTATGTAACAATTTATGTAATCTAAGTATCTTTTAAAAATAAAAATATATATTTAAAAAATACATGTACAATAGATAAGAAAAATGCAAGAGAATGGCTTACTCTCTTAGATACTCTCTTGCAATGTCAAAATCAGTGAAATGCCAAAAACATAGATTCGATGTAGTGTTAGCTTAATTTTAAAATTAAAAAAAAATTTTTTTAAGCTGAATTTTTATCTGTAGTGATAAATTTCTATGTGTCTTAGTTTCCCCCCAGATCAGCAATTATAGAATTTTCCTTTCCAAAAATGATTGGCTATAGCATAAATAAATGGCTAACATATGCTATTGTTATGTTTTGATTCTCTCAGGTTACATCTGCTATAGTCATTATCAAATGACAGTATAGTAAGCTGTAGTTTGGTTTAAAAGCCAGTGACTACTCAATAGTAATGTAAAATGAGCAAGTTATTTCCATATTCTGAGGCTTAATTTTACTTTCTTACCTATAAAAAGAATAAAAGAACAATAATATTCCTCCTTGGATTTTCATTTAGAAATTGAAAGGAATGTATAAAATTGCTTTGAATATGAAACTTAAAACTGGTATAAGAAAAGATCACAAAATTGGATTAACAAACTATTCTACAGGCAAAATCTATATAACAAAAAAGACCATACCCATTCATATGCTCTCTCTCTCTGGCCACCTTTCAATTGGATATTAAAATTATTTCAAAGCAAAGGTATTTGGCAAATTCATATCTGTAGTGAACTTCTCACTTGCTAAATTTTAATGAACCGTGTTTTATCCAGTACTTAAGTCTTTGCTGTGCTTACTTTTGTGTTTATTTGGAACACTGTCACGTGATTGAAAATCATTACACACCTACATAACACATGTGGGTAACACAAAATCTCATATTTTATTGTTTTAGAATCACAGAGCAAATTGTGCGCGATTAACACGTATTTGCTGAAGAGTTTTCTCTCATAATTCTCATTAAGAAATCATAAATAATTCAATTGTTTAAAATAGATCCATAAGTAGAAAATTCCCCAATTTATACCTTGACGTTATACTCCAGCTTCTTTCCCATTCCCTAGCCTCATGTTTCTTATAGTTTGTATAATTTTAAAAAGAGGAATTGAGGAATTGAGGGTGGGAAGGAGAAGAGGAGATACAGTCAGTGGCAAAGTCTTTTGCAATACAATCCTGGGAAAGATAAACAGAACTGGCATAAAACATAGCCAGGCCTTGGAAACATCTGTATCTGTTTGGAAGAGTAAATGGATTCTTGTGTAAAAAAGGTAAATTAGAATAGGTTGGTTGTGATTTGAAATGTTTTGATTCCTCTGGCATGAGGTCATCCTGTATTCTCGGGATTGAGACCATCTACTAGGTTTACATTTGGGAGGCTCCTTAGCATAAGCAAAAACTAAGCAAAAGCTAATGCCAGAGTTTCACATTCACCCAGTCCAAACTCATGTGTGCCATCTCTACCTCTATCCCCATGCACTGACAGTTAACAATGTATTTCCCTATTTTCTTTGTCAAATATGCTTAGAATCTGAGAATCATGTTTTACTCCAGTCTTCAACTCAAACTATCCAGCAGCTATTAAACCCATAGACTCTGCCTCCTTAATGCTGGCTCCAGTATTCAGACTCAGCCACTGTGGAGAAATGAAAAATTCACGAATGTGCAATCTGAAGGTTCCACATCCTATAACCACCATCTAGGTAAAAGGATGGGCAAGAAACTTAACCTCAAATTATGTATCAGCTAAATTAGATGGATGATAAGTCATGAATGCCCATCAGGATTCATGTGATAATCAGATTAGAAGGTGTGAAAATGTATTTTAAGAGTTTGTGGTAAAAATTTTAAGAATACAGAAATTCATTAAAAAATAAAAGTTTCATTAATCCCACCTCCCAGAGAGAAACTTTGATAGATGGAGTATCCATGGACATATTTTATAAACACTGTCCAGATACAGAGTATAAAGCTACACTATTCAATATGGTAGCCACTAGCCACATGTAGCCATTGTGTAGTTGAAAGGTGTATAGTATTAATTGAGGTGTGCTCTAAGTGTGTAAAACACCTAATAGATTTCAAAGACTTAGTACCTAAATTAGAAAAATAATTTTTTGCATTAACCATGGGTTGAAATGCGAATACTCTAGATATATTGGGTTAAATAAAACATATTATTGAAAATAATTTCACCTGATTCTTTTTACTTTTTAATGTTACTACCAGAAAATATGTGGCTCATATTATATTTTTGTTGGATGGTATTGTTATAAAGTACTCTGAATTTTTTACTTGTCATTTTCTTCAAAGCGTATCCCAAAGTAATTTAAGTATTGCTAGAAAGCAATGTTATTAATAGGAACATAATATTTCATTGGATGGATGTTCCAAAATATAATTAACCATTCTCCTACTTTTGGACATTTATGTTGCTTCCAATTTTTCCTATCATAAATAAATGAGTTGAACATTTTTAGCATAACCTTTCTTTCAAGTTTCTGATGAGTATCATAAAAAAAGATTCTTAGAAGTTATAAGGTATTTTTAAGGCAGATATAAAACAGTACTGTGTGATTCCATTTATATAAAATTCAAAAACAGGCAACCCAAAACAATGGCAACAGAAGTCAGGAAAGTGGTTACTCTAGGGGAAGGAGGATACTGACTGGGGTGAAGAATGAGAATGGCTTTAGCATTGCTGGTAAGTTCTGTTTCTTGATGTGGATTCTGGTTACATGAGTGTATTCACTCTGAAATGTTATTGAGCTGAATATTAATGATCCGTGCACTTTTTAAAAAAGTTTTTGCCTACCTTTTTATTTAGAAATATTATTAACTAACAGAACAGTTACAAAAATAATACAAAACCAATACAGAGATTCCGATATACCCCCTACACAGACACCCAAATTTGCCAATTTTAAACATTTTGCCACAAATGTTTTATCATTCTATGTCTATTTTCTAAACATTTGAGAGTAGGTTGCATATACCATGCTCCCTGAACACTTAATAATTCCATGTATATTCCTAAAAACAAGGATATTCACTTATGTAACCATATTAAGTACACCACTCAAGTTCAAAAAATTTAACATTGATATAAAATTTATAATCTATATTCCAATATTTCAATTGTCCCAATACCATCCTTTTGGGCATTTTTCTCCTCCATTATTATAACCTAATCAGGATCATTGCATTTAATTGTAAATGTCTCTTTAATCTTTTATTAAATTGTGGTAACACATATACACCATAAAATTTCCCATCTAGACAATTCCCCAGGATACAATTCAACGGGAGTATGACTGTGCTACTTTTACCACCTTCCATACCAAAATTTTTCTATCACCCCAGAGACTATGCACCCATTTTTTCATGAACTCCCTATTACCACTCCCATCTACCTCTAGTAACCTATATTCTAATTTCTGTCTTATAAATATACATATTCTAGGTATTTCATATAAGTGGAATTATACACTGTCCTTTTGTGTCTGTCTGATGTCACTCAATAAGGCGTCTTCAAGATTCATCTATGTCATAGCATGAATTAGAACTTCATTCCTTTTTAATGACTGAATAATATTTCATTTTACATATACATCACATTTGTTTATCCATTCATCTGTTGGCTGAGACTTGGATTGCTTCTGCTTCCACCTGGCTACTGTGAATGAAGCAGCTAAGAGTGGTAGTATACAAGTATCTGTTTGAGTCCCTGCTTTTCAATTCCCCTAGCAGTGGGGTTGCCAAGTCATATGGTACATCTATGTTTAACTTTTTGAGCAAACTCTAAACTGATTTCCACAGTGGCTGTACCATTTTACATTCCTACCATCAACATTTCTATTGGCTCCTATTTCTCTGCAATTCTGTAGAGATTTTTTAATAACAGCTTTTCTATTGGGTATGAGGTGATATATTGTGATTTGATTTGAATTTCCTAAATGGTTAATGATGTTGCGTATCCTTTCATGTTCTTACAAGACATGTATATCTTCTTTGAAGAAATGTCAATTCAAATCCTTTGCCGATTTTTTAATTGGGCTTTTTTGTTGTTATTAAGTTGGAGGAGTTCTTTATATATTCTGGATATTAAACCCCTGTTATCAGATATAAAGCTACCAAATATTTTCTCCCATCTTCTTGGTTGTCTTCTCACTTTCTTGTTAATGTCTTTTTTTTTTTTTTTTTTTTTTTTTTTTTTTATTATGGGTAAAAATCAAAATTCTCACAATACATACAAACATTTGTAAAATGATATATAAATATATATGCATATATGTGTATTTGCTTACAAAAATGTTATTTTATATATATATATATACATATATTTTAAGAGGTGCTTAGATTACCTAAAATATTATACGG
>JAKSZT010053872.1:3316700-3345691 GCA_026826555.1 Tolypeutes matacus
CCGTATAATATTTTAGGTAATCTAAGCACCTCTTAAAATATATGTATGGTTGTTAATGTCTTTTGATGCACAAAAGTTTTTAATTTTGATGAAGTCCAAATTATCTTTTTTTTTTTTTTTTCTTTTTGTTGCTTGTGCTTTGGGCGTAAAGTGTAAGCATCTATTATTAATTACTGAAGCTTTGTAATAAGTTTTGAAATAGGAAATGTGAGTCCTCTGTTTGTTTTCAAGATGTTTTTGGCTATTTGGGGCTCCTTGTGGTTCCATATGAACTTGATAATTGGCTTTTCCATTTCTGCAAAGGCGGCTTTTGGAATTTTGGCTGGGATTGCAGTGAAGCTGTAATCTTTGGGTAGTACTGACACCCTAATGTTAAGTATTCCAGTCCATTAACACAGGCTATCTTTCCATTTATTTTGGCCTTCTTTAATTTTTTCAGTAATGATTTGTAGTTTTCTGTGTACTTTACATCCTTGCTTAAATTTAGTCAGATATTTTATTCTTTTAGCTGCTATTGTAAAAAGAATTGTTTTCTGGATTTGGTGTATAGAAATACCACTGATTTTTTATGTTACTCTTACCCCAACACTTGCCAAATTTATTTAATAGTTCTGGTAGCTTTCTTGTAGATTCTTTGGGATTTTCTATATAAAGGATCAAAAATGTGAATAGGGAAAGTTTAATTTCTTCCTTTCCAGTTCAGATGCCTTTATTTTTCTTGCCTAATTGCTCTGTCTAGAACTCCCCATAAACTGTTGAATAGAAGTGGTGAATGTGGGCATCCCTGTCTTATTTCTGATCTTGGAGGGAAAATGTTCAGTCTTTCACCATTGAGCACAATGGTAGCTGTGAGTTTTTCATATATGCAGTTTATTATGCAGAGGAAGTTCCTTTCATTCCCGGTTTCTGAATATTTTTATCCAGAAGGGTGCTGAATTATGTCATATGTCTTTTTTTTTTTAAAAATCTATTGAGATAAACAGGTGGTTTTTTTCCTCCTCTATTCTATTCATGTTTTGTATTCTATTGATTGATTTTTCTTATGTTGACCTGCCCTTGCTTTCTTGGCATAATTCCCTTGTGATCATGTGAACAATCCTTTCAATGTCCTATTAGATTTGGTTTATTATTTTTTGAGGATTTTTGCATTTATATTCATAGGAGATATTGGCTTGTAATTCTTTTTGCTTGTGAAAACTTCATCTGGCTTTGGTATTAGGATGATGCTGGCCTCATAGAATGAGTTAGGACATGATCCCTCTTCTTCAATTTTTTGGAAGAGTTTGGGAAGAACTGATGTTAATCCTTCTTTGAATTCACCAAGGAAGCCATCTAGTCCAGACTTTTCTGTTGGGAGGTCTTTGATTACTGACTGATTTAAGCATTTTCTATATTATACTTTTACAATTGACTTAATTGTTTTAATAATAATGAATTTTAAAAATTCCATCTATTCTTATGTTTAGAAAGCCCTCTCCAAATCAGAGATTCTTTTAGTCTTCTATTCCTTCTTTATGGGTTTATTTTATTTTTAAATTTATGTGGAAATTTATTTTGATCATTGGTACAAGTTTTTATTAATTTTAAGTTAGTTTGTATCTTAAATATAAATCATTTTCAACCATATGAAAGATTCAGTTGGTAACTTTTCCAATTTATCACTCTTCATATCCCATTCAAAGGTGAATTTTGTTTATCCTCAAACAATCTACCTCCCCAGCATTCTCAACCCAAGTTACATAGATGGTTGGGTCAGAGAAATAGTGACCATACTGCAAAATTATGTTATACAGATCAAATTAACAACACTTTCAGGTAACTTGAGTTCCTCTTTTATATCAAAGGGTTAACCCAATTCAGCAATCATGGTCTTGGAGAGATAAAGGATTTATTTTGAAAAGGTGGACTTGTATCCCAAGTCACACATTAATGACACCTAAGCTCCACCCATAGGATCTCATTCTAGAGCTTGGTAGAATGTTTTGTTTGTTTGTTTTCAAATGTCCTTCTTCTTTAAGTTCCCTTTTTTCCATGCCTATAATTCATGTTTTCTTTTTTTTTTTTTTTAATTTCTTTTCACTTTTCCTTGGTTATATTGTAAAAGAACACCTTTCTACTGCTTTGTTGCTCTTTAATGTTCTTTCTTTTCAGTCTCTATTTACTTTTTTAAAAAATTCAGTTTGTTGTACAAATTATTATATTGTTGCAAAATAAATACCACTTTTAGCCTAGTAACAGATATTTATACTCTTTTCATTAAGCATTCTATCTTTTCATCCAATGGAAATTAATAATTAAAGAATTAACTTTAGGAAAACCATGGTAGTGAGAAGTTATGGCATTCTGTTTATTTCCTACATATGGGGGAATTGGCAATTGATTGGAGCTGGTGGAAGAGAGCAAGGGAGGAGTCAGTGACTGTCATCTTTCAAGTCTAGGCCTGGAATGATGGTAATGCCTTGAGCTAATATTCAAGGAGTATAAATCAGTAGGGCCACATGAAATGTAAAACTATGAAAACATTTATCTACCCACCAGTTAAGAATTATCCACTGCCCAGAGTCTCTTGTGTGCCTTCCTACTTTCCCAGTTTCCAAGGACCCTTCCCCTGGACTCCCAGGCCACCCCATAATCCAGCAGTCAGAAGGCTGACCCTGGTAAAGAAAAAGGTTGCCAGGACCCTGCTCCCATTGTATGGCTCTTATCTATTTTTATGTTTGATAAACATTTTGAGTAGCATCCACAGTGGAATAAAACCTGCAAGAAGAAAATCAGATTTAGTGAAGAAATTGATGTTTAGTTCAGGTCGGGGCATAATGAAATAGGCTCAGTCTCCTCTGTTTAAAATAAAGAGTTAACATAAAAGGCCTCTTCCAGCCCTAAGGATTCTAATATTACTACCTTACACCAAGTTAGAAATTAATTTCTATTCCAAATTTGACTGACATTTTAATGGAGACAAGTGAATTAAATAGTATAGTGACTAAAAATTTACTGCATAAATTTATTTGTTGATTTAAATTTGATAGTTCTTCTGTTCAATTGGTGAAAATTACTAGTATTTCAACATGGAATAAAGCAGAAAAAAGATTAATCTGCATGACAGGAAGTCATAAGAAGGAGAATATAAAATCTAAGATATCTGCAAATGGTAAAAAAGAGACTATGGAAATGACAGTTGAATTAATTACTCATTGCCTGGAGTTTCACTAGAGAAATAAAATCTTGAATATTATTCAAGATAATTTCATAGTTTCAAACAAAAGGTAGGAATGGGGTGATAAATAAGCACTGACTAAGGATTCATTATTCATTAGACAGAAAACAGAGCTATTTCAAATACAGTGTGTTGTAATTGTGAAATACCACAGCAAAAAGCTAATGCATTAAAGCATTCCACATTCATGTTATACCTCACATTCCATACCGTGAGGTATAACAGCACCGTGAGGTAAAATGTTCATGTTATGCCTCACATGCCACACTGTGAGATGTAACATGACAAAATATCCTTGACCTCAGGGAATTTACAATTTAGTGAAAAGATAAAGCAGAAACAAATAGTTTCACTACAACTCCCAATTTGTTAGCTATGCTCATAAACATTCCTAAATGGTAAAGTAAACGCACAGGAAAGAGGGATTAAATAAATTGAGATGTACAAGGAAAGCTTTTAGATGATTGAAAGCATTTAAACTGAACCTGGACAGAAAACCAACAGGCAAAAATGAACACAGAAAGGCTTTCCAAACTTGGAAAATGTATTCAGTTGAAGGGGGAGAGGACAAAAAACTCAAAGTACATTTAAGAAAAATCATTACCTAATATTTTCCTAAGTGGAAGAAAAAGATATATCAAATAACATGACACTAAATAACATTCATCAACATTTTTAAAAAGTCTCGATAGTTAAAACTAGGCTGAACCTTATTTAGTGAATAAACATTTAGGACATCCAGGGTCAGCAGAAGGCAAATGGTAGGCTATTATTAGGGGAAGATTAATCAGAGTGAGAAATGTAAAAGAAAGGAGGAAAATATAAAAGGTTTACATAATGCTCTTCCTAAATGAGTTCTGGTCTCTTAGCCAACTTACAAGTAAATTCTTTTTTTTTTTTTTGAGTGTAAACTATAGTCCATGGTTAGTAGCAATGCTTCAATATGTGTTCATCAATTGTAACAAATGTACCACACTAATGAAAGATGTTAATATGGGAAATTGTGGGAAGGGGAGGAGGTGGGGCATATGGGAATCCCCTATATTTTTCATATAACATTTTTGTAATCTAAAGCTTCTTTAAAAATTAAAAAAAAAAAAAAACAAACAATTCTTAAGTGAAGCACTAGACCAAGAATCACTTTGTAATTTCAGAATATGATGAAATAATCATCAGAATGAAATCAGCAAATGCTTTATCAAATATTATCTTTAAAGGTAGCACACAAAAAATAACAACATTTGTATAGGATGTCATAAATGAAGTTTGCACTTGTCTTTAATAAGTATCATTATATAAAATGACTACATTTGATAAAATGCATAGCAGTAATAATGAAACTTCTCCTCTCCTTGTTTAATGGAATTCACCAGCCTGGATCTTGTGATTGGCAGCTCAGTAGCTCAGCCTTTTCATCAAATTATCATTTCCTGGTAGACTACAACTGGGTGGCCCACTTCCAATCAGTCTCACATTAGCACCATATGGTTTTAATGCAGAATTGGTAATGGACGGCTCCCTGAATTTTAAATTACGTTACAAATTCAGCTGAAACAACTTTAAGCAATTGAAGCTTTTCAATGATGCTGCCCCTGATTGCTAAGTAACCTAGACAAGCCCTAGCCCTTCAGTTTTTCAACTGTAAAATGGAATGTAAATATTCTTTGCTTATGTCCCTTGAAGAAAGGGTGGGAATTACGGGGACGATTTTAGGAAAGAGGTTTAACTTGTCAATAATTAAGTACCTTTAGAATGACTACTCATACCAAAGTCAAGCATTGCCTCTCCTCTCACAGACCCCTGTCAATGTATTAAAAGAAAAAGGACAGATGACTTAAGCTACCAACTGGTTACTTGCTTAACAGCATTACCCAATTATTTGTATGCCTCAATGGGATGTTCGATTCAGAATGAATTTCAAATTGATGAACTGGATTAAAAATACCATCAGAATTCTGACCCACATCACACAGCTCCCTGAATTTCCCAACCTGTGAATATCATCATTACCACAATTATCTGACATACACTGGCTAGTAAAATAAAATGTGACTGTAAGCAAATATCTATATTGAGAGGTCAGCTAATTGTATCTGTTCATCTATTGTTAAATTTATACACAAAATAATATCGATGTCTGCCAAGTTTTTCCCTATTCTATAAGCATAAGGTATGAGTCTAAGCCTCTATTAAGTGCAGACAAAATGGTGCATCTTACATAAAGTTCTTTATGATGCATATTATAAGGATTTCAATTAAAATCTAGGTGGTACTGTCTATTATTGTAGGTACTGGCCATATGTCGCTTTAGAGCACTTGATATATAGCTAGCCTGAACTGAGATGTGCCACATGTATAAAATACTTCCAAAGACTTAGTATAAAAATATAAAATTTCACATTAGTGATTTTTATATTGATTCCATGTTGATATGATATTTTAGATAAATAGGATTAAATAAAATATACTATTGCATTAATTTCAACTGTTTCTTTTTACTTTCTAGTGTTGAATTTTTAATGTTTATTATAAAATTACATATGTAGCTCACATTATATTTCTATTGGACAACACGGGTCTAGATTGTCAACAAAGAGAGAGACATCTATTTGGCAAATGAGCTTTTCTAATAAGAGGAATCAAAAGTTTTAGATCGAGATGTACAGTGAAAACTGATACCTGTACAGGATTAAATAAAATATTAAATATGTCAGGAAGACAACATGGAGAAGAGCAAATTCTGGTGATAATTACATCATGTCATGAAATATGAGTGTTATATCCTATTCACTCTAACTTAGGAAAGGACATCTACACTGGGAAATAAAGTTGGATAAACAAAAATGCATGTAAAAAGTATAGTAACTGTATGGTATTATACCACATATAACTACAAGCAGGAACATCAACTTGTAGAATAACCCATAAAGTGACAGTTAATCCATAAACAGACCTTGCATTTTTCATAACTACAACATTATCAGTTATTAAGGTATCATAGAGTAAGACCAATGTCTGGGTGGAAGGCTTTTTATTTAAGTGCCAGAATTTACAATTACAATGCTTTAAAAATATAGTGTGTGCTAATATAGCTAAGAGTGTGCTGTTGGAATCAGACTGCCAGGGTTCAAGTCCTGGCTCTACCATTTATTGATTGTGTGACCTGAGGCAAATTACTTCTGTAATCTCCATTTCTTTATCTGTAAAATGGGATTCATATAGCACCTATATCATAGCATTACTGTGAAAATTAAATGAGCATAAAGATGAAAAGCACTTAGTACTTGGCACATTAGAAACATTTAATAAATTTCAATGGGATAGAAAATTCTCATGATTCCAACATCAGAAGGAAAGATCATTAAATTTCAAAGTAATGCCAATCCTCAAAGCTATTTAAAATTCTTATAGTCCCGACTAAAGCTAACAGTCTGATGAAGATGAGTCATAGAAACAAAGAAAATCGATGTCACAGATATTCATCTTACAAAGCAAAGTAATAAAACATCTACAAAATTTTAAGTTTAGCATTGAATGGTGATGGTTGCAGATAAAATCAAAATTGACAGCCCTCATTTCTAAATGGTCAAATTAAAGCCATTCTCCAAATTCCTAAAGTTACTAAAGGAAAGACCATCACTTTTGTCCATTCCCAAATCAAACTAGAATAGTGTAAAGGTCATAAAGTTCTCCTTTACTCAGATGGCATCATCTCCTTTTCTATTTTTTCAGGGGAGTAAAACTCATTTTCTCAGAGAATAAAGTTTAATGAAGCAATGGAGCATAAGCCCCTACAGAAAAAAAAATAAGGTTTTTCTGCTGAGATTTCTCCAGAACATATAAAACTCTTGTAAATGAAATCTAAATAAATGCATAGTTAAATGAATAACCCAATAGAAATGGAGATATCAGTGGTACTGCACATATTATCTCTAAGCATAAATTTCAAACCAATGTTAGGACTGTTTAGTATGATCATGCTTGGGATAAAACTTGAAGATCAAAACCACTGAGCCTTTTCTAACTATTTGGTGGTAAGCTGAGGTATAGGGGTAATATCCCCACCTGTCTTTCCATTCTCCCTTATCACTCTTTGAAAAGAAGAAAATACTAATTGAGTCAAATTCCAGGACACTTATTGGACAATACATATGAGTGGGTACATGGGCAAATGTCATATACATGCTGGCGTGTGGCTCTCTCATTGGATGCTCACCTACCCATATGGCAAAAGGGCTAAGGGGAAAGTCCCCTCAGGACAGGTCAGCCCTTTTGAACTTAACCCTGTACATATCCAAGTTGAAAATCTATACTGTTACTGGAAATGAAGAACTCAAATTTTCATCTCCAAACTTAAGTGTCCAACCTAGCACATCTCTTTGCGCACGGTTCCTGGCTTGTATATAATATGGAGACAAAGGCCTTGTTTAGATCTTGAGCTTCAACCTCGTGCTTCAGCTCTGGTTACCAGTGAGCTCTAGGTTGGAGCTTAGCCAAATGAAAAGTTAAGTGTCCTTTGCTTTACCATTTATCATTCTCTTTTGCCAAATGTATGCCCCATCCCTTCAGGAACCCCCTGGAGAGGCAGGTGGCTAGGCTAATGTTGGATCTGAGCATGTGTGGGCCTCTTGGTTTAATAACACCTAAAAAAAAAAAAAAAAAAAACCTCAGTATCAATCCTACTAAAATAGTAGAAACAATGGGAAAATACTTAAGAAAAAAGGCAGTCTCTCTCCTCTCTTTTTGTCTTTAACATCTGCTCTCATACGCAGAGGAAGGCCATGATTGTGGAGCACTGAGCAATTGTTTGGTGATGAGCAACAGATACAATTCTAGAGATTTGTTCTGTCATCTCTTTGTGGTGTGTGTGTGTGCGGGGGGGGGGCCCCCCTCTCCTGCATTCTCATGAATGATGTAGGATACAGGAAAGATCTCCTCAGGGAGATTATGACATGCAATATATTATGAGGTGCAATATAAATATATAACTCTCTCTCTGTATATTGCATCTCATAATACTATGCATCTAGGGACACAATAAGAAATCATCACATCCCAGCTGAAAATCTATACTGTTACTGGAAATGAGGAAGAACTCAAATTTTCATCTCCAAACTTAAGAAAATATATTCAATCTTAAAATCGATTGCACCTCAGCAGCATTTGGAAAAACAAGACAACATATGTAGTCTGAAAACTGTAATGAGAAAATGTGGTCATTTCAGTATACTTATTTCCTAAACTATATTCAATTTCAAGAGCAAGAACAGCAAGGATAAAGCGAATATCTTACCTCCCATCTCGATCCCAATCATACACTTCTACTTTGATTGTTCTGTCCATGGGATAAACATACACACAAAGTTACTTAGTAAGATGAAAATAATATATGACTGAAATTTAAAAAATCAGCTCTACATTTTCTTAATCAGGCAAAATAGTGTATACTAGTAGGTTTCAGAAAGTAATTTTTAAGTTGACTTTGCTAATTCAATTGACATTTTAAAATAGTTTCCAAAATCTGAACTGATTCTTTAAAAGGAGTGTGAAAAGCAGAGCATCTGTAGGAAGCATCTGTAGTTTGACAGAGCTCTCAATGGGAAGGTAATGCATCTCACTTCTCCACTCTTAAAAACCACTGTCTTAGAGCAGTGTTTCTCAAACTCAGTGTGGATCAGAAGCAAATGAAAGGTTTGTCAAAACACAGATGGCTGGATCTCATGCCCAGAATTTCCGGTTCTGTGGATGCGGGTTGGGGTCTGAGAATTTGAATTTCTACAGAGGTACCAGGTGATGCTGATACTGCTAATCGGGAACCACACTATGAGAACCAGATTCTTAGAGAAAGAAAGAGTCCATCTAAATAAATGTATGATCTTATTAAGTGAATATAATTACAATCAAGTGGTGGGATAAATTCTAAAGTAAATTAAACAATATATTGTTAATCAATACTTCCTTCTATGATATTTGTTAGTTGAATAAATTCCCATTTTTCTAATATACAAGCAACAAGATAAGTAAAATAACAAAGAAACTGGCTTTTCACTTATTATTTATTTGCTTTTCTTTGGGATTGGGTAGGGGATGTTTTACATTTTTACCTTACAATCAGCTTTCATAAGAAAACAAAAACTTCTAGAATAGCAAGAAATCTTCAGCTATAGTGTGGGATGACAATCAGGGCCACCTGAATCAGCTAATTGTAATACACCACAATATCACTGGTCAGTGGCTATGGGACTTCTAGAAAGCAGCAAACATGAGAAAGGTTATGCCAAACAGCAATTTCAAGAGTATGCCTAGGTGATAATGTATTCAGTCAAAGCTTTCTACCTTTTGTTTATCTACTTAGTCTACTCTAGAAAGATGATACCATATGAAAGCCTTGAGGCAATAAAAATTCTGGAGCGATTTTTGAATAACAACTTAATAATTAAGCTAATATTCCGTCTGTTTTTAGCACTTTGCACATTTTATTTCTTGTAAAATCAATTTACCCAACTTTAATTAGCCAACTTTTCCCTCTTCCCCAAATCTTCATGGATAAATAAAACACTCTTTGAAAAGTTCTGTATAAATCATCCACACTTTTGTAAATGCACATTTACATAGCTAGAGAAACAAGCTTAATTTTTTAAAAATCTGAAAAATTACTGGATGCCAGAATCCATAGTGAACATCCAAAACCCTCAGAAAAGTTGTTCTGAGTTATTTTACCTGTCAAAATCGCCATTACACAGTGCTCTGACTGAGATCTTGAATGCTTGCCATACAGGATTGAGAGTGTTTTTGACAACTTCTGTTTTATGACAAATTGTAAAACTGCCAAAAAAATAAAAATATTCATTTATTTTCATGATTCAATTATGGCATAGTTTTAATAGTCCCGTTGTTGCTACAACTTTTAGTAAAAAGGTCTGATTTCAAAAGTTAAAAGATTAGCTCACTATAATATAAAGTAATGAAATTTTCCAATAAATTTACCAGAAATAATCCTCTGCATATGCACTAAATCCCAAAGCTCTTCTGTAAACAATCTCTATAAAAATTGTGGGGACATGATGGAATAGAAAAGGCACATGAAAAATATCCATAGGCTATTAGCAATACTGAGGGCTTCAGTAACTCTGGGAAGAGCAGATTTGTTGGAATGTTATGGACAAAAGCCTTGTTGAAGTGGGTTTAAAAGAGAAGAGAACTTGAGGCAGAGTATCTGAGGAGCTTAGCTGTAAAGAGAAAGAAAGAAAATGGGAGGAGCTTAAGGAGAAAGATTAGCCAAGTGAAAGGCTTGTTTTTTAGTTCTCTAAGTTTTTTCCAGCATACAGCAGGGCTATAAGCTAAAGGAAAAGATAGAAAAGGGAGAAAAGCTGGAGCAATGCCTGTGAGTAGATGCAAGTGGATGGGACTCGTACATCTGCAGGGACATTCAGGAAGGCAGAGTATGTGGGAAATATTGTGATGGATCATGAGGAAGTGGTCCAGTTGCTTCCATTTTTTCATGAAATAGGAAGCATGATCATAGCCAAGGGAGGATAGGGGCAGAGGTAGTGTAGTGCCTGAGAAAGAGGGAGAATTGACGATTGCTGGGGAGCCCCAAGGGCCCATTTAAGATTAACATCATATATTTAGAGCGAGACCACTCAATATGTGGTTCTCTCTTTAATAAGGGGTAGAACCTAAGGAGACTTAAACTTGGTTTTTTGATTCAAATTCTAGGATTATTTCCACGAAACCACGTAATCTCAAGACATCCATGAGCTCCTAGAAATATTCTTGACTAATGTGAATTTATGCAGCAGTTCATGAGCTGGGAAATGTTTAAACTGATCTTGGTTAGAACATTGCTTCAACCCAGCCCTCATCAAGTACTTAGTTATGAATTGTTGCAAATGTAGGGATTCCTCTAACAGTTATGCAACATAAGAATATTATATAAATACTACAGTGAACACAAGAAAATATTCATACTGTCAAAAGTCTTTGAGTCCTTTTTCCTCCTTTCAAAGAAGAGGGGTTGGTTTCTATTAAGAGGACAGATAGAAACACTATAAAGAGTGCTCATGAGAAGACTTGTGGCATTAGTGCCATTCTCTTCCAGGAAATAGCCTCATTCACCTAAGGAAACTCATGTCACTAAATTGATAGGGCTCAGGAGAATATATCTGTGGTCCTATATTCTTAAAGTTGATTTACCTAAAGCAATTTAAGAACCACTGAGAGCAAAAGGCATTAAAAAAAAAAGAAAGAGGAGACAGAAAGGACACAGAAGAAGGTAATGGTGACTTCTAAACCACAGGGAAGAAAAGCAAAGTGGATAAGCTGAGAAAGACTATAGAAGGAAAAAAATTAGAAAGAAAATATAAAAAATGTTAAAGAAAAATCAATAGGGACCCCATTGTGGAGGGAAGGAACAATGTGTTGCTTTGTTTTAGAAACAGGCATCTGCCTCCTTTTACAAGTAATACAGGGTGGGAGGGAGGGAAGGAAGGAAGGACCATCTTCAAAGCAGCATATTCAACAGTCTGAGTTTTTAGCTTGTTTATGGTTAAAAAAAAAAAAATTTCTGTTATATCCCTAATACCACCAGCTGCAGTAATTAAGTACTCTGACATCTGAAACTTTTCCTCTTAAGATAGTGACTGACCTTTCTTAAGCAAGGTATAATGAGACAGGTAGTCATTTGTCTCCTATTAGTCATTCTCATTTTTAATACATTAGATGTGATATAGATAGCAACTCTCACTAGTAAGGCTTCCAATACTAGTATAACTAGGTGAAAATTCTGATAGAAGTCTGGTGCAGCTTTTTCTAACTTTCAGAAATATTGCTATCCAAACATAAATGTATGCATGTGCACATTACAAGTAGTATTAAAAGCAGACTGCTTCCTTTATTAAATAATCTGTATTAAAGTACAATAAATGAAGCCATTTACCAAAAACGAGCCTCAAACACACTAGGCAACAATCAATTTTTGAAATAGCTCCATTTTCAAATAAATGGCAAAAATAAAGCTGAAAGGCTTAGCAGTTAAAAATAGAGAGTTACACATGTAAAATGAGGAGTAAAGTCATTTTTATTCACTCAAAACTTATCAAATAAAAATTGTGCATGTGTGGGTATATGTGTATGTATTTGCATCTAGCTAGTGAACTAGCTCTCTGGATCTAAATATATCCTGGAAAGTTGTCTGAAATGAGACTCACCAAATTTTAGTTTTAGCTCTTTTTGAATGATTTAAGATTTTGAATTAGTTGTACTTATTTCTTAAGATGTAATTTTATTTAATAAATAAGTTAGTATCATTTTTATAAGAACTTTTAAAATAAAAGTTTCACCAGTGGCATTAAATGTGTGATAAACTTAAATCCTATAATTGAACTACTAATATTTATAAAGAAAATTAAATAAATAATAAAAATTCAGGAAAAAAATAGTTCAGACAGCAAGAGCAATAAAAATATTGTATTCAAGATAATTTGAATCTTTCTTTAGGTTTTCTGTCTTTGAAACAACAGGCAAATATGATTTTTTTCACTTGCTACTATTTTCCATATGGATAAAAATAGTGTTCAGATACAAAAGATACTCTGCTTTTTTTACCACCAAAATAGAAGAGTACTGCACAAACCTAAAAGGTTGATACTATAACAAAATTATCCAACAGTTTCCACATAGTTGTATCAACAAACTGCCCATAATAGGTAAATCATTATTTATGCTGCCTGGTGTATTAATTTTAAATAGCAATTTTTCTACTTTTATGTGACATTATATACATTTATTACATAAATTTAACATGTTGTATTATAAGGTAGCAGGAGTGACAGATAATTTTTCCCTCTATTCTCTTCTTTTTTTAAATTTCCAAATAACATTTTCACTTCAGCTATTACTTTGCTATAAATAGTTATGGAAAATAAAAAAGAAACATTATACTATGAGATAATAATAATAATAAAAGCTAACATTTAAGTTCTTCATATATGCCAGGTGAGCGACTCAGTGTGTTTTGTGGAGTAACACATTTAATCCTCTCAACAGCCCTGCAGGGTAGTTTTCATTATTACCCCATTTTACAGATGAGGAAACTAAGGCTCACAAAATTTAGAAAAACTTGTCCATGGTCCCATAGCTATTAAGTAGCAGGGTCATAATTTAAACAGCAGTAACAGAACCTGAGGCCATATTTTTAACCTTAACCTTTCCCACAAATACTGACAGTACCATATAGATCATACAATACAATAGCTGAATATATTTAACATTAGAGTCATATTACTAATTTAAATAATTAGAATCTACTTTATAATCCATGGATACATTTTCAAACTACATAGAACCAATGCAACTGTGACTGGCAAAAATATTCAGATTACTAGATTATAATAAAAAAGTTTATTGAAAAGTAGACTCAGTATTGGGAGAAAAACTAAAGCATAGAAAACAGTTCATAGAATCTATTTTCCTCTCCAAGTAAATGGTTCAAGAGTTCCATTCTATTATAAAATAGATTAGTGTTAGTATGTTGGGTATCTACAAAAATATAATTCTTCCATACAATTAAAGCAATATCATAATTTTACAAGAAGTGTAGCAGAAATATTTCCACAAATTTGAAAATCATTCATTTTAAATATCAAGAAAAACATACAAAATGCTTATAAAATTACACATTGTTACTGCATCAATTTTTAAAATGTCAAGATATTTTATTCTGTATATCGATCTAACAAACTTCACTGAGAAAAAACATAATTCAAATATCATACTTAGCAGAATTGAAATACATAAAAGGTAAATCTACCTGCCATCTTCATTGCTTCGATAAAATACAAGAAAAGGATCTGATTTTCCAAAGAAGTCCTTCTTGTCCAATTTGTTTGCACAAAATTGCATCAAAACAGCATCCTAAAAACAAAATCAATAAAATAGCTCAAAACCTGGGCTATAAGTAACTCGAAAGTACAGATTATAAGCAAGACTTGACATGAAAATAAATTTGTTTTTTAATGCTGAGTATGCTAGAATTAAAAAGATTTTTAATTGTTCATTTTTTTTTTTAAAGGACTGTGAAACTTTTAAAAATTGACTCTGGAAGTTATTCTAGTCACAAAACTATAATTTTCAAAATCCTTTAATATTTCCTCTTAAAGAGGAATATTAAGTTAGATGACTTTAGGTATCCAATATTATAATAGAGGAGCTTCATTTCTTCAGTCATTCAGGTATACCATTTTAGAACACAATGGTTTGTTTATTTTTAAATTCCTACTCCATCAGGAAATATTTTCTAAATATCTACTATATAACTTAGATGCTGAGGATACAACAGGGAACAAGTCTGTCTTGTATAAGTTAGTTAAATACACCAAACCAATCATTTTAATCAGTTTACATACTCAAGCACTCATAATCTACATGATTTAGATTAAAGGTGAACAAGCCAGGGTATCATAAATCTAAGAGGTTAAATATTATTCAGTTAGGTAGGAAAAAGCATTTTAAAAAGAGGTAGACAATAGATAATAATTTAAAAATTAAAATCAGTGTTTTTGTTTTTACCTGACGGGAGATGTTAAAGTTAGATGGAGGTAGAGGGTGAACGTAATTCAGAATTAATTCAAGAGGCCACAATTTTAAGTACCATTTAGAAAGAATGTTAAGAATTAAGAAAATAGCCCTCTTTTATTCACCACTTACTTATTTTGCTTGTCCTGCAATATTCATTAAATATCCACTTATGTCCTTTCAGTAATTCCAGAAGACTATACAAAAAGTTGATGTCATCTCTCCTTTCCATTCAATCATTCATTCATTCATCATTTACTCACTCAGCAAATATTTCTCAAGCAGTACTCAAACTAGACTCTGCAAATACAGAGATGAATAAAACATTTTCTGACCTTGGAAAATTCGTAGTTAGATTTCTGGCTTTAAGAAACATTGGATGTCTAGAAATGCTACAAAGTATCCATTTTGGGGAAATATGGAAATCAATATTGACTAAATGCTTGTCAAGATATATATGTATACCTTAGCTACCTTTGGTTATCCTTTGGAATTTTTTGTGACTCTAGTACTAACTTATGTCAGTTTATGAACTCTATTTCTTATTTGAGAAATAAGAAATATAAATGATTTTCTATTGCTTATGTTTAGATTGGTCTGAGAGACTACTTTTGTCGGCATCCTTATTAGAAAAAGATTGTGCCATAAAATCTACCAATAAATTAAGATTAGTCTTAAAAAAAAAAAAAAAGAAAGAAACATTGGTCAAGTGTCATTTTACTTTATTATTTAGCTCATAAATGTAATAATTTCTGTCAGAGGAACACTCATAAAGAGCAGGAAATACGCTTTCAGCCAGGCATAGTGACAACATACACTTTAATGAAAACAGAAGGAACAGAGACAAGAACAATGGACATCACTTTCACCTCAAAACCACTCAACCATGATAAGTTTTCTTCTGAAATTCAGGATTTAAAGATGAAATTTTTCTATACCATCCATTAAGAAAGCAGTGAGAGAATCATCCCGGATAATCAAACTACAAAATAAAGGGCAGGACTGAGAAGAAAGGATTGTATTTTTTTTTTAACGCCCTTTCATCTCCATGTATATTAAAATGCCCTTGGGGAAGCATGGTTGCTTCCACAGAACTTACTCTTATTCTTGCCACAGAACTTACTCTTTTTTTTTTTTTTTTTTTAGAAAGGCAGACTGCCACATGCAGCGCCTCATTTGGATGTGTCTGGAGTCTTGGAAGCTTGACTACCCTACATTCTCCTACAAATGGACCTTGAGAGCTTGTTTGGAGGTTCTAGCAGGGGAGCGCAGCTACTCATAAACCCTTGACCAAAGAACGATCCTCCTCTAGCGGGAAAGATCGTCCTCTTCGACCTAGAGCGCAGCTTCGGGAGGGACGCACATGGAGCTGTGAGGGAGGAAGGGGACACCTGCCTACCAAGCCAGATCAGCCGAATCAACCTTGGGGATCAATGCGGTGACAGGTGTCGCAGCCAGATCGCCCTCACATCCCAGAACTTACTCTTTTAAAAGACATTCTCCCAAAGCATCTGGACCATAACACAAACATCTTTGTATACTGAAAGTGCATAATTGAAGAATGAAATATGTATATTTCAAATTGATTCTAAATAAAACCCTCAGAGTTTAAATATTATTAAAGCATGAATTTTTAACATTCTCATTATTAAAGACTAAGTTTTACTTTTTAAAATTATATTCCTTAATGATTGCAAAATGAATAACTGATTCAAAATAAGGATTTCCTTCAATGCACCAAATTATATAAATTTGGGGAAAATATTTTGTTGCAATACCTAAGTATTAGCAGGAATTCCATCTGTACCACAGATAAAAGAAATCTAATTTTGGACATGAAAACAAAAAAATTTATTTAGTTTTAGAAATACAGAAACACCATTACTAAGGTGCTCTTTTTTTTTTTTTTTTTTGAATCTGTTATGCAAAATGCCACCTTTAGATTTTTAAGACCTCTATTCATTGCTCCAAACCGGTATAACAAACTTCCTGATTAAGAAATCCACTTGCTTGTTTCACAGGCTTTTCAAACAAGGTAAAAACTGAGCCTCTAATATCAAGCCCTAAACTTAAATATCCTACACAGTTTTCCCAGTTTAATCAGTGGCATCTTCATCCACCAAAGTGCTCAAGGAGGCCTCCCTTGACTCCTTCCATTCCTTCACCCTTTAGCCAATGTATCACCAAGTTGCAACATTCTATCTCTAAAACATACCTGTATTCTTCCCTTCAGCTCCATTGCCACCTCCTTAGTCCAAGCCAATCTCATCCCACATTTAGACATGCACACTTAAATGCAGTGGCATTTACTCCTTTCTCCCTCATCCACTCTTGGACATACTCAATCCCTCTCCATTCAGCAGACAGAGTAACGTTCTTAAAACATGAAAGAAATCATGCTTCAAGCTTTCCCTTGATACATACAGGATCTTTTACATCGTCTACAAAGCCCAATCTGAAATAGACTCTGACTAGCCATTTCCACCTTCATCTGGCCAAGTTTTACTTCACTCAACCCCTACCTTAGGACCATACACAAATTGTACCTTCTGCCTGGCATTCTTACCCTTGGTTTGGCAAACCACTTCTCATTCTTTAGGTCTCAGTTTAAAAGTCATTTTCTCAAAGAGGCCTGCAATGACACACTCCCCAATATAAATTAAATTCTTCATTGTATTCTTTCATAATACATTGTAATCACTTATTCCATATCATGATTATGTGCCATTAAAGGCAAGGTCTGGGGTTGTTTTTGCCTGCCATTGTGTTCCAGCATCCATTCTAGTGATTAGCACCTTGTACATTTTATTAATATTGTTGAATGACTGAATCAGTGAGAATGAAAAATATTCTCTGTGGATACTTTCGAGCTACTTTCAAAATATTGAGGGAAGATATTTTCCCAAAATAACTTCAAAATTATATTAATTCTTACTCTGGCACTTGACTATAAATATTATAAAAGTTGCATTTGAGTAAAACTACGTAATACTCAGTTGAGATAAATGGGAAAAGTTATTACACTAAAAAATATTTGTATAACTTTATGATTTACAAATCTGTCAAATGCAGTCTTTTCTTTTTCTGCAGAGCAACCACTGGAAGAAGCTCTTGAGAATATTAACATTTTACAGATGCAGAGCATAATAACCTCATGTAGTTAAATAGTAAAAGAGACAAGATTCAAATTTAGGTATCCTAATTCCAAAGCCCTGCAACAAGTTAATAACTGACAACTAGTTTTAAAGAATAGAAACATATGTAGATTTGTAAGGTATTGAATGTGAAATAAAATTATTACATTCAAAATCCCAAAAGATAATGCCTGATATTTTTAAGTACTCTAAAATATAAATAAAAATGCATTTTTTCTTCTGAAATAACTAAGAACATTGTTTTGAATTCACTTATGCATTCTATTTTATTATTCTGAAATAATATTTTAAGGTTTATAAGTGTTGATGCTGATGATCGATAAGGCTCTAGCTATGAACTGGAACACAGGAAACAAAAGAAGTTAGATTGGGGAGCAGATGCAGCTCAAGGAGTTGAGTGCCTGCTTCCAATGTACAAGGTCCTGGATTCAATCCCCTGTACCTCCTAAAAAAACAACAAACAAACAAACAAAAAACCCAGCTCTCATTAGGGAGCAGATGTAGCTCAGTGGTCAAGCACCTGCTTCCCACGTGCGAGGTCCTGGTTTCAATCCCCAGTACCTCAAAAAAAAAAAAAAAAAAAAAAAATTAAATTAAAAAAGTTAGATCAAGACTCTAAAGAATACTCATGAAAATCAGAAAATTAGATCTTCATTTGCATGAAGTTTTAGAAGAAATTTTCCAAGCAACTCAATAGAATTTCAAAGGGAAGATATTTAAGATGCATGTTTACACAAAATCATCTTAATGAACTCAAGATTTTGACAAAACAATATGTTAATGTCACCATAAAGAACAGGTCTCT
The DNA here is from genome assembly GCA_026826555.1 of Tolypeutes matacus. NCBI lineage: Eukaryota > Metazoa > Chordata > Mammalia > Cingulata > Chlamyphoridae > Tolypeutes > Tolypeutes matacus. Next base: position 3,335,452 of record JAKSZT010053872.1, read on the forward strand.
TATTGACCATGAACAATTATTTCGTTTTCCGCTCTGATTATACAAAACACACACTATCATACAAATTTACAAATTTACAGACAAGCATAAAAAAAGTCATTTTAACTGAAAAATAGGAATATTTCTACATTTACATAATTACACAATTTTTAAGACATTTTTATTATATACAGGACGTTTTCATATGTATCGTATCATCAGATTTAATATTACAGTAGCAGATTATCAGAGATGGAAGAATCATTAAAAATATTCTAGCGACTATTTCATTTTTTTTTCCCTGTAAATATAGAAAGGAAAACTCAGAGCGTCATGTGACTTGATAAGGCAAATATAATTTAAAGCAGAAGTAAAAATCAACTTCAGTCTGATGGTCTTTTGGAGCACTGTACACAGCATTATACCACATTCTGGGTATTTTACAGACAAGAGAACTGAGACTGAGGGGGCCACGACCTGTCAGGGGACAAAGATAATGGGAAGAAGAGGACTAGGACAACTTCAATTTGAATGTCTTTTTAAATCATAAATTTGATTTCACTCACAAGCCTGTTGTTATATTTTTCTATTTTCAGCTGTCACTATTTCATTGTTTTTCCACCAAATACAAAAGGTATGCAACCAATGGGATTATTCAGGTCCCACCATTTCTTCGCAGGTGGTATCATACGGTTTTCAGAGCATATTGTCTCAGAAATATGTTATACATATAAATCCACAGTAAATGTCTAAGGGAAAACTAGGATGATTAAAGAAAAAAAATTATAGTTCTCCGTATGAAAAATTACTTTGTGAGCAATATCATAACTATTAGGTTTTTGGCATTCTCTGGGACTTTCTGTTCAAAAAAATCATCAAGTAGAAAACTAAAAATAAAGAGCCCTAGAGATATAATCTAGGGCAACCTTTTTTTCCCCTAGAAATAATAATTTCCAAAGATCTACTGGGCCACATTAAACAAACTATATGGACCTTATATTTGGAGAGCAATCATTACTTCCAGTGTGAAGCTATCACATCATTTCTTGACAAGAGTGAAATCACTGAACTTGAGTCAATAGGTATAGCAGCAATTCACAATTAAAAACAGTTTTCCGAAAATATGGTATATGCACTTTAGTCATGTTCCTAGTTGGAGTAGTAGCTGGTCCTTTCTTTAATCGTGGGCTTCTCAAGCTAAAAAAAGAAGGAACCAAATACGTATTCTGGTGTAATCCAATTAGAAATATGGGGAATCAAGTATGTTATGCAAAAGGCCTAAAATCAAGTGACTAGAAATATTCCTTCAGACTCACACATAAATCTTCAAACACCTTTCAAGATTTGATCTGATTGTAACAATCATCAATTCATTGTATGCTCACTGTCACAATCAGCAATGCCTAAGAAAGTATTAATATTATGTTATAATTTAACAACTTTACTCTGTAAAATTTGCTAAAATAAAATCATTCTTTTCTGACTATGGAATGCAGTCTTACAAAAGTGCTAAGTCTCTAAAATGATTATGAATTTTATGAATTTAAATTTTATGAATTTTAGAATTATGTAACACCTGTTCAATTATTTTTTACTTAAATTACTTGAGACGTATTTATTGAAGTATAGTTTCAGAAATATTTCAGGTAAATGTTGGAACTACATTTTAAACTGAAAAATAAAAATTACTTACCCTACAGCAGTTTAATTCCTCTGCTGTAAGTAGGATCGTACCACATTTTTTCCCTGGAATTCCTCTATAACAAAGATATATATTTAAATACATTAATATTTTATATTTCTATTACATAAGGAAAATTAACATTAATATAACTACTATTTTATTTTTATATAATCAAACCAAGAGCATACTATTAATAGGTGGGTTCTTCCCTAATGAAACAGATTCTCAGTTTCAACTTTATTTTTTTATTTTTATTTTTTTTTAAAGATTTTATTTATCCATTCATTTATCCCCCCCTTGCTGCTTGTGCTCGCTGGGTCGGCTAACCACGCCGTGCGGGCGGGCTTGCCCTCACCAGGAGGCCCCGGGAACCGAACCCAGGGCCTCCCATATGGCAAACGGGAGCCCTACTGATTGAGCCACAGCCGCTTCCCTCAATTTGTTTATTATATCCTATATATCCACACCTCCCCATGAAGCTAAAGTCCTAACATGATTTCCAACATGTCAGTCCTCTGCCCAAAAGTCTTCTATAGCTCCGTATGGTCTACCATAGAAAATACAAACTCTTCTGCCATGGTTTCTAAATTTTCTACTCTCTGATTAAAACCTATTCCTAATCTTGGTTTGCACTATTTCCCCCTCCTTTCATCAAGCTGCTTAGTGATTAGTGCTTACTTCCTCTTTGTGCTCATTCCTATACCCCCATATACCATAGTTTAACTCTTCCCTCTTCTGCCTCAACCTGTCCCCAAGTCCTGTGCTAGGGTTCCATTTTCCAGGAACCCTTATCCTAGTCAACTTCCCACAAAGCTCAGGCTTTGCTGAACTCCTACTGCACTTGAAGTCAGTACCACAAGGTTTAGCATTTAATTATACTTAAATTGATACAATCACTTATTTTAACCCTTTTTCTTTCTCGAGTTGATTATAAGCTCTCATAGAGCAAAACAAATTACTTAAAACATTTTTAAACCAACAGAGTTAAATATTTATGATAAGCAGGTGCTCAGGTTATAAGCAAATATATAAAAACATTAAGCAAAGTAAAACTCCCATTCCATTTTCTTTCCACACGTCTCAGATACATTTATGTTTATATAGCTTTTACCTGAAACCAAGAGCAAAGTCCAATAGGTACACGCAGGGTATGTGCATGGTTCCCTACATTATACCAGGGAATTTAGAGACAAGTCCATGGGGATCCTCCAAACAGTGATCCTAATTATCTAAAGGTACATTTCATGTATACTTCCAGGTATACTTTTCCTATCACAAACCATAGCCCAGATGCTTGTGTATATGTTGTGAAATGTTCCCAGGAACTACAAGCTGTAAACTTCAGAGCCCAACAGGTGACATTTGTTTTCCCTCTCGAGAACATAACTTTTTTCTGATAATCTATATGAGCAAACATACAACCCCCTGATTCCCAAGGATAGAGAAATTGAAGTCTTGGGGTATCTTGACTGGAAACAAGGTGAAAGAATAAAGGTAAAATATTCTGTGTTGCTAATATAGACACGTGAATTGTACTCACTCAAATTGCTCTATCTTTCCTCACTATTCTTAAAATTCTTCTGGAGAGCACCATTCAGCCTTAAGCTAAAAATGCTACCTCCTAGATTTTTAAGGGAACTACCTATCACAAAAACTTAACTTCACCATTTCTTTACTCTCCGTCATGGCAACTGTACATGCCAGGATCCTGTATTTTCTCTAGGTTTTTCTGTCCAAGAGCTCAATTAAATTTGCACAGTTTTCTTCGAATAATATATAGATCAGTTTTAGCATCCTTCCAGCATCCTTAATCAGTTAATTTTAAAAAATCAAGCTGGACTTTTCTTCAGTTCCTTGTATTTATAAATCATGAAAACAATTTATAAATGTCAAACTAGACACTCTGTCTGAATATGTACCTGAAAATACTTTAAAACATTAAAAAGTGCTGAATAAAACTAAGCAGAGCTTAATCCTGGCAAATTTGAACCTAGGCTTCTATTTCTATGGCTAGTTAAAGCATAAATATTAGAGGAAAAATAAAGGGAGGGAGTGATGCACAGCACGGGAAGTTTGATAAACTTGCAACATAAAATTTGGATCGAAATGACTATACTGCCTCATTGTACCCTGAATTAGATATACACATTCACCTTGGCAGTGCCTGAAAAATAAAACCCTGCCTTAAAACTTGGTGATGAAAGAAAGAAAAAATTATCTCCTAATAATTCAGACCTCAACCAAGTTTTCTACTTTAATTAGCACTACCTGGGTAGTTAAAAAATACTTCAAACTAAGAATTCAGCTTAATTCAAATGATCATAGGTGCTTGGTAAATGCAAATCTTCTCTGGAGAGTTTGCCTTTAAACGCTCACTTTTAAAGTTAAAAAATGTATTTATGACCTTATTTTAAAATATCACAAAGCACTCAAGAAAAAATACACCACGAGTTAGAATCTCCAGAAACAAGAAGATGCAGACTCAAACACACAAAGACTTGGGATATAGGAAATATTAAACACAGTACACAAAATATATGTATAATATGTCTAAAGTTAAAGAGAATAGAAATGTGAATAACTAGCACAGGACTATAAAAAATAACCAAGAAAATTTGAAAAAGAACCAAATAGAACTTCTAGAAATAAATAAAAAATAACTGAAATATGAAACTCAGTGGATGGATTTAACAACAGATTAGACAAAGCAGAAGAGAATATTAGTGAATTGAATGATGAATAAGAAGAAAATTTTACATAATGCCGCATAGAATCAGCCATGGCTGCTTCTGTAAAGAGGTTTTGATACATGGATGATAAGAGATAAAAGGTCTAATATGTCTCATCAGAGTTCTAGAAGGAGAGGAAAAAATGAACAGTGGAGATGCAATATTTGAAGAGATAATAGCTCTGACTCCTCTAGAACTGATTAAAAAAAATTAATGCCCAGATTTAGAAAGTCCAGTGAATCCCAAGCAGAGTAAATAAAAAATAAATTTACATCTAGACAAGATAGTGATATGGCAAATCATGAGAGATGAAGAGTATATCTTCATAAGAATTAGGAGGAAAATATAGATGATCTACAAAGATAAAAATATTAAACTAAGAGCTGACTACTCAGAACAAACACTGGAAGCCAAAAGACAATTGAAAAGACATCTTCAATGGTTTTAAAGAAAATAACTGTCAACCCAGAATTGCAAACCCAGTGTATATTTCTTCTAAGAACATGCATGAACTAATGACATTTTCAAGCAATAAGAATTGTGTGGATTTATAGCCAATTATCCTTTTTTATGGGGCTCCAAACTGAAGGAAAGTGATCACAGATGTAAGGTCTGAAATGAATTAAGAAAAGACAAGAGAAGAAAAGGAAATGTTAAATATGGATAAATCTCAATACATATTGACTATAAATCAATAATACTAATGATAAAAAGTAAAATAGATGCAAATAATAATAACAGCATTAATCACGAAGGTAAGAGTAAGTTAAAACCATCTGATGTTATTTTATGGTTCAGGAAGAAAGTAAGATGCTGAAAATATATAATTTCAAGTTAAATTTGTTTTAAAATTTCTAGGAAGTCTCAATCTTTTAAAAAAGAGGACTTACTAACCTCAAGATTAGAAAAGAGAAAATATAGAATGATAATTTTAAGGTCCAAACAACTCAAAAGAAACCTAACGGGAAAAAGAAGAAAGGGTGGGTCAGATGAGAAGCACTAAAGTATGTTCCACATAAATCCAGAGGAACAGTTATCAGAGTAAATGTAAATGAACCAAATGTTCCAGATTTAGAAACAAAGATTGTATTCCGTATTTTAAAAAGTAATAAAAACTCAGCCATACGCTGTTTACAAAAGATACCTAAAGACTCACAAGGGTAGTCATCAATAAAAAAAAAACACATCAGTGGGTCATCCTATTTTGACAGGCACTGTCCCTACACTCAGAGGACTATTGCTGCTCCCTTGGAGACTGTGACAGAGCTCTGCAGGCTAGGAATTCAGATTCCCTCATTTATTGTGTGATTATCCACCCATCGTGACCATGCCCCATCCCCCGATCCTTTGAATGATTTTGTATATCTTTCATGTGGGATGTGGTGGGAGGTGTGGGAGGTGGGCAACATGGGAATCCCAGTGGGTTCCGTGTAATATTTTGGGTAATCTAAGCACCTCTTAAAATATATGTATATATATATATAAATAACATTTTTGTAAGCAAATACACATATATGCATATATATTTATATATCACTTTGCAAATGTTTGTATGTATTGTGAGGATTTTGATTTTTACCTACAATAAAAATAAATTAAAAAAAAAAAAGATACCTAAATTTATGGATTCAGAAAATTCAAAAGAAAAACAATGGAAACACATAAACTAGTCCTCATAAAAACCAGTGTGCTTATAATAACAGCAGAAAAAATAGACTCTAAATTCAAAAGGATTGTTAAGAGTTATTGTGTAATAGCAAAAGTTTCAGTTAATTGCAAAGATACCAACAACTGTATGCATCTGATATTACAGCTCCAAAATACATGAGGCAAGAATTGACATAACTAAACGAGAAATGATTAATACACATCATGTTAAGCAAGTTTAACATGATCAAGGATAACATCACCAAGGGTCATCATGTTGTTATCAGGTAAGACTGTGATGTGATGAGAAGGGCACTGCACCTCTGTGTCTTCCTCCAAACCCACAACTCCAATCCATGAGAAAAAAAATCAGACAAATCCAATTTGAGGGACATTCTACAAAATACCTGACCAGCACTCTTGAAAACTGTCAAGGTGAGAAATTGTCACAGACCACAGAAGGCTAAAGGACTCATGACAACTTAAATGCAATGTGGTATCCTGATTGGAATTCTGGAACAGAAAGTGGAAATTGGTGGAAAAATGAGTGAAATCCAAATAAAGTCTGGGGTTTAATTAATAGTAATGTGTCAACATTGGTTTCCTAGTTGTCAACACATTAGAGCAGGGGTTCTTAAACTTTTTTGTTCCATGGACCCCTTCGCCAGTCAGATGAAAACCATGGACCCCTTACTAAGTCCACACTATACTGTGTATTATTTAATAAATATATCACACCCACACCAACATATCCCCACAAAAATAATGCTTTTATGAATTTCAATTCAAGTTCACAGACCCCTTGTTAAGAAGCCCTGCATTAGAGGTTCATATGAATATATATAAAATCCCTTTAAAACAGAAAATAGATGAGCATGAATCATATATTCAATGTTGGTCTGGAAATTTCAGCACATAATAGAAAAAATTTTTTTTAAAATGAAATTTGCATATTTTGTAATTAAGTGTACTCAGAATATTTATATTAATTATTAGAATTAAGAGAATTTAGCAAGTTACAACTAATATAGTAAATAAGTATATGAAAGCTGGTTAGTTGCATTTCTCTATATTAGCAACAACAGTTAGAAAATACTGTATGAATACAATATGAAGTAGCAGTAGCCATAACAATATGACATTAGCACAGGGATAAAGAAATAGGCTAATGGAGTTGCCCAGAGCATGGAGAATCAGACTCAGGCCCATATGGAAACTTCTTAGATGACGGAGACAGAGATCAGTGGGGTGAATACTGGGCCATTTAATAAAAGTCCTTAGATACCCATTTGAAAAACAATAATATTGGATCTCTACCTCACATATCAAAAATCACACTGGGAGAAGATGTTTCCAAAAAGACCAACTAACAAATTATCAGTATCAAGAATATAAAGAATTCTATAAAATCAATAAGAAATAGCAACGTAATAGAAAAAAAAAAGGTAAACATCATGAACAGGTATTTTACAGAATATGAAAAAAAATGGGCAATAAATATACAGAAGGATGTCCAACCATATTGGTAACCAGAAAAATTATTCAATGAAATACAAAAATATAAAAAGTTTGAAATGTTTAAATGTTGAGAAGAAGTGGAAGAAAGTAGAATTCTTTTACACAACTGTGAGAAGGTAAATTGGGCAGGGCCATTTGGGGAAAAATTTCAAATAAATCTGAAACTGCATGAATTAGTTTCCTGTAACTGCCAGAACAAATTACCACCAATTTAGCAGCTTAAAACCATAACCATTAATGAATGAGACAGTGATCTCAAAGTTCTGTAGGTCAGAAGTCTAGCAGTATTAGCTGGGCACTCTACTTAGAATCTCACAAGGCCAATATATAAAGGTTCTTATCTGGAGGCTTTAGGAGGAATCTACTTCCAGGTTCATTCAGATTGGTAGAAGAATTCAATTCCGTCTCATGGCTTCCATATGGCCCCCTATATCTTCAAGCTAGCAACAGCAGGTCAAGTTCTTCCCATGCTAAAATCTCTCTGAACCCTCCTCAGAAAGATCTCTGACTTCCTCTTCTGTCTGTAAATGCTCATGTGATTACATTAGGTACACCTATAAAGTCTAGGAAAATCTACCTATCTTAATCTCAGCTTATTAATTAGTAAATTTAATTACATCTCCAAAGTTCCTTTTGCCATGCAATGTAACATAACCATAGCTGAGAGAGAGTAAAGGTTATGAGGGCCAAATCTTGCTTACCACAGTCCACCCTTGGGCCCTTATGACCCATATCCAATCCTTCTAGATATAATCCATTCTGGGCACAATTCCTTCCATCAAGGGACCTGTTAGCCTAAAGGAACCAGTTATCCTTTAGGATAACTCCCTGCACACAGGGTTGGACAGGGATAGAATAAATATGGATATTTTCAAACACAGAGAAAATGGAAGGTAAAACAGAGTCACCAATACAAAGTGGCTTTGAAATCTAGTTGAGCAAATTACATTATGTTTCAAGGCTTCAGAAAAATCCTCTATGGTTTGCAGCTCCACCATCTGGGCCAGTCTTTCTTTTTCATGAAAGGTAGTGTATTAGTCAGCCGAAGGGCATGCTGATGCAAAGTACCAGAAATCTGTTGGATTTTATAAAGGGCATTTATCTGGGGTAAAAGCTTACAGTTACAAGGCCCTAAAGAGTCCAACTCAAGGTTGGTTTCTCAACCAAAGTCATTTGCCATGTGTTGAAGCAAGATGGCAGGCGATATCTGCTAGGGTTCAGCCTTCTTCTTTCCTCTTAAGGCTGTTTGGTCTCAGCTCCATCCGATCTCATCTGCAGGCTGGAGGGCTTGTCTCTCTTCCCAGGGCTTCCTCAGTGCTACAAACTATCAGGCGAAAGGCTCATCTTTCTGCCATGTCTATGGAGTTGTCTCTCTTCCTCTGTTTATCTTCTTCTGTGTTCTTGATTAGGTGTACATTTATGTAGCCCACCAAATGGGTGGGGACTCAACCCTGCATGCCTTAATGATGTGGCTGAATCAATGCCCTAATCTTGATTAAATCAAGTAAACGTAAAGCTTTTGAATTTAAACCAATCAAAGGGTATCATGCCCAGAGGAACAGACCAATTTACAAACATAATCTCTCCTTTTGGAGTTCATAAATAACCTCAAACTGCCATAGATAGCAAGAGTTTACAGCTGAGTTGTCTTATTAGTCTGTTTCCTGCCAGTAGAATTTTGGGGTCTGACAGCCTTCTTTCATTTGTACTCTCTTTGTCTCTTTCAGTCCAAGCTAGCAGCATTTCTGCTGATATAAAATTCTCAAAAGCTTTGTGGGTCTCCTTTGTATGTCATGGGGATTCATTCCATCACACAAGAAGTTCCTCCACAGATCTTTCCTATTTAATGCCATATCTATTTTTAGCTCCTGCTGAGATGACTGAAGTGATCTATGAGTCACATATTTAATCTCTTCAAAGAGCATTTTGTGTGACTGAATACTCTTGATATTTAGATCTCCCTGGAATTCTAGTACAGAATTGTAGAATCATGCCCTCAATCTTTTTTCTAGAGTACAGTTTCTTGACAGTGAACCTCTTAATTTTAGAGTCCTTTGCCATCTGATAGCCTAAGCATTTCCCAAATCAAGTTTGCTCAAGGAAATGCAGGCTTCTTTTAACAAGCACTTCAAAATTCTCCCAGCTTTCACCCACATTTTGATTCTAAACACACTTCCACATTTTTACATATTGGTTAGAACAGCACCCCATTTCTAGCTAGGTACCAAAATCTCTATTAACTTCCTATTGGTGCCATAACAAATTACCACAAGCTTAGTGGTTGAAAGCAACACCCATCCATTACTTCACAGTTCTGTAGGTCAAAATGCTGACAGGCTCAATTGGGTACTCTGCTTAGGGGCTTGCAAAACAAATCAAGGAGTCAATCAACCTGCGTTCTTAGGAATCTCTGCAAGATAACTTATTTCCAAGCTCATTCAGGTTGTTGGCAGAATTCATTATTTTTTCTCATGATTTGCATGTGGCCCCCAACATTTTCAAGCCAGCAATATCAGGTCAAGTCCTTCTCACATTTCAAATCTCTCTGATTTCCTCTTCTGCCTTTCTCTGTTTTCAGGGGTTCAAGTAATTACATGGAATCCACTGGAATGATCCCTATCTTAAGGTCAGCTGATTAGTAACACTAATATGTAAAATAGCATGTGGCATCAGAGGATAAAGG
>JAKSZT010053872.1:3345701-3388523 GCA_026826555.1 Tolypeutes matacus
ACAGGGACAAAACTTTGCTTTCTATATTGCACATACCCTGTGACCCCAAATTCCATTCTTAGGCATTTGGCTTAGAGAAACTCTTCCACACATGTGTCAGGAGATATATAATGTTTACTGTAGTATTGTTTATATAAAAAAAAAACTAAAAACTGCAAAAAGAGTCTATCATTTGATATCATATAAATCTGTTTATAATTCATGTAATTGATAAGACACAGCAATGAAAATATATAATTGCTCACACAGTATGAGGCTGGCTCTCACAATTTTGACCAAAATATAAGTTACAGGAGAATTTATACAGTATGATTTTACTTACATAAATTGAAAAATATGACAAATGAAATATCATATTTAATAATGTTATTAAGGAACTGCTATATTTTGAAATAGTTTTTCAGAAAATTAATCTTTTCATGCTGAGCGAAGCAATAAAGAATAAGTAAATCTGGGGTATGTCTTCAGTAACATAAAATGTTTCCTGCCCCAAAATAACTCCTTCATCAGCCTTTCCTAATGTTTAAAATTTTCAGGAACTCAGATTTATCTTTAGCCTGTTCACCTGATAAATCTATCTTCATTTTTTAAAGCCCAGCTTAAATGCCATTTCCTGACTCCCATATTTGGGGTTAATTAATTTGACATATGGCAATACCTTGTAGATATTCCTTCTGTGGTACAGGAAGACAGCTAGGTTTAAACACCAGCTCCACATATTAAAATGGTGACCTTGACCAACTTGTTTAACCTTTCTGAAACTCAGTTTCCTCATCTGAGAAACCAAGATAATATTTTTGAAACAACACTTGTCTATTACATGTGGCACAGAGCAAGTATTCAATAAACTATAGTTTTTATTATTCATTTACTGTATTATTCACAAGAACAGTGAATTCTTGGAGAAGTCAGCATTATGTGGTGCAATAGCTACATTCCCTGTACCTAAAGATGGCTAGTGCTCATTAGATGCTAAATGTTTGTTGAACTGAATTGCATTTGATATAAGGTAGTGATTTCAGACACACTAGCTAAATAATATACCCCAAAATGGATTTATAAGAAGAGAGAAAACTCAATCAGTAGTATGCTTTCTATACAACCTTAGTGCCTTTCTGGTGAGCAGGGCCTGAAGATAATAGCATGTAGTACAAGCATTGAATAGCAGCTGGGGAGAGTGAACAGTTTAAGGAGTAGTCAATGACACAGAACACTGAACAGCTGGAGGGGCAAAATGAGAATTCTAAGTGTTTCATTGATAAGGGTAATGGAATTAAGGAATAACCCTCAATACAAAATTTACCAGTTTGGCATATGATTTGTCTCAGTCTTAACTGTGACAACATAGACTCTAACAAAGGCTAGTTCTTAACTGGGTGAAAGATAAATCAACACCTTTTCCATGCCAAACTAATCTATTTAGATTGGGGCCAGAATACCTCAAACTCTCCAGATTCATGCTGCCTTATTGATGTTAGTCTGCATCTTGGATCTGATTACCTTAGAATTTTCAGGGTATTTTCAGGCACTAAGTGAAAAAAACCTACCATTTCTAAATAAAGGAAAGTTAATGCAATTCTCCAAGTTCTCCAAGTGGCACAATGAAGTATTTATGTAATATTGTACTCAATTTTGATAACACTTTAATTAATGTATGAGAGTTCTATTTATACTTGAATTGTGAGGAAAAAATAACTTAGAGATAACAGGGGTAACAAATCATAAAAATAATGGACTCAAATTTGCCCCTGCAGGGAAGTGCAAAACATGTGATGCTGAAGGAAATATGTAAAAATTCATTTGTTATTTATCAACATTAAGGATCACAATCTAGGAACATGAAACTAATGTCTTTCCTTCTTAGCATCATTATATGTATACTTCTTTAATCCCAAAGTGAATTATGAGATTATGATCTTATTTATTGATCTTATGGTACTAATATCTGAAAAGAATAATTATGTTGGCTTTATGACTGTGACATAACAATTAAATATATAATGAAAATAAAACTTTTCATTTCATATTTATAGGTCTAATAGTAAAAAGTAATTTACAGAACTGCAGTATAAACAATATAATTAATTTGCTTATTTAAAAAACAAATATTTATTGGGCTATCTACATACATGCAAGGCATAGAATTAGCATACTCTATGTTTCTAGAATCTAATCATTCAAAAGAGATGTACTGAGTGCTTACCCTTTTATAGGCACTGTGCTAGGCAGTGAAGACACAAAGTTGATGAATATACAGTCCCTGGCCTAAAGGAGCTCAGTGGGAAGAAAAACAAATAGTACAAATACACTTGATGGGTCTCATGTACTATTAAAAGGTGTGTAGATTTTTTAAATGTTATGGAAAAGAATTAGAGGATTTAAAACAGGGAAAGGGGGCTGATCTGACCCTAGAAAGACCACTAGCATGTAGACCAGACTGAGGCTGACTATGACTCTAGACAGCAAGGTCAGTTGGAACGGCAAGTAATTGCCTAACTGAGAAGTACTGCTTCACAAAGACACAGTGGTGAAGACTGACAAAGGAGTCTGGGAAAGGAAGGAGAGAGGAAAAGGGAGTGCACTGTGACTCTCAGCTATTGTACTAAGGAAACTGGTGATGCATCACAGGAAAAGAACAGAGAAGAAGTTTTTGATAGTATCAATGATAAATTCACTTTTGGGGCATACCCATTTCAGGTTTCTTTGGGACATCTATGTTCAGTAGGCAGTTGTGTCCATGGACCTAGAGCCAAGGAGAGAAGTCTGACCGACATAAGATATGAGCATCAATGGCACACTGAAATCAAGGACATTGAAAAGATTGCTCAGAGTAACTGATACTGTAGGCTCTAAGTCTAAAACTTTATTGAGTTCCGGACACATTCAAGACTCCAATAAAAGGCGCATACATTTTCAACAGAAAAAAAGTTTTATTTTACAATTTCCGGTCATTCTTGGGTATGTAGGGAGAGTGAGAGGACTTTCTAGTGAACCAAAAGGAAAACTAGGAGAGATGGAGCCATGGAAGCAAAGGCAGAGAATTTCAAGGAGGGTGTAGTCAATCACTAACACCAAAAGCCACAAGAAGACAAAAAAACATCATCTGAATGGATTTCGCACAGCAGAAGTCTCTGGTCCCAAATAAGTGAAGTCACTAAGAGTGGGTTGAAGAAGGAGTGGTAGTTGAGAAGCTGTACGATAAAGGTCTATGAAGATCATTTACTATTATGAGAAGGGAGGGAGAGTGGTACTGTGATGTAGAAGCAGAGATGCGTGTAAGTCCCTAGGAACTTAGGTCCCTAGGAAGGCATGAAATCCGGAGCTCAGATGGAGGTAATGGTTTCTCTTTGAAGATAAACATAGCCTCAACTAAGCCAGAAAGGGAAATGGCAAAATAAATATCACCTCTTGTGGGACCAAAACAAACCAAAAAAATGTGAAGAAAGTTTAAGGAATCTAGTATAACATAAAGAGAACAGACAATGGGGACAGACCTGATTTTTGAAAAACAGTTCTGAGCCTGGCTTCCTTCCTCTCTTGACATTGTACAAGCCTCTTTCTAAGCCTTAGTTTCCTCGCCTGCAAAATATGACTAATAATCCCTCTTTTGTTAGGTTGAAAAAAGATTAAAGAACAGCATATATTGAAAGCTCCTGGCATAGTGCCTGCTAAAGTAGGTACTAAATAGCAATTGTAGCAACTAATATTTGTTATGGCATTATATTCTGTGAAAGGTAAAAAGCAAGGTCATTGACTGGGAGTGAGGACAGAAAAGGGTGTATTGACAGAGGGCTTGAAGACCCTGTGCTCACAGGGTCTCAATGCACTGACTGGAAAGCTGTGGTTAGAGACTTGGAATCTGTAGTGGCCTCAGTCCATTTGGTCGGTGTCGCTATCATGCAGTGCTCAGACCATGTGGTCATCGATGCTGAGAAGGTGAATAGCTGGGGTGGAGGGCACCAGAGAGGGATGGGGACAGGAGGACGGGAGACTGTTGAAGGTGTGGCAATAGGTTAAGGTAAAATGCTTGGCCATGGCATTTAAACTGGAAGGAAGTTAGTAATCAGGGATAAAATGACTCATAGGGAGTGTAGGTCTCATGTGGCTAAAGAGATAAAGCAACCGTAAACTCAAGACTTTTGACATATTTACTGGCAAAGTAGAATTGCTTCAATGGAGTCAATGATGGAACAGTAGAGATTTCTAAAAAGGACACTAACCAAGAATAAGAAATGATAATATTTTGCTGATGACTTTAATCAGTATTTAGTTTGGAAGATAATATAGGATATGAAATGTTATATATTAATAGCTATAAATAGGATATAACATACTCTGAAGAAGCATAAGTTGTAGGCCTTGCAAACTGATATTTGAAACATAAGAAATCCAAAGCCTCTCATTAAACTAAGAAAACACAAATAGTTCAATAATTTAAAATTCTAACACTAACATTCAAGTGAAGTCTATAAACTTTTAGTATAATTAGTTTTCTTTTGAGATATAATTACTTGAGGAAATTATGTCATTTCCAAAAGGCAAAAATAAAAGATCCATGCAAGTACAGTTTTTCTAAACTATGATTCATTTAATTTAAATATCATGCATTTACCTTTATACGCAGTACGTTTTATTCCTAAATTATTAACAAAATGCCATTTCTACAGTTTTAATCAATCAGGTATCATGAAATGAAACAGTGTGTTCACTGTTAAAATATGTCATATGCCAGCAAACTGAAATTGCAACTTTTGTTTAACATTTTAAACACTGTGTTCATTAAGAAATCCATCTGTTACCCTGTAATTTTTAACATTGTAATTAAATTAAAAGTGATCTCGTTTTATAGTTACAATGTAAATGTTGACATTAAAATGAAAGCAAAGATGATTATTATCATGGTACAGAATCATAATGAACACAATCAATGGCTTGATTCACAGTTTTTCAGTAACAAAAACAAAGTAAACTGCTCAATCTCTGAAGATTGAGGTTTTCTTTAGATGTAATTATTGAACAGAATGTGTCACTTTAGCTCTTAAACACCACATATGTCAAAAACATTTAAGGAAATTTCTGTGCTTGTGATACGCTAAGTCTATCCAGCTATCTACAGATCCATTAGGTTGCTAGTATGACTAAAAATATACTTTGCATTTATAAAGCAGTTAGACACATTTAGCAAAAATATTATCTAAAATTGTCTTCCAAGTCCTGGAAAACTAAAGTGTAAAGTTAAAATGTACAAGAGAGACATTTAATGTGTTTAACAGAAAAGGAGCATATAAATGTGACTATTATTCTGTAAAACTCAGTTCAATAAACATTTATTGAATTCTTACTATTTGCAAGGCACAACAACAGGCCCTGCAATACAGGTGATAAATGGTTTTCTTTTTGAGCCTTTTCACAATTGTTATGTGAAGAAAGGGCTGGGGGAAAGTATTCAGCCTCTTGATTGAATCTTATAAGGTTGCTCAGGTGTTTTTGCTCCAGCATGCTGTGGAACCTACATGTGTTCTGGTTCACACAAGAATTAATAAGAATAGAGCAGGGACATCTACTGGAGATTCCTTTGATTATTTTTTTAAGTGGACCCACTTAAGAAAGAACAATAAATAATTTAAAGCAAAGAAATGCACAAAAATAGCATGCAACACAGGGGTAAAGATCCTTCACTATAATGCTAGAAGCTAATTCACAGTTAACTGGAAATGGTATATTTATTTTAAAAATTACTAAATAAATTCCTACAAATGACTACAAATATACATTGGAAACTGGGGAGAATCTGGTTGTGTCTGGAAATGTCAGTTTACTAAACTACCCACTGTGTTTAGAGTCTTTCACCAGAGTTAAGTCAAGCTGTGAAAGAGTTGAGATCCAATTGCTCTATCTCCATGATAAGTGGAAGAGTCCAATCAATACTGCTATCAAAGCAGACAGTGAGCTGCAGAGATTACTGAGACTTTTCACTTACTGGAGTTTATTCTCAAGACAAGCTGCTGTTGTTAGAGTCCACCTGTACCTACAGTGGCACCATAGTCCAATCAAGGAAAAATATTCAGAAAGGCTTTTTTAAAAAAATAAAAATAAAAACACTAACAGTATTTTCAATTTTCCCCATTCCCACCCTCCAAGGAGTGTATAAGCCACATAGGTAGGGACTTTGAAAGGAAAAGAAAATCCAGCAGAAAGCTCAGTATTGTTAGAGATGGAGCAAGTTGTCCTTCATTGCCAAGCACAAAGAATGGCCAGTATGGATGAGAATATTGTGTGATTTGCCAGTCACCACATTGTGACTTCAAAACAATGACTTTCCAGAAGATCAGGGGGAAAAAAGTGATCTAACTTTTTAAATTCTTTCCAAAACTGGATGTGAATTTATTTTTTTAATTCCTCCTAATACTCTTCCTGTATTTATATTGTGTTGACTCTGAGAAAGTTAATGCTAGTAGAATAATTTCATCATGGGTAACCATGGAGGAAGAATGGCTGGCAATGGGGAGCCACATTTCCCCTCACTTACAGGGTCATTGCCACCCTCTCAGTAATTTCAGGGAAGAGAAGAATCTCAGTGCACATCCTAAGAAAGCCTCCAGTAACCTGCAGAAGCTGAGACTTCAAGACCCAAGAACCTCATCCATATGACCTAAGTCAGAAAGGGTATCCCTTGAAGCCTCTTCCTACCATCCAGAAATGTACTTGACTCTCATTAAATAATTTTGTGTTACTAAAATGAATCAAAATTTTAAAAATTAAACTTCTTTCAAGCTAAGTATGAATATATGTATTTGCTGAATACAACATGCAACAGTTCAGTACATGGATGCAATCTCTATATGATCTCTATATGAATCTTGGTT
Organism: Tolypeutes matacus; assembly: GCA_026826555.1. Classification (NCBI taxonomy): domain Eukaryota; kingdom Metazoa; phylum Chordata; class Mammalia; order Cingulata; family Chlamyphoridae; genus Tolypeutes; species Tolypeutes matacus. The sequence continues at coordinate 3,352,568 of JAKSZT010053872.1, forward strand.
TCTCCAGAGTCCTTGCCTAAGTTTCCTTCTCTAATGAATGGAGATAACAACAATACCTACACCTCATAATGGTGCTATAAGGATGAAAGAAGTTACTATGCGTACAGCAGGTAGAATAGTGGCTGACGTACTGTAAGAACTCAATCAAGCTACCCACTAGTATTATTTTAAAAGAACAATGCATTGCTCCTATCACCTGCTTTGAAGACTCAAAACCAATTGAGTGAAAGAAGAGGAGCAGAGTAAAGTCCCATATGTTCGTTCCAAACATTCATTTCATCAGTGGGTTAGAACTTGGACCACAATAGGAATGATGCTAATGTTCCAAGGTTGGTCCATAAAGCTTTATCTTCATCTATGATTTTGGTAGCTATAGCATTAATATTCCTAGCCTGCATCTGGGATACCAGAAGAAAATTAGGCAATGCACAAGAGGAAAGAAATAAGAGCAATGAATTTCACACTAGAAGAAACTATAATTCCTTTGGAATATTTTATCCCAGTATGATTTCTCAATATTGTCTATAAAAATGGTAACCCTTTGGAAATTTATCTGAGGATGAAATTAATTGAAACTGGGAATAGTTATTTAATTTAGAGCCCACCTTCCAACATATCACAGATTGTTTCTTATCATTTGTTTCTTTCTTTCCACAAGCTTTTCAACCCAATGAGGTTTACACAAATACAAACAGAAAAGTTTACATTCTGGGTGAAAATGGTCATTTGCAACACAGGGCTGAAATGACCCACCCATTCCTGAAGGTTACAGAACAGTTCAGGTAATCTCAGAAACAGATGATCTTCTTCTTTTCAGAATATGGCGCATCCATCTACCCAGTTACTCATGCAAGAAACCTGAAGGACATCCTTGAAATTTTCTTCCTCAACTTAGACTATCAATCTGTCACCAATCTTGGTGAAATCCACCTCCAAAGCATATCTTAAATCTGCCTACTTTTCATCCTCCTCCTAGTCCAAACTACTGTCACCTCTGGCCTAGATTCTTTCAACAGTAATTAACTTCCTGTGTTTTCTGTTACCTACCCATAACCACTCTCTACACAGAAGTGAATGGATCTCTTTGATTGAAAATCATGTATTTTCACCCTGCATTTATGATCAAATCCAAAATACTAAAAATGGCCAACATGTTCTGGCTTAAGCCAGTACTCTAATTTTCATAGGGTTTAAACCAACTTGTAATTGTATTTATTTGTATGATCAGGCATTTAATGGCTATCTCTTCCTCAAGATGGTAAACTCCCTAAGGTCAGGAACAACTCTCCTTTTTCTTCTGTAGCCCTAGTGTCCAACAGTGCCTGGCTCATAATATTTCCCCAATAAAGACTTGTTGAATAAATCATTTTTTTAGTAAAAAGAATTGCCAAGATTTCTACAACACTCAGATTGTAACTGACAGAAAAGTAAGCAAATCCTGTTAGTAAATTTTTTGGTCTATACTTACTGTACTGACACAAAATTATTTTGCCTTGTCACATCAAGTCAGAATAAAAGATCAACCACTCTGAAGCTTGTCTCTAACAATGACAATAAGGGCTATTTTGAAAAAAAAAAAAAAAATTTTTAGCCACATGTCTCAGACTGGTCATATCTTTTTCAAACCTTTCTATTCAGAAGAATTCTTGATCTATATTACTTTAGCTGAAATTACTGGAATTTCTAAGTGGAGCAGAGAAGCATGGGAGCTTGCAGCTATATACAATCTGCTTATTTGGGATAAATAATTACATCCCTGAAAGATCCTTCCAGAGCATAAGCTTGGATCTGTGAATGAATGTAAGAAAATGGTACAGCTGAACATTTATTAAATTTCTTGTACAGGATCATAAGGAAATGTAGTAAAATTCCCTCTACTCTTGGATTTTAAACATATACACCTTTTCTGTTTAAATCAGAAAATTAGACGAGTTCTCTTCTGGAGGTAGTTAAATGATTTACTGTAAGTCTGTGAAACACTTAACATCTCCCTTAGATGCAATCAGTGCTTAATATTTAACAGAATCATATGGAGATTACTTATATGTGTATAATCCGTGTGATCTGTGCAAACAAAAAAACCTAAATAATTTTTATTGATATAGAGCTTCTAGATTACTTTTTGCAATTAAATTTGAATATGGGTCCAGTGCTGTAGAAATAAAGGGTATTTCTAAAAAATAAAACACTTATAAAACCCAAACTAATTAAAAGCAGAAATCTACCTCACTACCCCAATTTGATTGTTAAGCTCCATACTGAGAACAAACAAAACAGATTTTAATATTTACATTTTGGATAACAATGAACAATTTACATCAATGCAATAAAGTTTGTTTAAAACTACCCTTTCTCTAAGCTTGTTGAACTCTCAGCTAAACATTTCTCTAAGGAAACAAGAGAAGGGAGAAAGGAGATAGGGAGGGAGTTTATTAGGTGATCTGATTTAAAAGCTCTTTCCTCAAAGATATTAGCTATCTTTAATAGCATCATTAATAAATGCCATTTGAATGTTTATCAAATGGTAGTGTTCTCCATGACAGATGTAGGGCATATAAACTATTGTTATTTCTTATAACAATCCTCTTAAAAAATATTGTTATTCAGAAGTTGCAGATGAGGAAACTGGAGCTCAGTAATTTAAAGCAAATTATACAACTAATAAATTTTGAAACCCAAGTATAATTTTCCCCAAAGTTCATGTACTGTAAACTTTGTTACAATAGCTATTTATTTCTAAACCAAATTTTTCATATTACAAATATGTAAGTATATAAAGTATGTCACATTATATTACATAGCAAGCTAGGAGCAAAGATGGGACTAAAAACATCATCTTCTGATTCCTAACCCAATATTCTTGCCATTAAGTTAAACTAGGGAGTATAACAATATCCACCTAATTTCCAGTGATGTTAATAAAGTCAAGATAACTTTGAAGGACAACCTTCCCCCAAAGTGGGCTATATTTTCACAGGCAAAAAGTTGGACAATGAAGACATACATTGCTTTATAGTAAGTCTGTGTTTCTCACAGAAACACGAGGAAACCATCCCCTATTCCTCTTCACACTGACACCAGATCTCTTCATGCAGTCACAGACCTGACAGAGCTTTCAGGGTAAGTCCACATTTGAGTGAAGAGAACTTTAAGACAACCCTTTGAAGGCTCACCCTCAAGTCCCCCTCAAGTTCCATGCTATTTGCCTTATTCCAAAGTCTCCTTTCTGCTTTATTCCTATCCCCATGTTCTCTTGTTGAACTTCAGCACCCATCACTCTGTCCCTGAACCCTGTTCAGAGTTGGGATTACGGTGCTCATCCAACAACTGCAAGCTGGTTATCCAATTATCGCCTCCCTCTAAATCCCTGTCCGTATATGCTTCTCACTTCTCAGGACACTCACTTATCCATCTTGGATCCCTTCGTTTAACCTCCACCCACTTCTGATTACCCAGATCTGAAACTTCTATTGCCAGTCCACAAAGAACATAGTTCTTTCAGTTCTGTTCTGAACTTCCTTTAGCCAAAATAGCTGCTGGTTCACAGTCACTCCTGGGATTCCTGCCTCTCCTGAGAGTGAGAATCTACTTTCTAATCACAACCAGCCCTTGTCTGCTTGCCTCGTCCTTTTCTACAGAAACAGTCATGCCAGGCCATGAGTAACAGGAACAAATAGGTCTATTACATGATGAACATAATAAATGCTTTCTTCTCAGAGGAGATGGCAATCTTTCTTAAACTGATGCTGATTCTAGAGTTTTGCAAGCCTTTGCTGAATCCATCACTGAAATCTCTAAAGATAGAAGAAGTAAAACTCTGACAGCATCATGCAGAAAATTGGATACAATCTCACAGCATGAAAAAAACACACTGCTAAGTGGGTATAATGCTAAATAATAATGGGACAATCTAAAGAGAGGAGCTGATGAGTCACAGGAATGCACAGTAAATGTTTCAGACAAATTAAGTAGCAGAAGACTCATTTTAGGAGGGTTCAGGGAATAGACAAAAAGTGTAGGATGGAATTAAGATACGAGAAATGTGTTTGCTCAAAACTTGAATCCAAAAGAACAGGCTGTTGGAAATTTTGAAACCACTGAACTGCTATTAATATGTATATTAAAAATCCTTGAACATCAACTTCAAAATATTTTACCTAAGTTCCCATAAAACTTAAAAATAAAAAACTAGACTTCCTGAGAAAGTCTAGTTTTAAAAATGACAGTAACTGAAGCACAGAAAATAACGAGATTTGAGTTTAACTTCAAATTGTGATTTAATAGAGCATGAGCCTCTGCACAAGAAACAATTTTTTTTGTTATAAACATAATTTTCAAAATTAAAATAATTTAAATTTAATTTTCAAAATTTAAAATAATTTAAAGTTCTAGTATATCTGCTTTAAGTCCCCAAATCTTACAGATATCATCAATTTAAAAAGAACATGTCTGAGGAGATATTTTAGAAAATTGCAACTAAGAACCTGGAACAAATTATTATGAATAATTTAACAGAAAAAAAAAATTTAACTAAGTCATTTAGAGGGAAGAAAACAAGGGAATAGTTTGAATAACTTGCAATTTAAATGGAAACTATTTGGAAAATAAATCTCTACTCTTAAACAAACTAGTAATAAGAGCTAAATCACTTGGCTAACTATTTCAGGGAAATACAATTAGGGATACAGGAAGACTTTTTTTTATTAAGGTAAGGCAATTTTGGTAATTATGGGTCAATTATCTACTTTAGGAGGTGTGCTGTGCTTCGCACATGAGGATGGGGAAATGACCTAACTCCTTAATAAGATTATAGAAAGTAGTGGCTATAGCAGGAGAGTGTGCAAATTTGGTTTCTATCTTGGGTGATGAGTAACAGACCATGAAAAACAGTAGGCTGTTTAGTGACCATCCTACAATGTTACCTTTAACGTGATAGCTATGACCTGGCCAAGGTGGAGTCACACAGAAGGTGTCCTAGAGGAGGTATCTTGGAGGAAGAAGTAGGGTATGAGTGGGAAGGGTGGGGGGAGGCAGAGAGGACTGTAAGGAATAGCTGTAAGCCCTAGACCTCTAAATACACTTATCTCCCTAATACGAACTTCTTTCATATCTTCCAATGTTTTTATGTATTACGTGATATAACATGGAATTTATAAAAGTTGTATTAGTCATAGAGCTTCTTTTGAGAGAAGAAAACACTTTCCTAACTTGTATCTTTTCCAGTATTCTCCCCAGCTCCATTCTTTCTTCCAAAGCCATTGCTTACTCCCTGGAGATATCCCATATCTTCCAACTCTTCCATTTCTTCTCACCACCTACTCATTAGACTGATTCAGGGAAAAAAAAAAAAAAGTATATGCAAAAGGATGTCACTGAGCAGGCATTAGTAGAAATGGGTGTGGAATCTGAAGACTCCATGGAGTGGAACAGCTACTTTGAAAGGTTACTGGGAGGACTTTATGAGCAGACAAAGTTTCCATGCAAATAGCATTTCACTCTCTTCCTCAACCCAGTTGTGTTTTTTTCAAACAAAAGTTATAAATGGCCTTGATTGCTTTTTATTTGTGGTTGAGGTAAGGGAGTAAAATTCCATTTGCATAGAAGCTTGTATCTTCTCTCAAAGCACTTGAACTTCAAAGAGCCCAGGCCAGTGCTAAGTCCAGTGGACCTGTGCCTCAATCCACATGTTATCCTTCCTCTAAATACATGCCTGTCATAACTTTCAGTTTTTAATAAAAGCCAATAGTTTCTCAAGCAGAGTGGATGACTACAAAATGCTTTTTTCCAATCCATTGCTCACCTAGGTTGGAGTAATTGCTCAGGTCAGAGTGCATGATTGTATTGTAGGATGGTTTACAAAATAAAGCCAAAATACCCTTACACTAGGAAGCTAATCACATTCAATTTTACTCTCCTATTGTTGGCTAATCGCTCTTATTTGAGTTTCCTCTCTCCTCTCTTTCCTCTGTTCTCTTTATCTCAAGTAACTATTTTAATTTCCTCATGTTACAGACCACCTTTCTAAAAATTCCTATAATTTTGTTTCTTCACTTCTTTCCTTTGTAGGCAGTTTCTTTGCTCCAGTCATGGAGCACATTTCATTACCCATTTAGCAGTAATACGTGCCTAGCAAAGCTTTCTTAAAAACATCTAAAAACCTCCCAGTACCCAAAACAATAAGAATACCTTTAAAAATCCTTCCTTAATGTCTATTTGCCTGAGAAGTTTCCCAAAAAGGGTAAGGGCTGAATAAGAGATGAGTTATATGTACTGAGAAAACTGAATTGTGCTTTTTCAAGAAGATAGATATAACATTAGTAGTTTCAATAAAAACACCGTGTAGATGAAGCAGTGTAGTTACAATAGTTATATATTGTCTGAACAGGCTTCTAAGGCATTACTTCATTTATGCTACACCCTAGCCTCAACAAGAGCTGAGAAAAATCTAAAGTGCATCTCCTCCTTTCCAATTATGTAAAATGATCATGACTCAACAGCAACAAATATTCCCAACATTTGCATATCCTGTCAATCATTAGCCTAGGTATCTTCGCCTCTTCTCATGAACTTGTTTTTGTTGGTCCTGTCTAATGGGAATTATTGAGTCAGCTGAACAAGGACCACATCTTACACTATATTCTATTTACACAATAAAATTTACCACAATAATATCATATTTTAAATCTAATATAAACATGATTTTCCACTAGGAAAAATTCTGTGTAATACAACCGTTTTTTGAAATTAGAAACATAATTACCTTTTATAGAGGAAAAAAAACGCTGTAAAATTTTCCGTAAAATCACCAATAGAAAAAATGAGTGCCAGTGCCATAGAAATCTCTATACTGGTGCTATGAAATGAAAAGTCTAAATTTTCACTGCTTTTATTTCTCTTTAAAATGGTATTTTATAAATTACTGATCCTTCTTTCAGGAAAAAAGAAAAAAAAAAAAAGAGAGATTTAGTGATCTTCCAACAATCATGGTAAGCCTGAATCACTAGACTAGAAAACACAATAAAAATCATATATACTTAAGAAAAGATTTGTATTTGCTTTTACAGGTTACTTCTTACTTATTAAAGTGAGCATAAGTATATTTGAATGATATAAACTATATAATTATAGGATATCGCATCCTATAGTTATGAGAAAAAACATTACACATTCTTCTCTGAAAATTGACATTCAGTAAAAAAAAAAAAAAAAAAGTAAATTAAGTTAGAATTCATAGATTTCTTATTAGCCTGAGAAGCTCTGAGCATAGTACTGAACATATTTTAAGTTTCAAGTTTGGTTTTTATACTGAAAATATGAGAAAGATGCCTTGGTCATTTCAAGTGTTTGATGTCAGAAGTGAACAGATTTGTGGAGTTTCAACATATTTATTTTGTGAGTTTGAGATTCTTAAAGATTGGTGAGAAACAGAACACAAATAGCACAAACCTTTTGAAATTGTGGTTAGCTATCCATTTGCACTACATTTTTTCCTAGATGCTATAAAAAGTCAAGTGAAACAAATAAGCAAGATAAGGGAGAGTGAAGAAGGAAGGAAGGAAGGGAGAAAAGCTAGGGAAAAAATTTCTAGAGTTTGTATTCTGCCTTATTTTGAATTGGAGAAAATACAATCATCCTATGAAATGGATATGAAGATGAAACATGACTCCAGAACTAAAGGTGAAGGTAAAAGATGTTATTATTAAAACCTCAATCACTAAAAGTGCATTAAATACATGGTATAAAAGGAGGAGCTACATATAATCCCTCCTGACCCCAAAAAAGTAAAATATCTTTCTCAAAAAGTACTAAATCTAAGAATTAATTAAACCAAAAAGAAAACAACACATTTCCTAAATCTGCTTATTTCATCTTTTGAACATCTTTTAATGTGGCATATGACAGCTGAAATATAAATTATCCTTAACAGACATGTCAAAACTATTTGTTGAAAGAAAAATCTCAAATAAGATTTTAGATCCCACTTTTAGTCTATAACCATGTATTCATGAATTCCAAACTACCAAAACAGAAACTGACTGAAGAGTTAACATTTCATTGTCTGAATTAAAAAATACTTACACTATTGGTTTTTCCAGGCGACTTCCCTGTGAACCAACAATCTCCCCCAATGTACAAAACACTTGTCCCAGAAAGTCCTAAAATAGATAAAAGGATTAAAGCTCATAAGTTCCCAGACTATATTTACACTATATACTTTGTACATATTTGCATTGTTTTTGTTGCTGATATACTGAATTTTCTAACTTCCAATAATAAATAAAATAAGCTCAATATGTATTAATTTTAGCATGTGATTTCCCCATAAAATTGCACAGCCTTTTGTGTTTTTAAGCACAATGCAGGTTATTGTGAATTTTCAGACATTGCATTTCTTTCCTTTTTTAAACTAAAATAAAAATGAAAAAAAATTCATGTTTTGGATTCACAATTGGCTTGACTTTGAATGTCTGTGTAACTACTAAACCACTGGTTGAGGAAAATAATTGTGAGAGCATACCACAACTGAGGCTAATGACACCAGTAGTACTTACAGAGGATAGGATAGGGAGCCACACAGCCAGGTGTCTATTCCAGTAGCGCCACTTACTTGAAAGGAAGTACTAGAAACCTTCCTTACTCTGAAGCATATTAGTACCTCCCTCACAGTGTTGTTTTGAGAGTCATAGTGTTATTACATGAGTTAATGCTAACACAGAGCAAGTGCTTAAAAATGGGCACACTACAATACATTATAAGTTCATTAACACTCAACTTATTTTCAAGACTTGGAGTAACTGCAAAATGAGAGGTCTGTTATTAATACTGCATTTCACATACAAAGAAACTCATAGTCTAGGAGGTTGATTTTCCATGTTTTAGACAATCAGTAAAATCACAGAACCAGAACTAACCCAGATGTTCTGATTGTAGATTGATATGCTGCCTAAGAATTTAACGCATCCTCACTTATCCATGAAATAAGGGCTCAGTCTCCATCTGGATGTGTGGTCAAGAAAACATGGAGGTGTTTCAGTGAGAGATACATACTTTAGTGTTCAGCCTGTAAATGATTCAAAGAACTGCCTTGTTCTAAAGGAGAAGGTGGGAGATCTCCATAAATTTTGGGGGCAGTGAACTGTCCCAAGGGAAGTCCTAAGAAGGATGGACAAGGAACTGACAGCAAACAAAAATGTTGTTTTAGTTTTATTAAACAAAACTAGAGCCAACAAAACTATCTGTTAAATGTGCCAGGCATTGTATTTAGTTCTATGGTAACTTCAGAGAAATGACTGCTCTCAAGTAAAAATAGCTAACACCCAGGGTTTACTAGTTCCAAGTACTAAATATGAACACATCAATAGTTCCTAATTCATAGTAAGAGACAAGTATTTATTTATTGTAAGATGAGGGAACTGAGGCAGAGAGAAAGTAACTTGCCCTGAGCCACACAAGCCAAAGCTGACTCACAACCATTCTGCTAAGCCATGCTCCCTCTGCTTCTACTCCAATGAGAAGAATGAGGTCCAGTCACACAAAAGCTCAAGAAGCCACAAAAGTAAAGACCATGTACTTAAGTGAAAAGCAGGATGGGGTGGGTGGTGTAGGGGGAGGTCTTTAAGACTAAAGAGAGAAAAAGAGACCACTGTAGACTAGGATTAGGGGAATGTTTTCCCAAAGGAAGTAAAAAGCCTTGACAGCCAGGCAGGAATCAGATGAGTGGAGAGAAAAAAAAGTTAGACATTCTAGTTTTAAAGAACAGATCAGATTTAGAGGTAAATGAAATGAGGAAAGCATGAAGACCAAATAAAGGGCAGAAATGGAGATAAAGAGGACAACCCTCTCAGCCAGGTAAAAACAGAGAATTAAAGTCTTGGGGTAATCAGAAGCAACTGGAAGCCTTTCAGCAATGCAGGCACATCATTAGAACAGTGCATTCAGAAGATTACCCAGGTACCAGTTCGCAGAATGAACTGAGTGAGGAAAAACACTGGAAGCCAGGTTGACCAGAAGACTACAGTAGTTAATAAAAAGCAAACTGTTAAGGCCAAAAGTAAGTTAATGGCAGGGGAAAATGCAAGGAAAAGAAACGGGATTTAGTGTAAACTGTACTTGCACATGGTAGGGAGGGTGGGGCAGTGGGGAAAGGGAGGGACAGAGAAAATAACTCTATATCTGGAACTTGGTGGCAGACAATGAATATACCAGCATAAAATTGGGAATTATTTTAAATTTTTCTTTCAACTAGGAAAAAAGAATTTAAGGTAAAGCATGAACATATTCAGTTTAAATGTTCTGAGTAATAACATGTCTTTACCAATTTCAAAACAGAGTTTACAAATATGTTTATGGGTTTTTAAAACAATGCTAAATTTCTATAAGTCCCATGGCAGCTCTTTGGAGCTGAGTACTGAAGATCTGGAAGTTATTCTTGCTCTTCTGAATCAGCAACAAAAAACATATGCCAGAGATTCCAGAACTCTTTTCAAAGGATATGTTGGTGGGCAGCTACAAATACTACATATTACATGGATTTGGGCAATGGAATAACAAGTGTGAGTAAATGTTCTGTCCTGAACCTACTCAGAAGAACAAAACAGAAATATTAAGCATGTTCATATTAGGGTAGACACATAATAGCAATAAAAGGGAACTCACAAACATTATCACAGCTGAACAAAAGGAAATTAAATAATTAGATCAGTAAAATGGGAACCAAGAAATATATGGTGTGAATCTACACACATTTTTATTATCATAGACTTTGTCCATATATTTTCAGTATTGATATTGATATGATTATTTTACTTCTGTGTGTTTCTCTATTTCCTATTAAACAACACATTTATTATTCACAATGAACAAAATCAGCATGTAGTATTTGTCAGCTATGCATTGTGTTGGAAAGCAACTGAATCCATTTTTTAGCCATCTTAATGATTCACATTTCCTATGTAGGCATTGCACATAATAACAGTAACATAATTAGTATCTTTTAATGGGTATTTTTAGCTATTCTGGTCTGTGGTTAGATAAAAATGGAAATAAAAACCAGTTATATATGAACTCCATTACTGTTTCTTACTATTGCATTATGTTCTAGTTGATAAGATATAATGATTAAATTATAATAGTATTTCCAGAGACCTTTCCACAACTCTGATACACATAAAGTCCAAATCTAGTTTGAAGTGGGTGGCACCTGAGAAATGCTTCAATCTATTCAATCACTTTAACTGCTGCACTTTCCCCAAACTGACTATGAAATCAGTACACAAATGATTGATTACTTTATAATCTAAATAACAGACAGAACTTAGTTCTGAAATCTGTTTAAATGTACGTGAACCATATCTGTTAGTATACAGGATACATTCCACCACTCTCAAAAGTTATCCAAAAATTACCCAGAATCCAATATTCTGGTATTAAAGCTGAAAGACCTAGCAGTGAGAGGTGAAGTGGACAAGACAAAAGCAGGTAACAGAGTAATAAAAACCATTGTAACAATATCTGTTTTACCTCACAAAGGCAGTTAGTAAAAATAATAGCACATCAGAAAGAGTGTTTGGACTATTCCAATAACAATTTGAATCTAAATTGTTGCTAGCATAATCCGGCTCAAAATCCAAGGAAGCATATCTATGACATCAGGTTCCAGCTGATTACTGTACAAACAAATGTATGTTTCTCTCCTCTTTTGTGTATATAGGGGAATATCTATTTTAACTGAATACATAAGCATAATATTCTAATTCCTTCAAGTCCATTACTTTGCTATTTATTTTGTACCAATTTTTCCCAATCCATCTTTATGTTCTATATATGATTTTTAAATTTTCTTTCAATTATAGCTTGCAACTTAGTTGCCTATATTCATGAAATTTACATTACTGCTATGTGCTTTAATAATTCTACACCTGTAATACATAAATTTACTGAGCAGTAAATGAACTGGGTTTTTTTGTTTGTTTGTTTGTTGGCTTGCTTGCTTGCTAAGTACCAGTATTGATGATTCCTATGTATCCTTTTTAAAAAAATATATTTTACATGCACACATACATACATTTAATAGTTAGAAAGTTAGTTAGCAAAGTAGTGCAACATACTCCTTAAAAGTGAGAATTACAAGGCTCAATAGTGCCTATGTTTGTATAATGGCTGAACCATTACTAAAGTCTCTCTCAGTTTTCTTGTCTAAAAGGTGAGCATAATAAATAAATAGGTTGTTGGGAAGACTAAATAAGAAAATATATGCAAAGCACTCAGAAGAGAGCTTGGAACATGGTGAGCACATAATAAATGTTTGCCTCCTCCTCTTCCTATTCTTCCCAGAGTTAAGAGATACTGCTATATTCAGAACTTATTATGTACTACTGGATTCCAGTACTGGTGATACTATAATTATCTGAAAAATAGTATATATTCTTTTCCAAAACCACTTTATAATCATATTAAATATATATTTGTTTAAATAAATGCTCATTTTAAGTGTCTTTATAAAATAATGTCTTACATACCAACTTATCATATATGCAAACTAATATACATATAAATATATATGTGTAAAGAATGATATTTTAAGAACAATAGTATGATGAGCCAGGAAGCATTAAGTGAAAGTTAAGTTTCTGATTTCTACACTATTGTGAAGCTAGTCAACACGAACAGTTTGTCTTCAGCATTATCATGCCCAATTTCACAAGCATTTACTAGCATGGCATCTTCCTCCTAAAAGCTCTAAAAGATCATCTTTAAATGACTTCCCTGTTTTATGAAGTGTTCAGTGAGCATCTGAAAATATCATTTCCATAATTAATAATCAGTATTAAAAGACATAAAATAAGCTTCTTGATAGCTCTGTTTTATTTCAGCACAGTAATTGGGCACAATCAAACATTCACGGGTTAATAATATGATTTCGCGATAAGACAGATTCATCACTGGTTCCATCCTGTTGCTTCAACCCATTTTGGGGTCACATTTGATTTTTTGCACATTTACACTAAGGTAGTCAGAGCAAGAGAAAATGAGTTATACAAAATGTTTTACATTTACAATATTTTACAAAATTCCTTACTTTTACAATATTTAAACCATGTGGTAAAAGATTGGTGAGGAAATAAAATTTATGTTACCTGTGAAATTTTAATTGCTGGAATTGCCTGCTAATATTTTATTACTGGTACATCCTCTCCTACTGTTGACTTTCCTTGTATTTCATTAATTTATGCTAATTACATCAACTACAATGATTGATTTGTCAGTTATATTATGTACTATATACTAATATAGCAATCATTTATAATAACTGAGCGTGGTACCTCTTTGCTCCAGTAATTACTCATACTTTCTTAATGATTCTTAGCAGATCTATATGCTATTTTTGCTAAAACAGCAAACTCCATGTGAAACAATTGTATTAAATATTTTAATAGAAATAATTTGTCATACTTTACACTATAATAAAACAACTTTTATCAAAGCAACGATTTGTCCTTTTAATGGATGGGTCTCTCTACAAACCAAAAATGCTAATCCAACCTCTAAGAGATTAATAAAAGGTTCTCAACTTAGACTTCACTGGTTAAATTTAAAATATTACTTCAAAATTATACCCTAAAACTGAATTGTATTTCTTTCCTATGACACAATTTGGGATTTTTAAAATATTTTTTATTTACTAAGAGTCTACCTGAAGTCAGTTAAATAAGCCACTGAATGATAATTAAGATTTCAACAAGTTCATGATCACTGATATAAATTAACCAATTTTTAAAAATTATCCACAAAACATGTATTTAATAAATATATGGTTTACATATAAAAGTAAAGCTAGAATACTCACAAATATAACAAATCTAAAAAAATTATTTACCTTCTGGAGGTGCAAAACTTTTTATAGAACACTAGTTCACATTAATTGAGAATGAGAAAAATATGCCAACAGAAGATGAGTTAAATGAATAGTCTCATTGCTAGTAAGCATGATAAAACAGTAGACAGGGCAAATAGCTAGAAAACTTATTGAATATTATAATTTAAAATATCAGATATATTGTTCTATTATTAAGTAACAATATCAAATATAACATAATGCTTTCACACAATATCATTTTTAAATTCTAAGTCCTGAGGAAGGGACAGTTTTGTCGAAACAAAGCCCATCTAACATAACTTACGGAGTGCTGAGGATACTGCCATCAAATCTGTCTTTGGTATTATCCTCTTGTTTCAAAGACAAAAACATACTCTATGAATCCCTACTGAAAATGCAGATGGGAAACGCAATCCATTTATAGAGCATCAGTCATAGATATTTTAGCTTGAATATGCTTATAAGGCTAGAGTTCATCATCTAATAAGGACCAGAAGAGAAAGCTAGTTTTTACTGAAAAAGCATCAAAGGATAATGTAGTGTACTCTCTTACACAGGTGGTCATAAAAGACCTCTCCCACTAGGTAACAATTAAGTAGGTATTTGAATAATGTGAGGGAGAGAACAATGTGAATATTTGGGACAAAAGGATTCCAGGTAGGAGAAAAAGCAAGAACAAAGGCCCCAAGACAAGAATGTACTTGTGTGTTCAAGGAAAAGAAAGAGGGCCAGTGGGGCTACAGCAGAATGAGGACAGAAGAAAGTAACAGAAGAGGAGGTGACCAAAGGCCACCTAAGTGTAGAGTTAAGCCTTTGGAGGGCTTTTAACTGGGAAGTGATATGACCAGAATGGTCTTATAAAATGATGATTCTGGCTACTCTTCTTCCACCAAATCTCTATTTGTTGAAGACCTCCCCAAAGTTCAAACCTATTCTCTTCTTCATTTATACTCTATTTAGATAACTTCATTGAGTTCCAATTCTATAGGATGCTTCTTCACAATCTATAGCTCAAGTCTCCAGAAATGGTTTCATCAATAACTCCATCTGGGTGATTCTTGGGGTTTCAAACTTAACATGAACCTGAACATTGATCCTCACTCCCCAGCCTCAATCTCATCCTCCCAATTCTTCCCCATTGTAATAAACTTCATAATCACCTACCATTTACCCTCGGCAAAAACCTAGGAGTCATTCTAACTTCTCTTCTTACCTGATGTAAAATTCACCAGCAATCACATCACCAAAATGTATTCCAAATCTGACCGTCCCTTATCATCTCAATGGCTATAATCACTAAATCTTGCTCAACTAGCCAAATCACAACAGTTTTATCAGTGCTCTCTTTAATTTTATTCTTGCTTCCTAACCTTTTCTCCATCTGAGCAGCCACAATCATCATTTAAATGCATCAAGCTGATGATGTTGTCCACCCACTTAAAAACATGCAGTGGACTTCTGATCAACCTAGATGGTAGCATAAGGTGCTCCAGTGTTGCTCAGAATCTTTGAACAACGAGCAACAACTGGCAGAACCAACTTGTTCACAACGCTGGAAATTACTTAAGTGTTGCAATGACCGGGCAAGTGATGAAGCAAGAAAATGTAACTTAACATCTAGACACTATAGGCAGGGCAGACAATCTCAGGAATTCGGCACCCTGCCAGTGGGCCTTACTTTGCAATATATGCTCAACAAGGTAACAGAGTTAGACTCATTTATAATTTCCCTACACATGGCTCTTGTGCCCCTTTTATTTGAACCTATAATTAGCACTATACTTGTTAAATACATGTCTCAGAGACTTAAATGTTCAGTCTGTTCGTATGCCAGTTGAGCCCTGAATCTCAGCAAAGTGGTAACACCAGTTCACCGGACTTACCCAGGACAACTAACAAAAGGATGATGATGGACAACACCCATTCCAGGAAGTGGAGGGTGTCTGCAACAGTAAGCAATACAGATCCATCCATCTGTCTCGTGGAATCTGGGCTCCCTCTCAATCAGAGGCAGGATGGCATCACCATCCTCAAATCCTCAAGATTGAGGAATGAACAAACATATGGGGGAATGCAACTATGGAGTAAAGTAGACGTCATTATTCTAGCAATGGAAGAACATGTATTACTGACATAAAGGCAGTGGCCACCAGAGGTTCTGTGGGGAGGGAGAGGGAAGAATAGGTGCAATATGGGGGCATTTTGGGGACACTGGAATTGTCCAGCATGACATTACAATGACAGATACGGGCCATTATACATTTTGTCAAAACCTATAAAATTGTGTGGGGCAAAGTGTAAACTATAATGTAAACTATAGAACATGATTAGTGGCAATGCTTCAATATGTATTCATCAATTGTGACAAATGTAGCACACTAATGAAAGTTGTCAGTGGGGGAAATGTCGGGGGGGGTGCGGTATATGGGAATCCCCTACATTTTTGACGTAACATTATGTAATCTAAATCTTCTTTAAAAATTAAAAAAAAAAAAAAAAATTTTTTTTTTTTTTTAAAGAAAATGCAACTTAAAAATCATAAGAGAAGCTTATGATGCCTTGCTGACCCTCCCCAAATCCTTCCCTGGTACAGTGTGTAGCCAGCCTGTGCTCACTGTGGGTCCATGGCCCCATTCCAGGGGAAGCAGAGTAATCCCCATGTGCTAAGTAGGATGTCTGTATGTATGATGGTGCCAACCTATCAGAGGCAGCCTTAAAGACGGAACCAGGACATTTGTCTCTGACTCACCATCCAAAACTTGCCCTTCACAGAGAAGTAGTTTGCAGATAGCTAAAGCAATCAAATTAAAGCAGCCTGAGGCAAAGAATTACCTACTTCAATACACACAATAGAGCACTTGGGGAGGGAGTTTATTTCCTAGATAGAAAAGGGGAATTCAGATCCTTGTGAATAGGGGAACTCCCAGGGCCAGGAATGTATGCCCAGGTTATAAATCTGCTTCTATGAGAAAATGCATTTCACGATCCAAACAATTACTTTCAAATGAAATTTTGAACTACAACTGATCTATATGTTTAAGTTCATATGCAAATATTCAGAAGATATATAAAATGACAACCATACCTATACTGAGGGCTAGTGCTTTGGGGCCAAAATGACCCTGTGGGCCATTAACATTTCTGAAGCAAAAAAATGCATTTTGGATTGCCTCATGCATATGAAAATTGAGTACACAAAGTATAGTTTCTGTCATCTGATCCAGCACACCAAGAAGAATCCTAGATGCACCAATTATGGGCCCGTTGTTAATCTCATTAATGATTTGGCTGATGCAATTAAACTATGCTAATGAAAGTGTGTTATGTAGTTCTGCTGATGGCATTAAGATGAGTGGGCTCACTAGCACCTTAGAGAACAAGTCTGAAATTCAAAATGCCACATTCTGCTCGCAGGACTTAATACTTTCAGGGAAAAAATACTTAGCAAAGTTATTT
The DNA here is from genome assembly GCA_026826555.1 of Tolypeutes matacus. Taxonomy (NCBI): domain Eukaryota; kingdom Metazoa; phylum Chordata; class Mammalia; order Cingulata; family Chlamyphoridae; genus Tolypeutes; species Tolypeutes matacus. The sequence continues at coordinate 3,369,900 of JAKSZT010053872.1, forward strand.
CCTCAGAGAATCACAAAAGAGATAAAGCCTCCAAAGGAATATGTCCCTGGATTCCGTAAGTCTTAGCCTGGAGTACAAAGCTTTTGCACTAAAAACTTTTCCACCACCAATGGAATCAACTAAAGTTTTACTTTAGTTCCACACACTTCATACCCATTTGCAATGTTAAAATTGAAGATACAGTTCAATATCATAACTCCATTTTCCCAATTATACCAACTAAATAAAGAAGAAATTGACCTAAGATCTTTAAGTACTGAAAACCAAATTAAGTCACTCGGAAAGGGTTTCTTTAAAAATATCAGAAATGAGAATGAAACTTTGTTTTCATGATTGTTAATTCAAGGAGTCTCTTGTACTACAAAATCCCTTTTCTAAGAGGCAAGTGTCTGCTCTTTATTTCCAAGCTAGGGCACTTAGCAGTCTTTCCTAAAATGTTCCAGTTACATTTCACTTTGCAAAATTGCCAGGTAGGCAACCACACTCTTAAAGAACCATTTCCTCATGGAATTGACTGATTTAGCTTGATTATTGGTTCCTCTTCTCTTCCAAATGCCTCAGAAATTCCCGTTTGTTTGACTGTGTTATATGCCCTTTTACCTAAAGCCTGCACTTTAGGTAAACAAACAGGGTAGGGCTTTCATTGTGATTAATTTCCAACAGAAATTCAAGACAGTCATCTCTAAAAATTGTTATATCTGTTCAAAAACATGTTTTCTCCCTCTTTTTACATGCTTTACCCAGCATAGGAACTTATTAACTAATTTTTATTGTCCACTAAATACCTTTAAGAAATATAACACAGAGAGTAATATAAAGGATAGATGGGAAATGTGAGCTACTATAGACCAGGGGTTCTTAACCTTTTTTGTTCAACGGACCCCTTTGCCAGTCAGGTGAAAACCACGGACCCCTGACTAAGCCCCCACTATACTGTGTATTATTTAATAAATATATCATACCCACACCAACATATCCCCACAAGAATAATACTTTTCTGAATTTCAATTCAAGCTTACGGACCCCTTGTTAAGAACCCCTACTATAGATGAAATCTTTAGGAGGCTATTGCAATTGTTTAGGAGAATGGTAATAAGAATCTGAACTAAGATGGGAGCAGCAAGAAAGGACAGAAGGGGACAGAAAGAACAACAATTCCCTGTCAGAATGAAAAGGACTTGGTGACCTACTAGCTTGCAGTATATGAAAGAGAAAGAGAATGTTCAAGACACTTCCAAGTTTTCTAAGTAAACCATGCTGATGATAATTCCAAAGATAGATAATACAAGTAGAGGAGCAAGATTGAGATGGATAAGATCAGAAATTTTAGATATATTTCAGTTTTAGGTTTCTGCAGAGCATCTATTAGTCAATATGTAACAATCACTTAGAAACCTGGATTTGCTGAGGGACACAGATGGATAGACATTTGAGAGTCATCAGGGTAAGACATGGAAATGACTGAGGTCTCCCAGTTGAGCTTTGTCATGAGAGGAAATGAAAATGGAAAACAAGACTGTGAGAAACACTAATATCAAGGGATAGAAGGAGGAAGAGAGGCTACAAAAAAATTGTAAAGAGTTAACAGAGAGGTAAGAAAAGAAGCAAAGCAGAAGTTTCCATGGAAGTCAGGACCAGTGAGCATTTAGAGAACAGAGCAGTCAACTGTGTACAAAAGATAGGAAGCCAAGTAAGGTGAATGAAAAGAGCCCACGAAATCTAACCTATGTCAGAGGAGATTAAGTAGAAGTGAAAACCAGAATACAGTAAGTTGGAGAGAGAATGGAAAGGGAGGTAGTTATGAAAAAAATCCATTCTGTTGCTAATGTACATTCATGAATTCTGGGAGACGTATCTCATATAATATATGTCATTACTGATTACTGAAGGAAGATACAGTTAATCATGTTTGAAGTACCTTCTTATCCCATCTACTACTCTCTGCCCTAAACTCAAGGCAACCAAGCTGGTACAAGCTTCATATTCACCTTCAAACATCCCACCCCACGGAAATAGTCCTTAACTGTCCAGCTATTATACCCTCTGAAGAGTATTTTGAACTAATAAACACAGAAATTATGTTTAGAGAATAGGCACTTTAAAATCTATGTCCTGTCAGGGTTAATGTCACTTTCCCACATATACAGTGATGAATAACAGTGAAAACTGGTCTTCAGAGAGAAGCAGAAGCTGGGAGAAAAGACACCATCAACAGCCTATGTGGCCCCAGAGAAAGGAAAGAAATGGAGAAAATAACTGGCTCAGTCCATATCCCCATTCCTACTTCCAGCTTCAGTTCCCACAGAGCCAAATCCTTCACATTTGTGAGATGCTACTAAATCATTTTAATATAGCCCCTACATGTGAGAGAAGTGAATGAATTTTCTTTCCTTGCAAGTAAACAATTCTGATTAGAAAATGTGGTTCCTTTTCTGATTCTTCTATTGAAATTTGGGAAATGTCCCATACAATGTTATGTGAACAAGGTGTGAACGTCTGATCAAAACGCTCTAAATCTTATCATGAAGAGTACGAAGTGGCATAGCAATAACCCTTTTTGGTGAAAGGAATGAACTTTGTACAGCATTTTTTCAAGTGATAGAAAAGTCAACCACTTAGAACTGGTTTTCCAATACTTTGTCATATGATTCTGCTGTGCTTTATAACAAAAATAAATAACGTATGCCCTTTGATGGGGGTGGGGGGAGTGAACTGTAATTTTTATAACCATACCCAGGTTCTCTGCTTCCCCAATCTGCCTTCTAACTTGTGGTCATCTGACTTATGGCAGTCCCTCTCTCCAAGCTATACTGGAAACCATATACCCATCTATTCTAGGTAATAGCCTACAACAATGGAAATGGAAAAAAATCTTACCCTCCTGAGCCTCTGGGCACTAACGTTAGCTCAGCCTTCCTCCTAACCCTGGCACAGTTGCCAATCCTTTCATCTATGTACTCAGATTTCACATTGAACTCAGTTAAATCCTTTTCAAAGTGCTGTTTTCACCTCCATTCAGTTCTTTCTCATAAGTGTGGCCTAATTGCCAACCCTGCAGGTCAATACACAGGCTGACTGGACTACCAGTGCGTAGCCAGAGTGTCTTGTTCCCAGCCCTCCCTTCCCACCTCTAGCTCTTCATCAACCCAGATCTGACACTCCAACTGCTCCTGAAGCTGGAAACTTCCCAGGTCTCTGCCTGGCGAATAGAGCTCTCAAGAAAAGAGGAATGGGTAAAAGCAGGAGAGATGAGGAATCAAAAAAGAAAACAGAAGGAAACGGATGTGGCTCAAGAAATTGGGCTCCTGCCTACCATATAGCAGGTCCAGGGTTTGATTCCCGGGGCCTCTTGGTGAAAGGCAAGCTGGCCTGTGCAGAAGAGGTGGCCCATGCAGAGAGCTGGCACAGCAAGATGATGCAACAAAAAAAGAGACACAGAGGAGAGACAATAAGAGACACAGCAGACCAGGGAGCTGAGGTGGTGCAAGAGATTGAGTGCCTCTCTCCCACTCCAGAAGGTCCCAGGATCGGTTTCCAGTACCACCTAAAGAAAACAACACACAGCACAGACAGCAAGCGCAAAACAATGGGGCGGCGGGGGGTGGGAGTGGGGTGATATATATATATATTAAAAAAAACAGAGACTGTGTGTGTCTTATTCATATTATATCCCTAGAGACTGGCATGGTACCTGGTATAAGGAGGTACTCTGGAAATATTACTGAACAAATGAATTCTAAGGAAGGCAGAATAACAAATCACTCAAGTCACTCTACCTATGCCCAAACACTTCCCAATCTCTCATAATCCTCCCAAAAAGACACAGGCTCACTATTTCATCTTGCTTAACCTGGTCCAACTTCAAACATTACAGGGAACTATCGTCATGTCTTAGGAAAAAAAAAAGTAAAGTCCATTTTACTTGCTAAAGGTATCTTTCTTTTAATAAATTCTTCTAAAATGTCATTCTAGGGTTATTTAAAAATGCCATTTATTTTCTATGACATAATTACACTATAAGAAAAGTCATGGATATATAACTTTAAAATTAATAAATCAGCATAAGTATTACTCATAAGCAATCATATATTATAATTTATATTATACAATCATCATAAAAACATAAAAATATGAACTTACATGTTTGGACAAGTTGGGGCTCTTTGAATCAACATCATACCTGAAAGGTTAAAACATAAAACTCAAATTATTTCCATTGAATACAGCTAGAGATTGTCAGTATTTTTAAAAACATATAATGGAAATAATGAAACAAAAATACCAAAGGGAAGAAAAAAATAGCATATTTGGAAGTTTCTCATGATAGATGACCTACATGCCAATAGTAGAATTCATATTCTTGGGTCCTTTTGTTTCTATAAACCTAAGAAGAAGTCCTGATATTTTCACTTGTCTTTTCTGCTGTTTTGAAAAGACAAGTTTAAAAATCTCTTTTCTGTGACTCAAGAGTATCCTAATACTGTTCAAATGAATTCAAAATTCCCCAAACCTGAAAAGCCCTCTTCTGTGGATACCATTAAAAAATAAATAGGACCTGATAACAAGCTGTGATAGGAATACATTTTAGTACTTATTTTAAATCTTGAATGTTATTGTTAACTTTGAAAATTGGCTGAAGTAATGAGCCTCTATTTTTCCCTAACTGCAGGACTTGGGGAAAGTGTATTTTATGGAAAGAAACATATTTATATATGACTACTATATGTTCTGTACATATCTGTACCAGTAGGTACTGGAAATAAATGATTTCTTGGAGATATTCTGGGATAGAATCTCTCACCATCACTGAGGTCCCTCATTTTAAAGAGTTTGTAGAAATGTAAACATTGCTGACAGTCAAGATAATTTCAATTTCCTGAATTCTTGAATAGGAAAATATTTATACTGGCTCCAGTCTTTCTCCCAAATATTTTTTTCACAAACATTGTGCCTAGCTTTCTACCCAGAATTAACTACCTATTTTTAAAGGTTAAAGTCTTCTCATTCACAGAACGAGATTTTTTTCATAAAGAAACAAGGCATCTCAATTAATAAAACGCATCACTGAGTGTTCTGATGCTGGGCAGAGGTGCACTCACTTCCTCACAAAGAACGTTTATCACAACCTGGTTTATAATTATATGATGCAAATACCTGCCTCAGAAGAATTACAAATTACTCTCCTCCACATCAGGGTGTTCTGATCACTCTTACCAGGTGTAGCCTAGAATTTTGTCACCAAATTGCCAACGTCGCCTTTAGATCTACAAATATGAGTATAAAAAATATTTCTTATTCAAGAAATTACAAATAAAGTTTTTTTAAAGGAGAAGACTGAAATTAGCAGTTGCACCAATATTGGGGGTGAAACATAGCCGAGCCGGATCCTTCTCCAGAATCAGCCCTGGAAACTAGAGTCTTTAAAGGGTTTTGTGGGGGTGAGGCGAAACAACATGCTGTGTAGAGACCAGTTTGGTCCAAAGAAGTCTAAAAAGCGAGTTTATGTTTTCATCACAAAGTGCTTAAGTAACTTCAAATACATTGCTCTTTCACTGTACTGAACAAAATTTTTAATGCTATTATCGTAAAAGTAGGTGGTTTCTAAAAAACCCCTGAAGGCATTAGGTAATATGTTGGAATATAATGCATTCAAAATTACTGTGATTTTCCTTTGAATGGAATTTTCCTTCTAACTTTTCTAAAAGTGCCAAGACTACTCTGGCTATGGGCTAGAGTGGACTTACTGGTATTCTACTATAGACATACTGTGAGTCTAGCAACAGAAGAAATTACAACATTGATATGGAGGCAGTGGCCACTAGAGGCTCTGAGGGCAGGGAGAGGGAAAAATAGTTGTAATACGGGGGGCTTTTTCAGTACCGGGGAATTATCCTGAGTGACATTGCAATGACAGATATAAGCCATTTTATATCATCATATAACATGCAGAACTGTGTGGGAGAGAGTGTGGTCTACAACGTGAACTATGGTCCATGCTTAATGGCAAAGCCCCAGGATGCATTTATCAAATGCAGTGGATATGCCACACTAATGAAGGGTGCTTATGTGGGAGGGTGTGAGAGATGTGGGGAGTGGGGCACGTGGGAATCCCTGTACCTTTTGTGTGGCATTTGTGTAATCTAAGTATATTAAAAAAAAAAAAAGGGAAAAGAAAAAAGACTACTCTGGCTTCCACCATCACATGTCAGACCATAAACACTTCATCCTAAATGGTTAAAATGTATGTATGCCTGTGTTTATGAGTGTCCGACGCTCTCTTCCAGGAAGAGAATCCATGCAAAGTCTCTCCATCCGGGAGGCTGCATGCCACTATGCCTACATCTACTAAGGGGAATTTTGTAAACACTTTCATCCTGCTATTGAGAACTTATTACTAGAATTGGCAGTAACTGACTTGGGTAGATCCTAAAGAATATGTTTTCTTCTAGAGCGTAACAGATGTTGGCTGGAATTTTTCCTTTATTTCTGGAATTAACAACAAAGGTCCAAAGCTGAAACCAAAAGATGCTAAGTATCACCTCATGCTGAGCTCAGAACTGTGGTGAGTCACTAGCATGAGCTGAGACTCTTGTCCATACAACTTACGGAGATCAGTCCCCAGACTGCTCATATGGCTGCAGGCTCTTCCCACCTGTGGGGGTGGGAGGGTGGGGGAGGACAGGAGAGAGGTTCTTTGTACTCCCCAAAGCCCAGTGAAGAGGTGCCCCCAAATCTGGGGGACCTGCAATAAGAGGAGTCCAGCACCTAGTTCTGTAGTCACGGGCTGCTGGGCTACTGAACTTGCCTGCAGGTCCACCCTGAGGCTGCCAATAGAAAAGAATGTCAAGAGCAAGTTCTAGGAAGTGCTTTCCGAATGCTGAGGAACATGAAGCAATGTCCTTTTCACTCCCTTCCCCACAATGAGAGAGACAAGCAAGGTACTTCACATGTGTCCCTGAAGCTGGAGTCCATGTAAGGTCTAGAGATTTCAGAAGGTGGAGACCCACATCTCTACCTTTTTGCTCCTCTACCTGCCTTGTCTCCTGCAAATTGTTGGAACAGTAGCTCCAACTGAGGGGAGAGGAAGTAAAGAACTTTGAATTCAGAATGAAATTAAAGTTTAAAGTTAAGAATCCTAACAATGAACAGAATGAGATGGTTCTAATAAACAAAAGTGCCTGGAAAGCCATGAAATTAGACCTTGATTCAGAGGTCATTAACCAATAGGGAAAACTGGAATTGAGAGTGTTGGGACAGTCACTGAAAGAAATAAAACAACTATTTATTTTCCTAGATAGCCTATAATAACATTATACATTTCATGACTATCACCATTTGATTTATCAAGAAGGAAAATAATTTGCTAGGTAAGTCAAATCTAGATTTATGACTCCTTTGTGGGCGTTTAGGTCTGAATGGAAAAATACAGGAGTGAGAAGGTCGTATCTCATTCTGTCTCCTATTTTCTGGCACATATCATGTAATGATATGGCTACCCATACTTCAGGCTCAAAGACACTTTGTTACAGATATTCTACAAATAATACAGCTTCAACTGTACAGCTATAGGTTTTATGAGGTATACGTACATTATTATCAGCGTGATAATTACAATAAAAGTAAATGCCATCTGATACATATATATAGCATGATGACAGAAACCATGCCTGTTTTTTAAATAAATAAATGCACATAAGATAAAAAAAATTCAGGATAAGTTTAAGTCTCATAGCTGAAAAACTAATTTTAAAAGTATTTCTCAGGCGCATCATAATAATAAGGAGAATAGTTACCATGGGTTAACCAGAACTTGCAGGAATTTGGACCATCGCTTATATTTATTCGTTCTTTCTCATAATATTTATTCCAAATATTCTACAATAAACATATATCATCATTACTAGGAAAAACACATTACTAAGACAAATTTTAAAACCCAGTCAAAACTAGGTACAATAGATACACATAAGTGAACTATTAAACTAATAACACATTTATTTAAGTAGATACGGTGGAAAATAACAGCGTTAAAAAAAAAAAAAAAAAAAAAAAAGGCCTATTCTCACAGGTTAAAAGTGTTATGTGAGATATTCCAATGAATGGGAAATCAAAAGGAATGAATTAAAGTTATATCAAAGATACTACATGAACTAAGAAAAGGTACATGTTGCTTTTTTTGATAATCTTTTCCAGGTAACTCTTTCTGACCCTAACTCTTTGAACTTTTCAGAGATCATTTAAAATTGAAATAATGTTATCTGAATCAAATTTCTGCATTCAACCAAATACATTTAAACGGTAAAATGATATTTATTTAAATTGATTTTGCGATATGCTTTCACATTTCAAACACTACACAATTTCTGTGACAATTACTATAAATTTGGGGAAAGAGCAATTTAAAGAAGTTGAACTACATCAATTTATCTACACTAATTACTCTTACTTTATATCTTCTTGTAACACTGAGATAAATATTCAATAATATAACATGCTCCCATCCTTGTCAAATACAAACTCCTGGACAATCTTACTGGTGTTTATTTAGATAGATTTAATATAATCCATCTAAATAAGCACCATATAGTAATTATATTCACTGTGCAATAGAATACTTGAAATATACACTTTCATCAGTATTAGATAACCAAGGCAAAAACAGAAATAACTCAGTCTGGGCGTTATTTTCAATCTTCACAAAATTTCAGAAATTTAAATTTTGAACCACTTTAGGCAAAATTTGTCTGAATATAGATTAACACAGATCCCTGAATATATGGGCTAAACTTTGTTGGCCTGTTTACTCATTTATAAAAACGGGTAACAACCTCAAATTTTTAGGATGGATTAAATGTGACTATAAATGTGAATGAGTTTCTTACTGTAAATATACTAGCAGTATTAATATTATAGAAAAGCCTTTTTTTGTCTTTGCTCACAAAACATATACTAACAAAACATATAACTAACTCTAATTTCATGAGCATCTATAACTATTTTATTTAGTTTATTAACTGGGTTCAGTGGAATTACTCTACTGCTGTTAATGCTACTTTAAATCCATTAGCCTCCACTGCCTCATCCTCAGGAGAGATGTGCAAGTGATCACTGCCCTCTGTGTAAGAAGCCTTTGTACATGTAACCCCTTCTTTCGCTGCTTCTTTTCTCCAGAATGACTATTCTAGCTCTTCTAACTTTTGCTCATTGGTCTTATTATCTGAACACTGATTGCTGAGAGCACAGTTTCCTTTCCTTTCACTCTACTGGTACAATTCTGGAATAACCAGAGTAATGGCTATCAGGTGATGAACGACGACTAGAACATGGAAAAAGCCCAAAACAAGGAGGGTCAAAGTGATGGGACAGCGTGGGAAAGAGGGTAAGCAGAGTCACCAGGCAGGAGGTCCTCCTGGCGGTGACAGGCCATCAGCAGACAGTGACGAGGGCCAAAGAGAGAAACAGTTCTATGATTCAGCTCAAAAACAGGTGATGAGCTCAGAGAAGTAACAAAGCTTATAGGATCTCTATGTTGGTCTCAAATATTAGGGACAGGCAGTGATTACAGGCAGGTAATCTTGTCCATTACCCTCTAATCCCAAAATTTGACTCTGAGTATTTTATTGTCTGAAAACAGAAATATTACAAAAGATTTCCATACAAAGATGCTCACTGCAGGATGATGTGTAATAGTAAAAATGGAATCTGCCAAAGTATCCATTACTAAATGTTTGGTTAAATAAATTACAGTTCTTTCAAACAACGGCAATTATGCAATTATTAAAATGAATGAAATAGATGTATATTTATAGTGGCATGGATCAATATCTGAAAAAGATATGTCACAGGAAAATATATTTACTGAAATTACCATATGTAAAACTAATGTTTATATGTGTCTCTTTAAAGAAAAAGACCTGCAAGTATATTCGTTGAATCGTTTACAGTGGTTGTTATTTTGGATCGGGGGAACTGGGGACTTTCACTTTGTAAATGCCTATATCATTTAAAGTTTATAATACATGATTTATATTTCTGTTTTTTAAAAACAGCACTGTGTGCAGTCTCCATGATAAACATCATCCAGAAGTAATTGCATTCTGCATTAGGTTTTCTTTTCATGAGACTTGTTTTTATTATTTAGAAAGGGGTTTCTAAGACATAATAAATGGGGACATCATAAATATTGTTCGGTGAATATGATAAATAATTAGTACTCTTATAACTCTTGAAGGAAAGGGGCTAGTACAAGATTTTCCTTTTTTAAATAGAAGCACCACCAGTTATTTTACTGCATACATTTTAGAGGAAAACGAGAAATTAGACAATTCACAGTGGAGAACATTTTTTTAACATCAGGAGGCAAATTATGACTTTTTCAAATAAGATACTGACAGTTTTTGTTATAAAAAATGTATTTATAAGCTATTAGAGCACAGTAAACTCTACTGTTTTCAACTATTTAAAACAATATTTATCTTTTTTAATATTTGTGATGTTCATAAATCACATTTATGAACCATTTTGATATACTAAGCAAATACTATAACATATGCTATACTTCCCCCCCAATACATTTCCAGCATAATCGAGGTACTTCAACAATCACTACAAGTCACCTCTGTGGAATAAAATCTATAGAGTTAAAAACACCTTATTTTTTTTTTTTTTTTTTTTAAAGATTTTATTTATTTATTCATTTATCCCCCCCTTGCTGCTTGTGCTCGCTGGGTCAGCTAACCACACCATGCAGGCGGGCTTGCCTTCACCAGGAGGCCCCGGGAACCGAACCCGGGGCCTCCCATATGGTAAACGGGAGCCCTACTGATTGAGCCACAGCCGCTTCCCTAAAAACACCTTATAATCAGACTGACTCCAGGGTTTTCTGTGGACAGGGACATGAATTTGAAGATAATATTGTAATATCCCTGATTCAGCCTCAAATTTGCAAGAATATTAAAAGTGCTGGCTCTAGCATCCTGGAATAGATTTGATTAGATAGCATCTTGGAAATACGGGGCCATCAAGGAATAAAAGGAAGCCATAGGTGGGCAGAGATTCATCTACCATGCTAAGCAGCAGCTGACAAAAACTTAAAGACCTGAGAGACAAGGCATGGAAGAATGAGGTCACTCTGGAGTATATATGGGACTTGGAAGAAACCTACTGAGGCATAGGACAATTCGATAAAATGCCCATTTATACTGCCCAGCATTTCTACCTGTTGAGATGGTCCACTGATTTATTCAACAAGCATATATGTAGAGAACCTACAAAATGCAAAGCAGTGCTAGAACTGTGCTCAGGCCACACTCTGAAGAGAATTAATCTGGTTTCCTGCCAATATAATCTAGGATTCAGTGCAATCATAGGACCCAGCCTTACATTACCAAAACTACCTTTAAAATTCAAATTAAAAAAAAAAAAGATTTACTAGAACTTACAAATCAAAACGAAGATTCTCTCTTTCTTCAAAAAAGTAGTCCAGAATAAATTTTCTTACAAAATCAGGATTTAAAGTATTATCAATTACTTCCGTTCTTCCAAACTGTTGAGAGAGAGGGAGTAAAATCAAGCTCTGCTTCGTTACGTATTACAAGTATAGTATTAATATAAATATAGTTCCTTTAACACATAAGTAATATATATCCAAATGGTTTGATAAAATAAAGCCCTTTAGAAAAGTTTTTAGAGGTAAAATCGTTCCTCTAATTCACTCGGGATAATCAGTAAATGAGTTATTGGTTTATTCTGCTTTACTAAAAAAGCAGCTTCTCCTCAAAATTCAAACAGCAAGTTATAATACCTCTTTCCCTCTTCTCTCCACTTGAAAGCCAAAGCCCCTTCTAACCAAAAGAAGCTATTTTTAAATTTAAATTTATCATAAATTATTTTCCCTAACCTTGTTCATAGTTAGACCAAGCTATATATATTCTTAAAATTGGAGGGGTCAGAGTATTCATAAACTTCTCTCCCAATTTTCAGAGAAAACAGCCTTCCACACAAATATAACCCATGTTGTTTGGGAGAGATTTCTCACAAACTTTTAAACAATTTGTTCGTCAGAACAAAGAGTTCTGTTTTGTTTTAATTATTGTGGTACCCAGACAGCCAAAACAGAACCTACAATTCTTGCATTTTGTAACCAAATGTTTTACACTTTAGCTTAGAAAAAAATGTTTCTCCATTTTAGGGTGGTGGAAACCAGGAAACAAATCTCTGCTTCTAGTCCTCCCTACTTTCAATGTGAAGGAAAAATAAGCACAAATACAAACTTTTTATCTGTTTTTTTTTTTTCAAATCCTTGATTCACATTCTTCGCCTCCAACCATCACAGAATTCTAATGAGGGAATTTTAACTTTTGGTTCTGATAGCATTATACAATGAAACATGCTGCCTTATCAGAGAGCCAACATTTATTAAAGTTGATGGAAATATTACCTTTTAAACAGAAATGAGAGAACTGTGCTAATCCATTAAAAAGTGAAGGTCATGAGCTTTCTTAAATTTTGATAACAAAAATATGAAAAAAATATCGATAACAGAGGATTTACTACGACTATTGCCAACTAATCTCCAAAAAAAGAATCATTTTGCAGAAGTTTCTGCTACTAGATAGTGTCTCCTATCATAGATAAATACTGTACAAACCAACCATATCCCAGGTCACTAATTGAACATTTCAAAAATATTGAACATTTACCTTGAACAAAATAACGATAATAGCCACCATACTTTGTGGCAAGTACTTTTCTTTAAATACATTTCTTTAAATCCTTATCATAACCCTGAAAGATAGGTGATATAAGTTCCACTTTATAGATGAGAATATTGAGGTAGAGAATCCAACCTAAGTCACTTTGGCTAAATAAGCTGCATTTTTTCTAATACTGTTCATTCTTTCAGCACAGAGCATGTTAGGTCCTGGGAAAGATCCAACAATGAGCTTCTCCATGGTTTCTAATTTTAAGGGACTGGTAGTAAGAGTATATACCCAAATAATGGGCTAGCAGTGCCCATGTACCCCAAAAGTCAAAGAGCAGAAGTCTGAACCAGAGAGCCAGGTCACTCCCAGCCTTCTCATTGCCCAAAGGCAGGATGGTTTCCACACCAGAGCAGAGCACATTAAACTCTCAAGCAGAAACTTAGCTGGAACACTTATTCACCAGTACTCATATCCCCCTTTACTCACGCTACCCTCCTTTTGGATTTTAACCCAAACTCACACCCAGAGGGAAATTTAGAAGGTAGACTGAAATTCCCAGGTTAAGCCCCATTGAGTTGCAAGCCAGCAACTCCCTAGAGCCCATGAGCCTTTACTGCACCCACATGCCTGTTTCTTAGGGAACACTGGCTTGTCAGCAAACTAAGGGCTGAGTACGCTCTGCAGTCTCTGGTGAGGATGAATATACAGCCACCAACTGGTCATCTATAAATGATGACTGCATCCATTACAAGATGTCTTCCAGCACATGGCCCTGAAATTGCTTTTGATGGTTATCAGTGACCCACATCCCTTTCTGGCCCTCATGAAACTCTCAGCAGCATTTGACATTTCTAAAGCACTGTTAACTGGGTTTTTTGAGGGACTTCAAACTCTCAGTGTCAGGACACAATTCTAAGCTGCTCTTTCATCTATCTTCACTCTTCCATTAGATTAGTTCATCTGTTCCTTTGGCTTGAAAGCCCATATATGTGATGATAACTTATAAATGTATATTATAAGCTCAGACATCATCTATGAGTACAGACCATGCATACAGTGGCCTTCTCGACTTATACACATGGCCCCTCAAAATTACTGTTCAAACTTTTATTCTTTTACGCCACCACCACCACCTCAATTGTGGTCCTTACCCATTCTACTGTTTTTCAATAAATGATACCAACATCCACTCAATGACTCAGGCCAGAAATGGGACTCATCCTCTCCCAACACCTTCTTTTTAACCCACCAATTCTAACCCAAAACACACCTTACAGCTTTCCACTTCTGTCTGTTATCTCCCATGATCGGCCTAATTTAAACCTCCATCTCTCTAAAGGACCACCCCATGGATCTCCTATTTCAGGTCTCTGCTTTCTACTCTTGTCCCTCCTCTCCAATTCATCCCTCATATAGCATCCAGAGTAATCTTCTGAAGAGTGTAAACATGACCATGTCGTTTCACCAGCCTAAAATTCCTTAATTGTTTCAGATAGCACTTAGAATAAAACCTCTTTTCTTTGGCCTACAGGACCTGGCCCCTGTTTACCTCTCTAATATCACGGGCCAGTATCCCCCCCTCTTTCTCCTTGCCTCACCATCTAGCCTTCCTTTAGATTCCTACACACACCAAACTACTTCCTATCTTATGACCTTTGAAACTTGCTGTTTCCTCTTTCTAGAATATTCTTTATCCCACACTTGCATGTCTGACCTTCTTGCACCTTTTAAGCCTCTATCTACTGTAATGCCTTCTTGAACACCCAATCTAAATTTGGTCTCCTATCCCTACCACCAATCTCCCTCATAGCACCCAGTTTTTTTCCTTCAAAACTTATATCTTGGAATTATACATTTATTTGTTTGTTTTATGTTTTCCCCACTAGACAGTAAACTCCATGAAGGCATGGGATAAACCTATGTTTGATTTACATCTATATAAAATTGAACAAATGATTAACTACAGATCACTCAATATACTTTTCAGAGATAAAAAAAAAATCTAAGGTAATATATAGTATATCAGTTTTGCTTAAAATACAAGTTTGTATGTGTGTGTGTATCTACACAGATTAAAAATAGTACAGCAGAAGGTAACAATTATCTTGTTTTCTTATTCGTGATTATTTCTGGGTTTTCCTAATTTCTTACAATGAGCATGTTTCATTTTAAAAACCAGAGAGAAAAAAAATCTATGCAGCATTCCTATTTTTCAAATCATCCTATTATGAAAAGTGAAAACTGGCAAGAATAAGATACATTATGACTAGTTCTGCTCAAGGAAATATGTTGGTTCCTTCCCAGAGGGTGGAACATATTAGCTATCAGCCAAGTGATTAATCTTTTTGACTTGAAATATAATTTAAGTTTTAGCAAGTGCCTTATACCACCAAATAAAAAATGTCTAATTCTTTGGCAAATGTGCAGTTGCATATGCACATTTCTATGCAAATCACATGCATTTAAAATTTTGAGGAAGGACGATTATTAGCAATATGTTGATGAAATATACCCAGAAAGAGCTACATTAGAAAAAATTGTGACTTGGTCCTAAAAAAGTCCTGTTCTGAATATCAACAATAATAGATTGTCAGAAGTATGTACAAACTTGATTAAGATTACCTTTAGCACAATGAACATAGCCAAGTACATGCATTTTTACATAAATATATGGTATTAAGTTTCCATTTTCTTATAATTGGGGAAAATGTTCTTTTACCTATCAAGTGTGGAAGCTTTCAGGCATTTGAAAATGTATGTAAACTGTTTATTTTGTTAGAAACTAAAATCTTGTTCCTTTTTAAAATTTAAGCAAAAAATAAAAATTCACAATCAAGTTTTTGAAAGTTTTCTTTTTATGCTTGTGCTAATCAGGTAATAAATATTACTTTTCCAATTTAGGAGCAAATCTTGAAGAAAATGATCAAATGGAAATATTCTTGATTTCTAAATCAACTAATTGTTTAACTGCTTCAGAGAAGCAGTACTGGAAAGAACACTCAGTAACTTCATCTATTTATGGCACAAAGCAGATGAACTCTGTTTTAAGTAAAATGTTCAGAAAAGTTTAATATATTGTGAACTGAAAGTGACGATGGAAAAAAGTCTTCTGAACTAACTCAAACTTTAACTCCATTCTTACATTAGAATTAAATTTTAATATCTGTGATACATAGAAGGCAAATTTTTCAGAGATTAGACAAGAAGAGAAGATAAAGTGAGATCATGTAGGCAGAATATTAAGATAAATTCAATGTAAAAAGCTCAGTTTGGGGCTAGAAATAGCCAATTGCATAACAAGGAAAACAGTACCAGGAATGAAGATCTCACACACTTCCTCTTGAGAGTCAAACCCTAGGCTCACCAGAGCATCCATTGCCCTATTCTTCTGAGGGAAAGATTATAGATGTGTAATGTAACTCATTATCCAAAACATTTTCTCACAAATAGGGATTACCTGAAATTCACATAATTATAACTCAAGAAGAAAATCTGAAGGCTTTACCCAGTTCTTACATTATTATAGACCAATGAACAAGTAACTGTAGATATAGACAGATATCCACGTACAGAGAGAGAGAGAGAGAGAGAGAGAGAGAGAGACTTATTTCTAACATTCTAGTTTATGAAAGAATATTTCACATAAGGAACTTTTATTTGCTTTAAAAAATCTTCCTCTGTTTTTGGATCTAACCTAAATCATTAACCACCAAAAGGATATCTTGATCACGTGTCTAATTTTCACATGTAAAATAAAGTAAGAACAAACCCCATCAATTTTTCCCCCCCTCTCAATCCCCATTGTCTCCCAATTTTTCATTTAATTTTCAAAGAAGTTTTAGGTCACAGCAAAGTCACACATGGAGTGCCGGAGACTCCCAGATACCAAACCACCCCCCCTTCCCCACCCCATATTAACCCCCCCCTTTTTTTTTTGGATGTTAGCATTGTTATAACTGTTATACAGAAACCAAAATATAGCAACTAAACATTGTCAGTGATTTACAGTATAGGCAGTTTTTTAGAATCTTAGTTAAAATATTTTTAAAACCAAATCATTCTCTAAAAATAAAAATATTTTCAGGGACTGCTTACATGTTGTTGCTTGCTATTAATTCTGTGATCAGTGGCATATTTAACCATGTAATAAAAAGCTGACTCCATTTTTTTTTTAATGTTCCCATTGGAGAATATGGATTAATTTTATGAGATATAAGTTAGTTAAAATCTTTATTTATATAAGACAAAATATAACTTTAAATGAATTGGGTAGATTATTTTATTCTACTAGTTATTTTAATTTAGTTTATTTTAATAAAGATTACTAAATTTACTTTGAAAATGAACTTGAAAAATGTATTCACACCAATCTTGAAGTCTTTCAATATTTAAAATCAGTTCTGGACACATATGCTCAACAAATGTTGTTGACTGACATTCATTAAAAAGCAGCTTTAATGAATTTCATACTCTCTAACTTTTGATCCATTATTAAAAATATCTTCCAAATCAGAAATTCTTGGTTATTTTTTAATTATAAAATTCTATTAATGTTTATTTTTAAATTTTTCTAATACATAAAATGTTACCTTTGGACACAATTTCAGCATTGAGATTTTATAATTTTCAGTGCTATTTTTGTGAGTTGAATTCGCTAAAACCATATAAAGAAAAAAAGGTGATCAATTTTTAAGATTCCTAAAATATAAAGGACACAAACTGCTCTCAACATGCAAGAACCAGAGGACCATCGTTCTAAGTGATATACTAGAGATTGGGCTTTAGACCACAAAAATTACTAGAGACACATTAGCAAATGGAGTAGTGGTGAGCATTACTTACAGAACTAAGACAAAATAAGGGCTAAAAGAGAAAATTAAGTATGAAATTGCTACATGGTCTGATAATATAGATATACTTAAAAATATTTCCAACTAATAAATGAAAATTCCACATGATCTAGGCACTGAACATCAGTGTGTACTAACAACAAGAAAAAAAAAGTGAAAACAAGAAATCATGTGCTTCCTGATGAAATGTTTTGACCACCAACAATAGATTTACTAAAGCAATTGAACCTGCATCTGATCAAGCTTCTTATTCACTCTGCCAAGTTGTTGAAAAATAAAGAACAGAGAAACATAATGAATTACACCATAAAAACAGAGTCAACAAGATCCGATTGTGGAAAACTATATAGGTCAAATGGTCTAGGTTTTCTACAGATAAACTGAAAGAAAATGAGGGAAAGCTGTAGATTAAAAAATACAAAGTTAGACTCATTTACAATTTCCCTACACATAGCTCTTCTGCCCCTTTTATTTGAACCTATAATTAGCACTATATTCATTAAATATATGTCTCAGACACTAAAGTTTTTGGTCTGTTCATATGCCATTTGAATCTCACAAGAGTTGTAACACCTACTCTCCAATTCACTGGACTCACCCAGGACAACTAAGAAAAGGATGATGATGGACAAGACCCATCCCAAACGAGAGAGTATCTACAACTGCCAGCAAGCCTGTTCCATCCATCTGCCCCGTGGGATCTAAGTCCCCTTTCAATAAGAAACAGTGTGGGCAACACCATCCTAAAATCCTCAAGATTGAGTAATGAACAAACATAAGGGCAGAATGCAAGTATATACTAAAGTAGACTTATGATTATTCTAGCAACAGAAGAACTTGTATCATTGATATAAAGGCAGTTGCCACCAGAGGTTCTGAGGGGAGGGGGAAGGAAGAATATGTATAACATGGGGCATTTTGGGGACACTGGAGTTATCCTGCACAACAATGCAATGTATAGGCCATTATACATTTTGTCAAAACCTATAAAATTACACAGGGCAGAGTATAAACTTTAATGTAAAACTATGGACCATGGTTAGTAGCAATGCTTCAATATATGTTCATCA
>JAKSZT010053872.1:3388623-3414643 GCA_026826555.1 Tolypeutes matacus
GATCGAAGCTATAAAAGTGAATAAACAAATTCAGCAAGGTGGTGGGGAATAAAACTAAGCAACGACATAAAGGACTTATATGCATAAAACTACAAAACATTACTAAAAGAAATCAAAGAAGACCTAAATAAATGGGAGGACATTCCATGTTCATGGATTGGAACACTAAATATTAAAAGCAATTACAGTTTCAATGTAATCCCAATCAAAGTTCCAATAACCTTCTTTGCAGAAATAGAAAAGCCAATCGTGAAATTTATAATAGAAGAGTAAGGGCCCCCAAACAACCAAAGCCATCTTGAAAAAGAAGAACAAAGTGGAGGATTCACACTTTCCAATTTTAAAACTTATTACAAAGCTACAATAATCAAAACAGCATAGTACTGGCACAAGGACAGACATATAGAATAGTGGAATCTAACTGAGAGTTCAGATATAAGCCTCACATCTGTGGCCAACTGATTTTTTTTTTTTTTTTTTTTTGGCTTTAACAATGGGAATTTATTTGCTCACAGTTTTGAGGCTAGAGAAAAGTCCAAATCAAGGCATCATCAAGGCAATGCTTTTTTCCCAAATACTGTTATTCTGGGGCTGACTGCTGGTGATTCTTGCTGGAGCTCCACTGTAACATGGCAATGCACATAGAGGCCCCTCTTGGCATCTTCCTTCTCTTTTGGGTTCCACTGACCTTCAGCGTCTTGCTTCCCATGGCTTTCTCTATTTGCCTGAATTTCATTCCACTTATAAAGGACTCCAGTTATAGGATTAAGACCCATCCTGATTGAGGTGGTCCATACCTTAACTGAAGTAACCACATCAGAAGGTCCTACTTACAACAAGTTCACACCCACAGGAATGGATTAGGTTTGTTTGTTTATTTATTTATTTATTTATTTAACAAAAGTATCCATTTATTGAAGCATTTGATGGCTTTAACTCAGCATGCTCTAGTTCTTTTACAGATTCCAGATTGTTTCTGGGAAGGAATTTTTTTTCCTATTTTTTATTTTTTATTTTTAAACATACTTAGATTATACAAATGTCACATAAAAAAATATAGAGGATTCCCATATGATTCCCAACTGATTTTTTTACAAGGATACCAAGTCCATGAAATGGGATAAAGAATAGTCTCTTTAATATATAATGCAAGAAATTATAACAATGAGGTGGAGCCAGTGGCCACTTGACAGTTTTTGGGTAGGGAGGGGATGAGCAGTTGAAATACAGGGGCTTCTTTGGGAGTTGGAGGTTGTCCTGAGTACTGTTGTGGCAATGGATATAGGCCATTTTAAATCAGCACACACCACTCAGAACTGAGTGGGAGAGAGTGTGGTCTACAGTGTGAACTGTGGTCTATGGTTGGTGGCAAGGCTCCAGGATGTGTAAGTTCATTGAGGTTGGTGGGCCACACTATGGGAGATGTTTGTGTTGGATGTGGTGGGAGGTGTGGGAGGTGGGCAACATGGGAATCCGAGTGGGTTCCGTGTAATATTTTGGGTAATCTAAGCACCTCTTAAAATATATGTATATATATATATATAAACAACATTTTTGTAAGCAAATACACATATATGCATATATATTTATATATCATTTTACAAATGTTTGTATGTATTGTGAGAATTTTGATTTTTACCCATAATAAAAAAAAAAAAAAAAGAAAATAACTGGTTTAAACCAGGCCACCCAAATGAAAATAATACAAATAATAACCTCATTTTTTAAATGGCAGCATTTTATGTGTATGCTAGAAATATTCAGTCATCATCATGTATTAAAGTAATTCACTTATTTATTGCCATCACTGAAATAAAATAGTTTTATAATTTTGTGGGTTTTTTAATTTTTTTTTATAGTTATAACTACTAATGAGGTCTGTATCTCTGGAAAGCTTGGAGGTAATTAGGCATGACATAACATTTTAGGCTAAGCAAAGTCAATTGAGCACTTAGATACTTTTTAGCAGAGTCACAAGCACTTAGGAAATGACTCAGGCAATCCAATAACACTTTATAACCAGACAAATGTAAGAAATGATGGATTTATAGATACTGACCTAAGTAAAACTGCTCACTTTTTGCTTCTGCGCAGGAAAACAAGTTCCATTTTCTTACTTTTTCTTCTTTCCAATTCCCAGTTGTCCTGATTAAACTAGCCTCAGAAATGTATAGTTGGATTCTCAACTCTAAAATATAGAAAGCAGTATTTCCTTTTCCATCTTCTCCCTCTTGATTGTCTAATTTTTAGCTGAATTTACGCTTGGATAATGAAAGAATCACAACTCTGGCTTTTCTAAACTTTTGTTGTGCCACTTTGTGGCACAAAATTAAAATTAGGAGAACAAATACACAGGATATGGAAGAACGCACATCAGCACATGTTTTGGTTTAATTATATCTCCTAGAAGGCCCGTTTAAGTCCCAGCCCCAGAACCTGTGAATATGATCTTGTTTGGAAATAGGGACTGTGCAGACGTAATCCATATAGGAAAGTTATATTGAATTAGAGTGGACCCTAATCCAAGATGACGGGTGTCCTTATAAAAAGAGAGGTGACACAGACAGTGGGAGGACACCACGTGACATCAGAGGAAGGGACTGGGACCATGCATCCAGAAGCCAGGAAAACCATCGACCACCAGGAGCCACCAGGAACCCCTGGGAGCCAGAAAAGGCAAGAAGAGAGCCCGCCCTTGTGCCGTGCCAACACCTTGAATTTGGACTTCTGGCCTTCAGAACTGTGAGAGAATAAACTTCTGTTTTAAGACACCCAGATTGTGGTACTTTGCTATGGGAACCCTGGGTGATACAGCACATAAAAAACCAGCACATAAAAGGTCAGAACACCAAACAGCTCTTCTTACCCTGGATTTTACCCCAGTGAAACCATCAAGGGCTGCTGCCATGTAGCAACTCACCAAGTAATACATTAGCAACATCCTTCCCCAACAAAAAAATTTTCCTTGGATCAAAAGTCTGCTCATTAATGTTCCTATTTAGAAATGCTATATAGGACACCACTCAGGCAAATTCTATTACTTCTCATATAAATATATATGGGGGGGGAGAGGGAGGGAGAGAGAGAGAGACAGAGAATTTGTCCCACATTAAACAATCAAATTATCTGTCAACATTTAGAAAGTATTACATGTCCACTTTTAAAATTAGCTTTGCTCTGCTTGGAGACAATATAAGTTAATTCAAAATTATTGATTTGTTCTCATTTCTTCACAAATAAAACTGTGGAGAATGTTTTACATCACTAACACTGAATAGTTATGTTTTTATTACATACTGGTAAAAATCAATAATTTTAATGCTCTTAAGCTATATTTAACTAATATTTTTAAGGGTGTAGATACACAAATTTGTGAGTGTTCAGTTTCATTCTTCGAATCTTTCTATCAGACAGCAACCATTTGTTGAAAACCTTCTATGTGCAAAGCACAAAATTAGGTATTATGATAATAAATGATAAAACAAATATGTACTTTTAAAGTTGGTTGGGGTAACAGACATGCAAAATCCTAAATAACTATAAGAATGAAATAAAAATACAAGAAATGCGATGTTGGAACTCAAAGGAAGGAGCAATTTGTTCCAGCTTCAGGAATCTAATACATCATCATGGTTTGTTGTAAGTGAATGAACCTTGACAACACGACCACAGGCAAAGAAATGGGAAGACGACTTTACAGGGCATAGAAAGAACACAAACAAGAGTGGAAAACATAAACGATGGTTAATATGCACAACAGACTTGGGGGTCAGGAATTAATGGACTTTGGCTTGAGTGTCCATGTCTGAGATGAGAGTGGAAGGGAAGGTTTGGGGAGGTTTAGGAAGTACCTTGAGCACCACGTTGAGGTGCTTGAGTTTTATTCTGTAAACAAGGGAGAAACACCACAAGTTTTGCAAAAGGAAAATCATATGCCTTGGCTTTGTTTAGAAAGCTAAGGATACAACATGTGAAGAATGAATTAAAGAGGTGAATTCTAGAGTCACAGAGGATAATTCAGTGGGGGGTGGGGGGATGGGTGTGGGGTAAAATGAGGAACCAGAATAGCAGGAACAGAATGGAAATGAAGGGACAGTCACTTTTGAGTGTCAGATAGATAGGCCTGGTGATTGATAATGGTAGTTAAAAAAGAAAGTGCTGCACTCATTCCTAAAGCTTATGAAATACAGTCAATCAAGGGTCATGACAATAGAGAAGTTAACAGCACACATACCATATGTACTAATTTACCTTATTTCGCAACGTCCGGAAGTGCCCTCAGAAACCTAGATGTTACTCCAGGCACTTAGTAACAACTGATCAAAGTTAACACACGCGGTTGAACCCATTTGCCATCTCAACTGTAAACTCCATATTTGCCACAAGATACGTGGTAAAAAAAGAAAAAAAAAAAAAAAGTGACAAATTACAACAGGCAGAAAAGACACCGTATCTATTAATATCAAATGTTCTTCATTTCCAGGATGAACAAAAGCTAGCTATAGATCCCTGTTGGGAGGGAAAACTGGAACAGCATCAGCAGAACTTGACATCCTTTTGGGAGACTATTAAGTGAAATGAGGACTCTGAAGTATCAAGCGGTTGGCATTAGCAATAATCTACCTTAATATCCCTGAACACACGCAGAAACTAGAATTAAGGCCTAAGTTTTCAGAGTCTCATATGGTGACACAAAGGCTAAAGAACTTTGGTCTAGAAAATCAAGTGTGATACAGTAACAAATTTCTTCTACGTTGGAAGAAATTAAGATTTTCTAAATCCTTGTGTAGTAATATCATACTATTCCCTTTTACTTTCTCTTAACTTACTGTCTGAGCAACTAAATTTTCTTTTATTAAAAAAATCTCTTAAAGCTATTCATTAAAAGTAGTATATTTCATTTTGTTCCATATGTGCATTACTGAAATTGTTATGATTAATATTTGTAAATCAATATTTTAAAATACACTAGAGGAATTGTCTATTTAAAATATATTCTGAGATTAATGTTTTAAAAGGTTAAAAAAAAAGGTTAAAAAACCCTTCCATTTGTTTTTAATTATTAACATTAGTTATCACCACTGGTTTAGCTAGTTTGCAAATGGGAAATCACAAGATCTCCTTAAACTGGAGCATATCTACATGTTATGTTATGTGTCTGTTACTAGAATTACAGAGTTATAAATCTTCAAGTAACATCATAGTCCATCTAGATGAGGAAACCCATTTCCATTGGAACTAAGACCCAGAGAAAACGCACTATTACAAAAGGTCACCGGCTAGTGACCTTTTGTAATAACGAATGCAAACTCAAGGCTCTTCCACCACACTTTGCTGAAGTGCTCCTTAAGAGAGCAAGAAGCCATTTAAATGGCATTCAAATGGTGAAATGATTTAAGTGAAACAAAGACATTAAAATCATTTAATTAGACAAATCTTGAGTTGAAAGCCAGTACATTTCAAACTTCTCACAAACAATACTTTAAAATCCACTCATTTAAAATTTACCAAACTAACTTAATATTGATTATGCCTCCTTTACACAATGCCTACAAAGAAGCTTTAGATGAAACCACTGGCAAGAAACAAATAAATAAACCACAATCAACTTTCTAACATCTCTGCTTCCACAATTAATTTGAGAGCTGAGATATCAAGAGACATTATATAATACACTAAATCCAAAATATTAGGTATTTTAAATGGGATTAGTAAATAAAGTTGTTGCTCTGGAAAAGTTCTAAAGCATCACTGAGTCTCTCCTCTCTTGCTCTCAGTATTTACTTTAGAGCTAGGAAACATGAATACCAATTGAACACATAAAAAAAGAATGATTGAGCTCCTTTCAATTCCTTAACAAACCACAAATAATGTGATACTATTTTTAAAGCAGTAAATTTTAAGAAAAGAAGTTTATAGGACTGCCCACAGTCATACACACTGAAAAGATATGATAATAAGGATATGTAGTGAGGAACAAATTTCTCAAAATGATTTTAAAAAAACACTATTACACTAGCTAAAGTTGAGAAAGTGTTGGTTTCAACCAGATATGGCAATTATAATTAATACTAGTTCATTACACTCTCCATTTGAGATAATTTTTAATAAAATGAATGTGTCACTTGTTACTTTTTACGTGTGTATATGTGTGTGTATAGCAGCAAATTAGCAAGGTAGAAAAGAGTGACTTTTACAACCTCATAAAAAAAATCAGATAACGGTAATTTACTAACGTTTTCAATATCTAAGTATTTTATTTATATGGACTTCTGAAGAATTTGTTTTTCATGAAAGGCAACCTTGGAATTAAGTATTACTGAAAAGCTACCAAGTTAAATGGTGACTTCTCTGTTATTAAGAAAGCAGTGTGGCCTGAAATGTTAGGACTTGAGGTCATTTTTCACTCAACTGGTAAATTTGAATGTCACATAGTCAATTCAATCAATTTTCCCTTACCTTCCATTTGCCCATTCCATCACCTTTCTCTAGCCTTTAGTCTTCATCTCACCCTGCCTGCTGGTTTCTAGTTAAATAGTTCTCTCATTACTTCATTTCCCACAGCTCATTAACTCAGCAGTGACAGAGATAAAAATCAAACATCAAAGTGTGAAAGTTTATGCCATTCACCCGAATTGCTCTACCCACAGCAGTAATCAGAGGACAGAAAAACAGAAAAGAATTCCATATTTCCCTTCCCAAAAGAAACATTTCCTTTGTGAGTATTGATATTTTCTATTGTAACTGTGTGTCCCTGCTTCTTCTCGGTCAATAACACATTGATACTGGCAGGAAAGAACCCATTCTAAAAGCATAAAATAAGGAATTTATATAAGAGTGACAAAATATGTTTCGGAATTAGCCAATTATGGATTAGGGACACAGCCTCCTCACTTACTAGATGGGAGACTATGGCCAAATCACAAACTCTCTAACCCTCAGTTTCTCCACCTGTGCAAAGGGGTTACCATCACTTGTTTTACATTGTTGTAAAGACTGAGTAAATTAGCATGTGTTAATTGCTTTACATATTGACACAGATTTAAGTAACATATTAATTTAAATATAATATATAGCAAATATCCAAAGCTTTCACGTTTGTTGGCCTCATGAGTACAGTTTATATTTGAATACATTTACTGTCTAATTGTCTAATAAACAGAAATATGTCCCAGGGACTATCAATGATATTTTGTTTCTTCAGGGTTTCAGAAAATCAAATGATGGTTCCCTCAGAATGTTTGGGGCAACAAAGAATAAACTCAACAAAATGTCTCACAGTTTGAAAATGATACCTAATAGCAACTCTAAATGTTCCTGGCTAGAGAGAGATTATAACACTGATGACCCTCATAAATTTGGGCAAGGCACCATTTAAATATCTCTTTTTATTATTGGCAATAAATGCTTCCCCTCCCCTCAGCCTATATGGTTCACTGCTCCAATATTGGTTTTGTCACATGTCAAACTTGAAAGAGCTCTCTTACATGTCAGCCTGTTGACTTTATTGGTCAGACACAAGAATGTGCTAGAATCTACTTTCATTCTAAAACTCTGTTATTATAGGCCACTTCTCCCTGTCAAATCTTTTTAGGTCCACATGTCTGATTGGGTGTGTGTGTGTGTGTAAGAGGAGGAGGTACACAAGATGGAACCTGTAGAATTTGAGTATGCATTTCCAAACCCTTCTTCTTCTGACCACTCTTATTCTATACACCCTCCACATTTAGGTATTCAGCCAGGGCTATCAGGTATTAGCTTCAACATGTTGCTCGATCATTTTAACCTTGCGTTTCATGTTTCTGTGGCTACTCTGATTGATTGTAAATTTGTCTAAGGCACAGGTAGTCCCTCTTCTATATTCCTTATATGACACATAATGATATATCCGTAAGTAACTGGGGCAAGAATAACTGCTGTTACTCAGCTATAAATTGTGCTGGGCAATTTATAGACTATATTTCATTTAATTCTCCAAATTTATCCCCAAAAGGGCTAAAAACGGGATTTAAAGATATCTATTTGATTCCTAATTCCTTTGTCTTGCTGCCATTCTCTGCTGCCCCAAATTCTCATTAGCCTCTAAATGCAACTTTCTCTTCAAAATACAAGTATTAAGAAAGAAAGGTGCAGCCAGTAGTTTAGCCTTGACTCTGCTTACTTAAAAAGGGATAGAGGAAAAATAACCAGAACAAGCTATTAAATCCCCTTGAGAAGATACTTTATTAATAATTTCAGCTCTCGTAATCTATCCCAAGGAAAAACAAAATCACAGAAGTTGTCAAATGTTTGTGAATAACAATACTCATTTGTAGCACTGTTTTGAATAGCAACTTTCTCAAATAAATGCTGGAAATAAGAGATATAGATAGTAATTCTCAGAATACTACACAGACATGGAAGGTTATATATTCAAAGGCTAATAACAGTAACATCTTCATGATATAATATTAAGAGGAAACTATAGGAGGGAAATTGTATATAATACAGTATGATCCCATTATGCTATATATATGTAAAAATGTGTGCATATATTGAGACAGACACTATAAATGTCACCAAGCGTTAAGAATTAAGTAATTATGGTTACTAAATCATCGTAGAGATGCCTTTTACTTCCAGTAAATTATAAAATAGCCAAAAGTTGATATCTGAAATTACTGAAACTGACATTTTATATGTAGGCTTTGTATATGACCATTTCCAAGTAAAAATCTGCCATTGTGATGATTATTCCAAAGAGCTTACCTTTGTATATGACCATGTCTATGGAAAGGGTAACCATTCCACCTTCCCATTTAATATCCATATGAATAACCTGGTTTGGTACCTATCCCCCATCCTGTTCAGCCTCTTAATGTTTATTAATGACGGAACCTGTGTCGGCTCGACTCCAATTACTCATTAGCATCCTGACGTTATATATTATCAAAATTACTGCAGTTCTGAGAGACAGTTTTGGGCCATTAGGCCATCTTGCTCCTTTGCTTGTGCAAACAAATAAACCCTTTATCTCTTTGAAACTCGGGTGTCTCAGGAATTGGACTTTAAAGTGCATTGGGAGGAAAAGAACCCGCTTTTGCTCAGTATCATAAATGTGAATTATAAATGAGGGAGAATTATACTAAATTCTCATAGTTTCATGGAATAGTCAATGATTTTAATTTTGTGTTTATCACTTTTTGTAATTACTGAGTGCTTAACTAATGTGATAAGCAGTGTTTTAAGTAATTTACATGTATTCACTTATTTAACTTTCAAAACAAGTAAGAGGTAAGGACTAATTATCCCCACTTTATAGATAAGGAAACTTAAGCACAAAGAGATCAAGTAACTGACCAAGATTTCACAAGAAAGCTGTAAAGCTGGCCTAGTTCCCATCCATGTTCTTCAAACTTAAGCTAAACTGGCTCTACTAAGCAAGTGTTACTAACAAGGGAATAAAATCCCCGTGAAGGGAATCATTTTCCTCCCTGCCTAGAGTAAACTCAAATAGGGGACGCACACTTCTGCCTGCTGAGTCACAAAGGCTGATCCTGAGAGAACACATGGTGCCCTGTTTCATGAATTGCTTCTAGACTCACTTCCTTCACAGCACAGGGCTGTTTTGGAAGCCCCCAGACCCCAACTGCTGAAAAGTACAGGACAACCCAAGGAATGGGTGGAAAAGCAGGTTAAGTGTGTCTGAGTGTGGCTTTCCTCTGATAAGACAGGCCGGGGCAACTGCCACATTGAGACTTCAAAAGCGCAGCCCCAGAAATGCCCCTAGGACAAATATTCCTGAAAATGCCTCTAAGACAAGCCCACATCCAGGACAAAAAAACATGATGTGGCAACTACTGTTTCGAACCACAGGACCTCAGGAACTGCAGACCCAGAAAATACCCAGGATACTACGGCCACATCCCAACTTGATCTTCAGTTTTCCTGGCAAATGCCCCACTAACAGCATAGCAGGCATTCTGACATCCCACATTATAGGAACCGTGTAATTGATCAGGTAGCAACATCATTTGAAACCTATGTACACACTGATTTCAAACTTTTTGTTGAACCACCACGGAGTAGGGGAGCCCTGACTGTTGGGTTTGAACACTTTGGTTCCCCTCCACCCTAGATAATTAGGACAACGTAGGTACCTGCTTCAAACTGGGCCTATTCCAGCAGGGGCAATCAAGTCTCTCTCTTGGAATTGGCTTTCACAGGTGAGCAGTTAATCACTAAATGTAGCTGAAACTGACACAAGAATACTTGTAAAGCATTCACCAGTGGATGGAGAAGCAGAAAAAAGAAAAAATCAAAACAAAACAAAAACTTTAAAGAGAAGGATAAACAAAGAAAATGTGGAAAGGACCACAGGAGCAGAGGAAGATAAAAAGTATACAAGATTTCAATCGTCTTCCTGTTTTAGTCACAAAACACATGCAAGCTTTCATGGATTATAAAATCACACAATACCATTATTCCAATAAAGAAGTAAGATCAGAGACTGCTGAAATTGACACTATCACTTCTAACAGAGAGAATTTAACAGCAACAGTAATTTTCCTTTGTATAACACTTTACCTTTTACAAAAGATATAAACAGTGATGTGCTGGCTGGTATATGTTTAACAACAAACTCTCTAAAAAAAAAAGTGAGTGTATATATAAATGATAAATTTTACTGACAGAAATGCTGTGTAGCTGAGCACACAATTTACAAATAATAAGATACAGTACTTCTTATTGTAAATTCCATATAGCCAAATTAATTCCCACAGAATGCTTTCTTAAGTGTAGACAGTAACAAAACAGTAAATCAAGCCCAGATTTGTAGTGTTTGCCAATTTCCATGGTGTAAACACTTTTACAATGACCAATTTCAGGCTACCAATGGGATATCATTGGAAATGTAGCTGGAAAGACATGAGCATATACCATTATGCAATATTTCACAGACAAAAATGATAAAATCACAGATAATAAAGAGCATAGATAATAAGTGTAAAATAAGGAGGAAGTGATTAAATATATCTTTTTTTGACATAATTTAAGATTATATAACTTTTAATAATATAAGATTATTTAATTTTTAATAATCACTTTATTTAAAACCAGCTCACAAATTCCAATCCCAATCCCATTTGAGCCACCTCCATCACACCACTGAAAATTATCCTCCTGTGCCTTAGGGCAAGTATCACTAACCTAGAGCCAGTGACTAAGGTTAGAGTCATTTATTCAAAGACTCATTTTATTTGTAAAATGAGAATATATGAAAATCCAGATTCCTGGGTCCCAGACCCAGAGATTTTGATTCGGTAGAGCTATTATGGGGCCTGGAAGTCTGTATTTTAATAAGTAAAACCCATCTCCCACATCAGTTTCAAATGGATATTGATTACATATTCTCTGCCAAACTCAGAATATATAGACATGAAAGAGATAAAACTTGTCCTCAAGGAATAGCCAGGGACCAAAAATTGCAATATAACTGTGATGCTGGTACACCCCGGCTGTAACCTAGGAGAGGAGATCATGAGATAAGATGATGTTTGACCTGATCTAAAGGAGCTCAATGTAATGAAGAAAAGAAGGGGAAGAGAGAAAGTGAGGCCAGAAGCAGAGAGCATAGCATGTGCCCAGCCTCAGGCACAAAGAGACTGGTACTCTAGGCAACAGCACATGCCAGGACTGTTTGTAACCATGTGCACCTATCATGGGTTTGGGTATATAGCAAGCAGTCAACAAGTGTCTATTGGAATAGTCAGTCCCAGAGTTCACGTGAGGTGTTAGAAAGGACTTTTTTGAATTCCTGGCACAAAGTAGGTGCCAAATACATTTCTACTCTGTATTCTTCCTTCTACATTCCTGTTTAAAATTAGTCCTATCACCATTATAGGATTATTACTGCAAAAAGAGTCACATTTAATAGACAATGTACAAAGTCCAGTCATATGCAATGGTCTCACTGCTTTTATAATTGGTAAGTTAATTTCTCTAACAGAGAACATGACAAATCACTAAAATAATGTTTAGATATGGTGCAACAAAGCCAAGTCCTCTTGGGCAGCATATGTGGCTCAAGCGATTGAGCTCCCGCCTACCACATGGGAGGTCCTAGTTCAGTTCCCAGCGCCTCCTGGAGAAGACAAGCAAAACAGTGAGCTGGCGCAATGGAGCTGATGCAACAGGATGACACAACAAGGAGACACAAAGAGGAAAGATAATGAGAGATACAACAAAGCAGGGAGCTGAGGTGACTCAAGCGATTGGGAGCCTCTCTCCCACATGGGAGGTCCCAGGTACGGTTCCTGGTGCCTCCTAAAGAGAAGACAAGCAGACATCGAGCTCAGACACTGGGGGGAGGGGGGCTAAATTTAAAAACTTTTAAAAAGCCAAGGCCTCAGGAAAAACAGGTGATTGTTACATGTTGTTTTCCCATTGTTTGTACTTCAGAATAAAATGGGAATGTTCTAAATGTTATTTTACCTTTCTAAAGTTATATCATTCTGGCTATGGATATTTTCAGCTAATTATTTAACTTAATCTAAAAATTAGCAAACTGGCAAAGTAAAGACAAGTGAATGCAAGAAGAGCTAGATAATGGGTAGGACTGAGTCGAAAGTAGGAGCATGCTGCTACATAAACACGCCTAGGATAATGCACTCATCACCTTAGCACACCAGGCTTGTAGCCAGGATGGAACCTCCACTTACACTGGCCCTTCTCTACTCTAAACAATGCCCATCTTTCTCCTCTCTGCTCAAGCCCCATCTCTTCTTTGTAGTACATTCCCAGAGGACTATTCCACAGTAGTGTCTTCCCTCCCCATGCCATGAGCCTTGCCATTGAATTTAGTACTCAGTTACCATGTGCTATAGAATGGTTCTCTCCTATCCAGATGTTAAATTTTCAGAGAATTTCTCTTGCACTTCTCACGGTACATGGTGTAAAATAGACATATGAAAGACACTCAAAGTCTTTGTGAGAAAGACTAGAGGATTGCCATGAAGTATATTTAGCTTCAAGTTTCAATTGTTGATGCTTCTCACCTCCCCCAGACAAGATGAAACCATGAGAAGGCTTTTAAAGTCTCATACTGGGGACAGTGAACAGAGGTTATCAAAAGGTATCCTATTGCTTCTGGGCTGCATTTTAAGTGTGGGCAAATCATCAGAGTTCTCTGATATAGTAAAGCAAGGGAAATCTTTGCTGTCCTTGTGGACACAGGGAGACTGAGAGGACTTACTGCCAAGAGAAATTTCCACAAACATCCTAATAAATATGCCTTGTAGCCACTAAGAGAAGAATTAGGGAAGAGGTACCCCTTGTCTTCTTTAACCATTTTACTGAAATTCACAAGAGAGGAATGATTTAAAGAATTCTGTAACTGAACCATAAGTGGTACCTTTATTCAGCAGCTAGTATTTGCCGTATTATAATTACGGCTAACATTTTTTAGCACTTTGTTTTGTGCCAGGTACTGTTTAAGCACCTGTCACACATCGTCTCATTAAAAACTGTTAACATAAGGCAACTACCATAATTACCATAATTTTAGAGAAGACGATGCAAAGAGAGGTTAAGAATTTGCGTCAAGGGAATAAGAATAAGTCACAAAGCTAGAAGCTGTACCCAGGTCTCTGATGCGAAAGCCTATATATTACACAACCTCCTATATTTACAAGATTTAATTCTCGGCAATATCAAATTAAAATTGTCTCACCTTTTTGGGCATTCCTGACCCTATTCCAAAGGCACTAACTTGGAAATTTAATTATATTTCTATTTGCCCAAATGATGCTTTTAACATCAAACTTACCAAGAAGTAAATGGTAAGCTGAGTCAGGAGCAACTCTGAATTAAACAAGAGACCAGCCTCTAGTAGCCCCAGGAGAGATGCTTGACACTAGCAGTACTTGGGTTCTCTTTCAGGATTTTTTTTTCCATTTGAAACTTAAAAGCAAAACACCAAAGCAACAGTATGGAGAAAAAAAAAAAAAAAGCCTAGGACAAGGGGAACTCCAGGTTCAGAGGTAGCAAGCTGAAACTAATTGACTTAAGTAAATTGAGGAGAATCCCATCACACCCACAGCAAATAAATATTTTTTTAAAAAGGTAGTTAACTGTGGACCCAATTGGCAGAAAGACGAGTTAAGTACAATTTCCCCAACATCTGGATAGAAGATTATGGGAAATTCAGATTTGATTAACAACATTATTTTATATTCATTACAGGTACAGACCACATGCCATTTAGACTTTGCAGGATGTTCAACAGAGGATAACTCTAGCAAATGCTATTATAGGACTTTTGGCCACGTATTATCTGTATATATCAATAACCTCCCTCTAGCATCCAAAGCTAGCTAGCTTCAGAAGAAAAAAGACCTAGAGATTAATGTATATAATAAGATTTCCATACAGTGTTACCCATTCAACTGACAGAAGGAAAAAGACCTAGAGATTAATGTACATAAGATATCCAAACAGCTTTACCCATTCAATTAACAAAAAGATCTCAGGCAAAACTTGAAGCATAGTTTATGACAAGACAAGAGCTTAAATTTAGCTACCATTATTATTTCCACTTCGAGGTCAGCCTTAAGAGGCAGCAAGTATTCATGTGGTATAGTTTCAGGGGGTAGGCTAGCAAATGGGGTTGCAAGTGCTTGACTCTCCACGAAAAGAAATTCATTTCTTTGGCTTTAGGCTTAGTCTCCTGAAAATATAAAATCAAGTACCACTGAGCTGATGACGTTTTAAGCTTCAGTACTTTGAAGTATTACTCATGTTTAGATCTAAGATTACCCATGTTTATTAATTTCTTCAAGGCAGATTTTGCTAAGAAAGGGAAAGGATTTGAAGGCATAAAAACAATTTTGGGGCAAAAGTGGATAAAGGTGGGGTGGATATGGCTCAAGCAGTTGAGCGCCCACCTCCCACATGAGAGGTCTCAGGTTCCGTTCCTGCTGCCTCCTGAAAAAAACAGAAACAAACAACAAGCAAACAAAGGGAAAAAAAAAAAAAAAAAACAACTCAGGGAAGCTGATGTGGCTCTGTGGTTGAGCGCCGTCTTCCCACATTAGAGGTCCCGGGTTCAATCTCAAGGCCCTGGTACCTCAAAAAAAAACAAAAATAAAAATGAAAAGTGGACAAGAGAGGAGAGAGCTTTTCACTGAGAGAAATCAAAGTATGCACAGGAGGGGATGACCTCCCAGAGAGGTTGATTCCCGAGCTAGTATGTAAATTCTGCCTCTCCTTCCGTTGCCATTATCAATTTGGCATTGTCTCCTTCTCAAACTCTTGTTTTATTTACACAGAAGTTGACCCAAAGAATGTCAGGAAGAGGAGTTTAAAATTTACAGTGCCCGGTACAGTCCCGGTCTGTAGGTACGCGGCATTCAAATGTTTATCTGCAGGCACAAAGTCGTGACTTCCCAAATCCAAGGTAAGGCACAGCTTCCTGTGCAGAGAGGGCTGGAGCCAAAGCCCCCACCAGGCAGAAGGAAGAAAGCTAGGAAGGGTGGGAGGAGAGCATGCCGGATGGCTCCAGGAAGTGGGAGCGGAGGAAGTTACAAGATTGCAGCCAGCAGTGGAAATAGGTTCGCAGGCGCTCAGCCCAGGGAGTCCCGGGGCTCCTCGCGCGGCAGTCACGAGCGCTTTGGGCAGTGCTCTAACCCTCGATTCCCGTCATCACCCCGCCACCCAGCTCTGGTTTGGGACGTACAAAGGTTTTGCAAAGTGGGCGGCGGCCGGGATTCCCGCAGCTGAGTCATAGCCCATCCAACTTTTACAGCATTTCCCAGAAAGAAAAGAAAAGTCTCGGTCCCGGAGCCCACCCATCACTTCCAGTTCCCGCTCCCCCCCCCCCGGGTGTCACTCGAGCCGGGGGTGACTCCAGCCCCACAACTGGGGTGTTCCCCCACTCATCGCGGAACTTCCTCCGGGCTCAAAGCCTGGGGGAGCCCCGAGCGCTGGCCCAGCACCAGCCCGCGGATGAGGGGGAGGGAGGGAGGGGGAAAAGGGCTGCGTCCTCACCTGCAGGACACCGACACCTCTACCCGCGTGGCCGGGATGGCCGCGCTCAGCTGGTTCAAGTCCCCGAGGCCCGCGGAGCTGGTGTAGCGGCTGTCCATCGTGGAGGGAGGCGCCGTGCACTTGTCCTGCACCCACATCCGGAGCTCGGCCGGACTGAGGGATCCCAGCCCAGCTCCCGGCAGACCGGGCTGGGGGTGAGGGTGGAGGCAGAGGAAGGAGGCGGAGGCGGAGCGGGAAGGGGAGGGGGAGGGGGCGGGCCTGGTCTGCGAACCCCGAGGGAACCGCGAGCCAGTCTCGGGCGAGGCTGGAGCTGCTCCGGGAGCGGCGCGTGGGGCTCCCGGCTGCCCTGCCCTTCCTGGCAGCCTGCAGCTCCGGGAGGGGTGAGGGGCACCCAGCGCGCTTCCCGCGGCTCACGTGCTCAGGCTCCGCGGATTCACCAGGCTAGACCCCAACCCTGCGGTCCAGGACTGGCCCCAACTGGTTTGCGGGGTCGTTTGGGCTTGGTCTCAGCCTCCAGACACCCACCCCCCTGTATCTGGGGCGCAACTACCTCCTCCTGTCAATCAGATGTGGACGGGAATGCCACGCAGTTTCCTCTCCTGGGTGGGAAGCTGAAGAAGTGGGCGCCTCTGCCGGTCCCTAGTTCCCCCATCACAAGCCGACCCCTCCCCACCTCGCCTCTCCCGCGGAGCCACGGGGTCCCTTCCACTCTGCCCTAGGGTCCCGGCTTCTGGACTGCCCACTCTCGGCCAACTGAGAATGGTAGACAGTGAGACTTAGGGGCGATCTCCAATCTCCGTTACGCGGCTGTGAAGTGGACGATCAATATCTGGGACAAACGGAGACGGGAAAAAAAAGTGGGAAAAAAAAAAACTATTTGGGATTTAAAGGGACCTTCTGTATTCCCTCCACCCTTCTTCAGAGAACGGGTGTCATCCTACAGTCATGGCTCTCCTGCACCTTCCACCTCTAAATGCAGGAAGGTCTGCCTTGAAACCCGGAGGTCATTACCCGACACTGTGGCTCCCTCCCCGGGCCTCCCACCCCGCAAGCCCCGAAACTGGACGGAAGTCTCACCCCTGCACTTGCGGTCCCCGGGTTGGCCACCAGGGGGCGACCGGAACGAGACGCAGTGCAAAAGGCCCGCAACTCCCTGGACTTCAGCGTTCCAGGCACGGAGTGCCCAGACAGCAGGGCCAACTCAGGTAGGAAAGTTCTTCGTGATTAAGGGCATGCTACACACTAACTATACCATTTAATCTACGTGGAGACAGCTGCCCAGAGAATTTATACAGCTGTGGGAGAACATGTGCGGACACACTCATTGCTACCCCCAATTGTACTTCCCATATTTAATTCTTGCTTTCCTTTCCTTATCTCCTTGCCTAACACTTGCCAACCGCTAAATTCAGAGGTCCTCTGCTTTTTCCCTCTCTCCTTATTACAAATTAAGTTTATTGCTACTTGAAAATGGCCTAAACTTCAGGCATTTCTATTATGCTGCCCAAAATTAATCTGGGGTAAGAGGTCTAGATGTCTATTTTTAAGCCAACAAGATTTGTTTTATGAAAGCCTAGAAAAGAAATGAAAGTTGAGAACTTTAAAATAATAAAAGATAACCCATAGGCTCCTTAACTCTTAATTTTTTTCCACTTTATTGAGGTGTAGCTGACACATAATCAAGTTCACATAAAGTATATCATTTGATAAGTGATAAATATATATATACACTTGTGAAGCCACCACCATAATCAAAATATTGAACCATTCCATCACTCCAAGTTTCCTCACGTCCCTTTTGTAATCAAGCTCCTTTAACCACCAAGAACAATGCTGCATGCAACCACTGTTCTTCCTTATGTCACTATAGGTTGGTTTACATTTTCTATAAATATAGTTTGGAATCATACTATTTTTTGTCTGGCTTCTTTAACTCAGCAAAATTCTTTTGAGATTCATCCATGTTGTTGAGCAAGCAGTTGTTCATACCTTTTTATTCATCACTAGTATTCCATTATATGGATATACCACAAAGTGGTAGACATTTGGGTTGTTTCCAAATAAAACTGCTATGAATATTTGCATACAAGTCTTTATGTGGGAATGTGCTTTCATTACTTTTGGGTAAATATCTAGAAATAGAAGAGCCGAATTGTATAGAATGTATATGTTTCACTTTATAAGAAACACTGTTTTCCAAATACTAGTACCATTTTCCATTTCCATGGCTGTGTATAAGAGTTCCCGTTGCTCCACTTCCTTCTCAACACTTGTTATTGTAAGGCTTTTAAATTTAAGCCAAGGCTTTTAAATTTAAACCATTCTGGTAGGTGTGTAGTAGAATCTTACTGTAGTTTTAATTTGCATTTCCTTAATGATTTTATGATGTCAAACATTTTCATGTGCTTATTTGCTGTTATAGCTTTTTTGGTGAAGTGTTTGTTCACATCTGCTCATTTTTTATTGGGTTGTTAGTTTCTTATGACTGAGTTTTAAGAATTCCTTATATATTTTTCTGGATATAAGTCCTTTATCATATACAAGATTTGCAAATATTTCCTGCTAGTGTGTGGCTTACCTGTCTTTCAAATAGAACAAGTTTCTAATTTGATGAATCTAGTTCTTCAACAGTGTCTACTGTAGATCACAATGTTGGAGTCAAATCTAAGAAATCCTTGCCTAACCCAAGTTCACGAAGATTATCTCCTATACTTCCTCCTTGAAGTTTTATAGTTTCAAGTTTCACATTTAGATCCATGATCATGCTGAGTTTTTTTAATCAACATTCACTCTTTGTACATAGACATCAGATTACCCCAGTACCATTTGTTGAATTTCCATTAATTGTCTTTGCACATTTGTCAAAAATCAATTTATCACATATATATATGGGTCCATTTTTGGACTCTTCTATTTCACTGACCTCTTTTTCTTTCTTTAATACTACAGAGTCTTGACCACTGTAGCTTTATAATAACCCTTGGAATCAACTAGTATAACTTTCCCAACTTTGATCTTTTTCAAAATTGTTTTTCATAATCAATCATTTGAATTTCCATAGAAATTTTAGAATCAACAATATTTTCAAAAATCTTATTGAGATTTTGATTTTGACTGCAGGGATTCTATAAGTGAATTAGAAAAGAGGTGATATCTTATCAAAATTAGTCTTCTGATCCATGTACATGATCTCTCTCTCCATATATTTAAGTCTTCATTAATATCTATTAGCAGTGTTTTGTCTTTTTCAGTTTGCAGATCTGGGACATCTTTTGTTAAGTTTAGTCCTAAATATTTCATATTTATTATGTTATTATAAATGCCACAGACCTTAAAATTTTTAATACTCATTGTTCATTGAAGTATTTGGAAATATAACTACATTTTTTTTTTAAAAAAGATTTTATTTATCCATTCATTTCTCCCCCCCGCCCGTGCTCGCCGGGTCAGCCAACCACGCCGCACGGGTGGGCCGCCCCCACCAGGAGGCCCAGGGAACCGAATCCGGGGCCTCCCACATGGTAAACAGGAGCCCCACTGATTGAGCCACAGCCCCTTCCCTATAACTACATTTTATATTCTGATCTTAAATCCTCCAACCTTACTAAACCCACTTATTAGTTCTAACTGTTTTTTCATAAATTCTGTAGGGTTTTCTACATAGAAAAATCATGTAATCTGAAGAAAGACAGTTCTATGTCTTCCTTTCTAATCAGGTTGCTTTAACTCCTTTTGCTTGCTTTATTGCACTGTTTAGAACCTCCAGAAAAAACGTTGAATAGAATTGAGGGACCATAGCCTAGATATGAAACTGATGGTAGGGGAAAAACACTCACTCTTTCATCATTAAGTATGATGTTAAGTAGGCTTTCCATAGATGTCCTTTACCAAGTTGAGGAAGTTCCCTTCTTTGTCTAGTTTGTTGACAGTTTTTATCTGGATCGATTTGGGATTTTATTATATGACTTTTCTGTATGTATTGAGATGATCACTTGTTTTTTTTCTGTTAATATGGTGAATTGTACTGATTGATTCTCTAATGTTAATCAAACCTGCACTCCTGGGATACCCTATACTGGATTATGATGTATTATATATTTGTATATGTTGAATTCACTTTGCTAAAATTTGGTTGAGAATTTTTACGTAATATTAATGAACTTTGTATTTTCCTTTCCTGTAGTGTTCTTGTCTGGTTTTGGTATCAAGATGATGTAGGCCTTATAGAATGCCTTGATATGTATTCCCTCCTTTTAATTTCTCAGTAAAGTTTTTGTAGAAATTTTATTATTTCTTCCTTACATGTTTTATGGAATCCAAATGAAAACATCTGGGCTTGGAATTCTCTTTGTGGGAAAGTTTTTAACTAAAAATTCAATTTCTTGAGCAAATATAAGGCTACATGAATTATCTCTTTCTTCTTCTGTGAAGTTTGGTAATTTCCATCTTCAAGGAATTTGTATGTTAGTCTAAGTTGTCAATTTTATTGTAAAAGTATTTATAATATTCCCTTATAATACTTAAAATATTTATAAAATTTTTAATGATGTCACCTCTCATTTCAGATATCGGTAGTATGTTTCTTCTCTCTTTATCAATATGGCTAGAGATTTATCAATTTTACCAATCTTCTCAAAAACCAATTTTTGGTTTCATTGATATTATTTTTCTGTCTCCTTTATTTATGTAATCAGCTCTTTTCTTTATTATTTCTCCTCTTTTGCTTGCTATGGATTTAATTTTCTCTTCTTTTCCTACTTTTTTAAAAATGGAAAATGAGGTAATTAATTAAAGTACTTTATTCTTGTCTTAAAAAGTTGTTTAGGGCTATAAATTTCCCTATAATCATTGCTTTAATTGCATACCACAAATTTTAATATGTTATATTTTCAATTTCTTTCAACCCTCTTTCAGATTTCCTTTTTGATTTCTTCTTTGACCTTTGGGTTTTTGTGTGTGTGTTTTTTTTTTTTTTTTAAGTTTGTTAGCTATACGTATTTGGAGATTTTCCAGATCTCTTCCTCTTACTAACTTCAAACTCTCACACAGTCTTACTCCCATCCCTCACCCCAGGTAGTAATTCCTTTCAAATCTCACTTTCATTACAAGACAAACTGCAATAACCCTGGGGTTCACCAAAAATTACTTAATTTACTTTATTTTATTTTATTTATTTTTTTTTTTTAAGATTTTATTTATTTATTCATTTATCCCCCCCTTGCTGCCCGTGCTCGCCGGGTCAGCCAACCACGCCACACAGGCAGGCCTGCCCTCACCAGGAGGCCCCAGGAACCGAACCCGGGGCCTCCCATATGGTAAACGGGAGCCCCACTGATTGAGCCACAGCCGCTTCCCTTAATTTACTTTAAATTACTTGCATGGCGACTATGCTTAAAGGGGTTTCAATTTATAACCTGCAACATTTCCTTTCAGATGGTCATAGCATCTTTGCCCTTTTCTTCCACAATGACCAGCTAGCTACCTCCGAGCTACTGAAAATTAAGCCACAGCTTTTTTGTTTCATTTCTGCTTTTCCTAACCCCAGCCTTTGAGGCTCTTCACCCTTTTCCCTCTCTATTTCTTCCTAGTATTAGCAGATTGATTTAGCTTCCTTCTCAGTCTTTCTCCAGCATTTCCCTTTTGATCTCCATTCCTCCCCTCTCCCATCTAGGCATGAGAAAAGACATAGGTCTGGAAAGTCTGGCGAAGGCTTTCTTGGAGGATGTGCAGCTAGAGAAAAAGGTTTCAAATTTAAAATACATTGTTCTTGCCGCATTTTTCTTACTCCATAACGCTGCTGTAATGGTATAATGAATATAATGATTCTCTAAACTGTAGAGTATAATGGAAATATTCTTTTTATACAACTGTTACTTATATTTCAAAATATTTCAACAGTCATTCGAGACTGCTGTATAACAATAGTATCTGGAAGGAATGAGTACTATATTGTTATAATATTTTAAGCCTAGATGACTGGGGAAAATGATAATTCCATTTTTAAAGTCAGTAGATTTTGGCCTGAAAATTGGAGGTCAGGTGAATTCCTGCCTTATCGGGTTCTCGTCAGCCCCTTTACGCTCATCTTTCTCCCACTTTCACTATAATCCAGCAACATTGGCCTTCTGAACCATTGTAAACTATACCGTTACCTCCTGGAAGCTTTGAAACTATCTATTGGCTTAATTCCATCTTTACTTGGGCAAACTCCTATTAATCCCTAAAGCCCATCCAAAATATGTTTTCCTCATAGAGGTGTCCAATAAATATCCCTATTTGCATTGTTCTTAAATATTGAATCTAACAAAATGACTGACTTCCTTTATGCCTAGAACAGATACAAAGATGAAATTCTAACATTTTATCTAACAAAAAAATAGCCGTTTCATGCAAATATTCTTGCTGTCCTGATTTTGTGATAATCAGGGTAGGCTAAACATTTGCTATATTAGAAACCATGCGTGGGAAGCGGCTGTGGCTCAATCAGTAGGGCTCCCGTTTACCATATGGGAGGCCCCGGGTTCAGTTCCCAGGGCCTCCTGGTGAAGGCAGGCCCGCCCGCATGGCGTGGTTAGCTGACCCAGCGAGCACAAGCAGCAAGGGGGGGATAAATGAATAAATAAATAAAATCTTTAAAAAAAAAAAAAAAAAAGAAACCATGCGTGTGTCCACAGAACTAGTTTTTCTCCCTAGGTCTGGTTTCTAGAATGCTGGTGATAAACCAAGCCTGACTTATTATATGACCATCCTGTATAGGAAAAGACTGTAACTCTGGGTATCTTTGGTAAACCTTAAGAGATATAGTAGAGGGACAGATGTGGTTCAAATGGTTGGGTGTCCATCTCCCATATGGAGGGACCTGTGTTCGATCTCCGGGATCAATAAAAGTAAATAAATAATCTAAAAAAAAATAGGGTGGGTTCGGGGAAAAATACAGCAATTGTAAGGTATGGACTGTAGTTAGTACTGTAGTAATATTTTGATGATATTTTTAAATAATTTCTAACAAATGTTTCACAACAATGCAAAGTATTTGTGGTGGGGTGATGTATGGGAGCCCTGTATGATGTTATTCATGTTTGTTTTATAAGTTCACAACTTTCACTATACACTTATTGTTTATATATGTTCATGTATGACTGATATACTTCAATAAATTTTAAAAAGAAAGTAGCAGTTTATATATTGTCTTGAGTTATAGACATTTTTAAAAATATGATTACCCAGTGATAACAGTTAACATCAAGGACCTTAATAGAATAAAGTCTACACTCCTCGAAATCCAGATATCTTTAAGAGTCCTCTCATAAGAATTTTACAAGGATATTTTGTCATGGTTGTCAAACACAGAACAGGACTTCATTTTAAGAAATGTTTTCATCCTCTAAATTTATCTAAACTTTCTTCCAAGTAGTTGCTAATTCAGACAGTTTTTCAAAGCTGCTGACAGAAATCCATTTGCTAGAATGAATCAAAAAGGGTAAGCCTAAAGAATTCTAAGATTTATTGAAAGAACATAGGAAAGAATACATTGTTATAAAAGGACTATGGGGAAATGGATGTGGCTCAAGCGATTGGGCTCCTGTCTACCAGGTAGGAGCTCCAGGGTTCTATTCCTGGGGCCTTCTGGTGAAGCCCATCTGGCCGGCACAGCCAGCTGGCCTGAGTGGAAAGCTGGCTGGTGCAGGAGAGCTGGCCCACGCAGGAGAGCTGGCCCGCACGGAGAGCTGGCACAGCAAGATGTTGCAACAAAAAGAGACACAGAGGAGAGACAATAAGAGACACAGCATACCAGGGAGCTGAGGTGGTGCAAGAGATTGAACGCCTCTTTCCCACTCCGGAAGGTCCCAGAATGGGTTCCGGTGCCACCTAAAGCGAAGACAAGCAGACACAGAACACACAGAGAGCAGATAATGCATGCAAAACAGGTGTGGGGGGGCAGGAATAAATAAATGAATAACAATCTTTAAAAAATAAATAAATAAATAATAAAAGGACAATGAGTTCTCAAATATTTTGCTCCTACTAAAGCCTCATGGAAT
Organism: Tolypeutes matacus; assembly: GCA_026826555.1. Lineage (NCBI taxonomy): Eukaryota > Metazoa > Chordata > Mammalia > Cingulata > Chlamyphoridae > Tolypeutes > Tolypeutes matacus. Next base: position 3,412,692 of record JAKSZT010053872.1, read on the forward strand.
GCCCAAAATAGGCTGGGTCATGGCACCTTTTAATTTTTTTTTTTTTGAAGAAGAAGAAAATGTTTTTATTAATAACATGAATTTGACATCACATCCTATTAGAATTGAACAAGGATAAATAATGCTGTTATAAAATTTACATTTCTCCCATCCTTTTCAGAGGAAAATATTACATGTTCTTACTGACCTTAGGACTGATTTTAATAAAACCCATTTGTTTTTTTTTAAAAGTAAATGGCAATTAACATATTCAAACTTAGCACAATTCAAACTGTGTTAAGTAGTTAGAAAGGCAACTATAAAATCTATAATGATAACAATTGGCAGGATTACGGCTGTTTTGTTAAACATTAACAAATGTAAATCTCTCTTTCAGCTGTTACATCAATGCACCTTTTTTCATTGGGGAGGCATTTGCTTGCTGTAGGTGTCACAATGACTAGCAAGTTTCTTCTTAAGTAACAGATACGTGACTGACCAAGAATGAAATGAATTTTCTTCCCAAATTTTGCTGTCTTTTGGAGCAGAAGCAAAAACCTTTGACTTGTGAAGATAGAGAGGCAAATATTGTGAAATGTAGCTGTTGTAATCTTCTGACAACTAAACTAACAATTAAATGGGGCTATGAATTATTTTTAGGAATAATTCTTTGAAATATGTTTTTAAAATAACAAGGCTTCAGAATAACTAGCCTTCTATTTTGGTACATGACCTGATAAAAAACACATTCAATCTGTATTTTAGTAATTTCTTCTATCAACTACATTTTGCCCTTAATAAGGGTTAGAGTTGTGGTTTCAAACAATTTCTACATATGATACATTTTTAAATAAGCTTCCATTTCACTGAACTGAGGTGTTTTTCACTTATGTGCCTGTAGAAGGTAATTTGAGCATACACATACATACACTTGGCACATACATGTGTGTATATATATGCATGTATTTTTTTAAGTTTTTAAGTTACTTTTACCATTAGACTAAAATGACTATAGGGACAACTCTGTGAGGAACAGTGTGAACAGTGAGAAATCCTTCTCTAAGTTGAGGATGGTAGGTAGAGTTCTCTGAAGGATGTGATGAGGCTGTAGTATGTCTTTTCATCATCTGTTAAGCCTGCATTGCCAGGTCTCACCACTACAGCTACATGCACATCTGCTTCCTCGGCGGCACTGGCCTCTAGAGTAACGTCTGTCAGAAACAGGATGTTGTTGGTTGAGCAACCAATGCTGTTTGCGATTTTTCGTTAACTCTCACTTTCCACTTTGTGTCCAATCTTGGTATCAAAGTGACCATCAACAAGCTCAAGAATATCTCCCTCAGTAGAATGCCCAAATAATAGTTTCTGTGCCTCTATACTCCCTGAAGAATAGATATACACCTTCATTCCAGCCTCTCTCCATTTCTTTACTGCTGGAACTACATCTTCAAAGAACTCTGTTTTCATGCGCCCAGCTGTGAATGCCACCCTCCACATGTGGCCCTGCAGCTGCTTCAGAGCCGTGGTCTTTGGGTCCATAGACATCTGCCAGCACACATTATCGACCACAGCTTGGATCATCTGTTCCAGGTCATCTTCTCCATTCCCAGATGCTGCAGGGATCAGAACAGCTCCATCCAGGTGGGAATCCTCTTCAGCCTGTTTCCTCAAAAGATTGACGTCCTGCTGGCACTCCTCTTCCCAATGTGTATGCAGATATTCTTTGACATTTTCTTTAATGTAAGGAAATAAAATGTCCTTCACGAAAGCAGTCGGGGTTGTGGTACCTTCGATATCTAACAGGATCGCAGTGACTTCGGCGGGCACCGAAAGCACGACCATTTCCCTGCCGGATGCTACTACAAAATCGGCCTAACTGGTAGGAAGAGCGAAGGTAGGCGAAGGGTGGTGGCGGCGGCTGCTCCCCCAGAACGGTCCTGACCTTCCGACAGCCCAGCAAGAACCCAGAGGCT
>JAKSZT010053872.1:3414743-3455368 GCA_026826555.1 Tolypeutes matacus
CACCAATCAAAAGACACAGATTGGCAGAATGGATAAGAAAATATGATCCATCTATATGCTGTCTACAAGAAACCCACCTTCGGCCCAGGGATTCAAGGAGGCTGAAAGTGAATGGCTGGAAAACTATTTTACAAGCTAACAATAGCCAAAAAAGGGCAGGAGTAGCTATTCTAATATCAGACAAAATAGACTTTAAATGCAAAACTATTGTAAGAGACAAAGATGGACACTACATATTAGTAAAAGGAGTAATCTCTCAAGAAGAGAGAACAATCATCAACATTTACGCACCTAATCGAGGTGCCTCAAAATACGTGCGGCAAACTCTGGAAAAACTAAGAGGAGAAATAAATTCCTCTACAATTATAGCAGGGGACTTCAACACACCACTATCATCATTAAACAGAACATCTAGGCAGAGAATTAATAAAGAAACTAAGGCACTCAACAATACATTAGAAGATTTGGACGTAATAGACATATACAGAACACTACACCCCAATACAGCGGGATTTACATTCTTCTCCAGTGCACATGGAACATACTCCAAAATAGACCACATGCTAGGCCACAAAACAACACTCAATGAATTCAGAAAGATTGAGATTATACAAAGTAATTTCTCTGACCACAACGGAATGAAGTTGGAAATCAATAAGGGCCAGAGAAACAGGTTAGGCACAAGGATATGGAAGTTAAACAACACACTCTTAGACAAACAGTGGGTCAAAGAGGAAATTTCAAAAGAAATCAGTAACTACCTTGAAACTAATGAAAACAACAACACAACATATCAAAACCTATGGGATGCAGCGAAAGCAGTCCTGAGAGGGAAGTTCATAGCCATAAATTCATATATTAAAAAAGAAGAAAGAGCTAAAATTGAAGACCTAACTGCACACTTGGAGGAATTGGAAAAACAACAACACAACATATCAAAACCTATGGGATGCAGCGAAAGCAGTCCTGAGAGGGAAGTTCATAGCCATAAATTCATATATTAAAAAAGAAGAAAGAGCTAAAATTGAAGACCCAACTGCACACTTGGAGGAATTGGAAAAACAACAACAAACTAAACCTAAAGGAAGTAGAAAGCAGGAAATAACCAAGAATAGAGCAGAACTAAAAGAAATAGAGAATAAGAAAGCACTGGAAACAATAAACAAAACCAAAAGCTGGTTCTTTGAGAATATCAACAAAATTGACAAACCCATAGCCAGACTAACAAAGAAAAAGAGAGAACAGATGCAAATACATAAAATAAGGAATGAGCAAGGTGATATCACTACTGACCCCACAGAAATAAAGACTATCATAAGAGGATACTTTGAAAAATTATATGCCAACAAGAATGACAATTTAGAGGAAATGGACAAGTTTCTAGAAACCCACAAACAGCCGACATTGATGAAAGAAGAAATAGATGAACTCAACAGCCCAATTACAAGTAAAGAGATAGACTCAGTCATTAAAAACCTCCCAACTAAGAAGAGTCCAGGACCAGATGGCTTCACAGCTGAATTCTACCAAACATTCTGGAAAGAGCTAACACCAATTCTACTTAAGCTCTTCCAAAAAATAGAAGTAGAAGGAATATTACCTAACTCATTCTATGATGCCAACATTACCCTAATACCAAAACCAAATAAAGATACCAAAAGAAAGGAAAATTACAGACCAATTTCTCTAATGAACCTAGATGCTAAAATCCTTAACAAAATACTTGCTAATCGCATTCAACAACATATCAAAAGGATTATACACCATGACCAAGTGGGTTTCATCCCAGGTATGCAAGGATGGTTCAATATAAGAAAATCAATCAATGTAATACACCACATAAACAGACTGAAAGAAAAGAATCACATGATCATCTCTATAGATGCCAAAAAAGCATTCGACAAAATACAGCACTCTTTCCTCATAAAAACACTACAAAAGATAGGAATAAATGGAAACTTTCTGAAAATGATAAAGGGTACATATGAAAAACCCAAAGCTAACATCATTTTCAACGGTGAAATCCTAAAAGCCTTCCCTCTGAGATCGGGAACAAGACAAGGATGCCCACTATCACCACTCCTATTTAACATTGTCTTAGAAGTACTTGCACGAGCACTGAGACAAGAAAAGGACATAAAAGGCATCCAGATTGGAAAAGAAGAAGTAAAAATTTCATTATTTGCAGATGACATGATCCTATACATAGAAAGCCCTGAGAAATCAACAACAAGGCTTCTAGAACTTATAAAGGAGTTCAGTAATGTTGCAGGCTATAAGATCAACGCTCAAAAATCAGTAGCATTTCTGTACACCAATAACCAGCAAACTGAGGAGGAAATCAGGAAAAAAATACCATTTACAATAGTAAACAAAAGAATCAAATACCTAGGAATAAATTTAACTAAAGATGTAAAGGACTTATATACAGAAAACTACACAACCCTGAAAGGAAATCAAAGAAGACTTAAATAAATGGAAAAATATTCCCTGTTCATGGATGGGAAGACTAAACATCATCAAGATGTCTATCCTACCCAAACTAATCTACAGATTTAATGCAATCCCAATAAAAGTCAACACTATATTTTTTAAGGAATTGGAAAAACTAACCACAAAATATATTTGGAGAGGCAAGAGGCCCTGAATTGCCAAAGATATATTGAAAAAGAAAAATGAAGTTGGAGGTATCACATTACCTGACTTTAAAACATACTACAAAGCTACAGTGATCAAAACTGCATGGTATTGGCACAAGGATAGACCTACTGACCAATGGAACCGGATTGAGAGTTCTGATATAGATCCTCGCATATACAGTCATCTGATATTTGACAAGGCCACGAAACACACTCAGTTGGGAGAGAGTAGCCTCTTTAACAAGTGGTGCTTGGAGAACTGGATATCCATATCCAAAAGAATGAGAGAATACCCTCTCACACCTTATATAAAAATCAACTCAAGATGGATCAAAGATCTAAATATAAGAGCCAAAACCATAAAAACCTTGGAAGATAATGTAGGGAAGCATCTAAAGGACCTTGTAATAGGAAATGGTTTCATGAACTTCACAGCCAAAGCATGAGCAGTAAGAGAAAAAATTGATAAATGGGATCTCCTCAAAATTAAAAACTTCTGCACCTCTAAGGATGTTATTAAGAAAATAAAAAGGCAACCTACCCAATGGGAAAAAATATTCAGCAACCATATATCTGATAGGAGCCTAATATCCTGCATATATAAAGAAATCCTTCACCTCGAAAATAAAAGGACAAACAACCCATATAAAAAATGGGCAAGTGACCTGAAAAGACACTTCTCCAAGGAAGAAATACAAATGGCTAAAAAGCACATGAAAAAATGCTCACCATCACTTGCTATCAGGGAAATGCAAATCAAAACTACAATGAGATACCATCTTACACCCATCAGAATGGCAGCTATTAAAAAAACAGGAGACACTAAATGTTGGAGAGGATGTGGAAGAATAGGAACCCTCATCCACTGCTGGTGGGACTGCGGTATGGTCCAGCCTTTGTGGAGGACAGTTTGGCAGTTCCTCAGAAAACTAGCAATAGATCTTCCGTATGATCCAGCAATTCCACTGCTGGGTATATACCTAGAAGAACTGAAAACAAAAATACAAACAGATATATGCACACCAATGTTCATAGCGGCATTGTTCACCATTGCCAAAAGTTGGAATCAGCCCCGGTGCCCATCAATAGACGAATGGATAAGCAAAATGTGGTACATACATACAATGGAATATTACTCAGCTGTAAGAAGGAACAAAGTGCTAACACATGGAATAACGTGGATAAATCCTGAAGACCTTATGTTGAGTGAAGCAAGCCAGGCACTGAAGGATGAACAGTATATGACCTCACTGATCTGAACTGAGGAAAGTGAGCAGTCTCTGAGAACCATTGTCTGAAAGATACGTTAACAAAGGAGAGAAAGAGAAGAGCAGCTTTGAGCCATCACCCATATGGACATAATATATGGTAAAGAGATAGAATGTGGTTGCATGTTGGGGGATGGGGCAGATGAGTGGTGGTGTGCCTGGGTTTGGTGGTACAGCACTGGAGGGTGGGTGGATTAGGAAGGGCTGGTTCAAATCCCCAGGGCATGTAACTGTGAATCTTGACATTCCATGGGTTGGGAGAGGGGGGTATCACGGGCCCCGGGGGGCTGGGGAGAAGGGAACAGTCAAGATCTAATGGGTTGTTTGGTGGTCATGGGGAAGGTTTTTCATTACCTTACAGTAATGGACACAGGACATGGTAAATATCATCAAAATTATTAAACTGTATCATCTAAATTGTAAACTATACTGTAAATCACTGACAATGTTTAGTTGCTATATTTTGCTATCTGCATAACAGTTATAACAATGCTAACACCCAAAAAGAAAAGGGGCGGAGCTAATATGGGGTGGGGAAGGGGGGATGGTTTGGTATCTGGGAGTCTCCGGCACTCCGTGTGTAACTTTGCTGTGACCTAAACTTCTTTGAAAATTAAATGAAAAATTGGGAGACAATGGGGATTGAGAGGAGGAAGGTGTCATGGCACACCAGACATCTGATAACACAGTGATAACGGGAAGGAAAAAAGGGAAAAAAGAAAAGAGAAAGGAAAAAAAAATGAATATATATATATATATTTTTTAAAGGCATTTCCTTTGCTTTTTTGCCCATTTTTTGAATGTCCCAATCCACTAATTATATTTTATTTTGTTTTGTTCTTTGTTTGATTATTTGTTTTTTTTCCGTCTCTCTTTTTTTTTTTCCCCGAGTTTCCTTTTATTTGTCTCTTGCATGTACACTTATCACACTTGTTTCTTTTTCCTAGTAAGTGTATTTGATTATTTTATGGACTAAATGTTCATGGAGGATTTGGATCACAGAAGGGTTACAGTGGGTACTGCGGGGGATTATTGGGGGGGATTTCGTGGGGATTGGTTCATCCGAATATACATGAAAGATATACAAAATCATTCAAAGGATCGGGGGATGGGGCATGGTCACGATGGGTGGATAATCACACAAAAAATGAGGGAATCTGAATTCCTAGCCTGGAGAGCTCTGTCACAGTCTCCAAGGGAGCAACAATAGTCCTCTGAGTGTAGGGACAGTGCCTATCAAAATAGGATGACCCACTGATGTTTTTTTTTTTTTTTTTTTTATTGATGACTATCCTTGTGAGTCTTTGCTCTTGTAAATGAGACTTAGCCTGCAGTTGTGGGGTGCCTAAGGGTTGCCACCTGAGAGCCTCCTTGTTGCTCAAATGTGGCCTCGCTCTAAGCCAAACTCAGCATATGATTGCATTACCTTCCCCCCAACGTGGGACATGACTCTCGGGGATGAGCCTCCCTGGCAACGAGGGATTAATACCAAGTGCCAACTGGCAGCTTTGCACAGTGGCAGTACCGTAGCCAATGAGGCATGATTATTGCTAATTGAAAACTTTTCCCAAGTGCCAACTGGCAACACAACTGGAAAAAGACCTTGAATAAAAGGGGGAAATGGTAAAGACAAATGAGTTCAAGTGGCTAAGAGACTTCAAAGAGAGTCGGGAGGTCATCCCAGAGGTAACTCTTACACACACCTCAGTAGGAGCTCATAGAACATCTAAGTGCCTATCACCCCACTCAGTGGGGTTCCTGAGAGCTCCGGAGACACCCTGGTCCTATATAAGGGGGGATAGCCCCAGAGACTGATGCCTTATCAGTGGGATCTATTTTGGAATCTGTGCTCCTGAGAGTGACAGAATTAGACTCAAATAAGTCCTCCCTGCACATGGTTCACCAGTCCCTTCTATTCAAACCTATATGCGATGCTGGAGTTTTTAGGTATACTTCCAGAGACTGGAGCCTCCCGCCTACCTATATGCCAGGTGTGCATGAAATCTAGGTGGAGCTGCAACTCCTACCCTACAGCTCAATGGACTCATCGTAGTCACATGGTGAGGAGACAACGATGGGAAATGGCCATCCCAGGGAATGGAGAGGGCCTGCATCTGCAGGCAGGATCATCCCACCCACCATATCCATGGGATATAAGCCCTCTCTCACTTGGAGTTGGAGTGGACATCACCATCCCAGTCCCCTCAGGATTGGGGGAAGAACTATGGACTAGAGTGGACTTGATCGTATTCTCTTGTTCACATATGGTGATTCTAGCAATGCAAGAAATTATAACAATGAGGTGGAGCCAGTGGCCAATTGACACTTTTGGGGTAGGGAGGGGACGAGCAGTTGAAATACAGTGGCTTCTTTGGGAGTTGGAGGTTGTCCTGAGTACTGTTGTGGCAACGGATGTAGGCCATTTTAAATCAGCACACACCACTCAGAACTGAGTGGGAGAGAGTGTGGTCTACAGTGTGAACTGTGGTCTATGGTTGGTGGCAAGGCTCCAGAATGTGTAAGTTCATTGAGGGTGGTGGGTCACACTGTGGGAGATGTTTGTGTGGGATGTGATGGGAGGTATGGGAGGTGGGCAACATGGGAATCCGAGTGGGTTCCGTGTAATATTTTGGGTAATCTAAGCACCTCTTAAAATATATGTATATATATATATAAACAACATTTTTGTAAGCAAATACACATATATGCATATATATTTATATATCATTTTGCAAATGTTTGTATGTATTGTGAGAATTTTGAGTTTTACCCATAATAAAAAAAATAATAATAAAAAAAATAAAAAAAAAAAATGAGGAACATGCTGCAAAGGTACATCACCGCCTTGTTTGTCTCTGTGGTTTGCCTCACTCTGTTTCCTGAAGCAATTACAAATGTTAAACACAAATGTTAAATTACAAATGTTCCTGGAAGCTCACCCCTAGCCCCGACTTTACTGTCTTGGATGCAAAGTCCACGCTACCTTCAGAATTCGTCAATGCAGAAAATAGGTCTCAAGCAAGCAATTGCATTGCTGATGGCCTCACACAGGAACAATCCCCTCTGACGTTTTATGTCCATGATGTGTGAGGAAGCAAGCCCAATTTTCAAACCTGATTTGGTTCACTGCTAGAGCAGAGTAGAAAAGTGTTTAATTAGAGTGCGGTCAGAGTCTGCCTTTTTCTTTCCTGCTTGGACAATCAGAATGTGCAACCATGCAGAAGAAGAAAAGTTTTGTTGAAAACTGGGGACGCACACGCAGAAGAAAGAATATAAATCTTGAACATTTAATAACTTGGTAAAATTAACATTCTTCTGGAATAACCCTGTCTTTTGTGATATTTAAAAATAGTCATTTTAATTAAAAAATGTTAAAATGCTGCAGGACCTTTCTTTAACTGTCCAAGAGATTTGGGCTAGAATTTGAAGTTCACAAAAGTGTTTTTCATACCATGATAATTACTGTTAAATTTACCATGATTTGTCACAGTAGATTTCTATTGAAGTACAAATAATTAAATCATTATGTTTCCCAGCTGAGTGTCATAGAACGGTGTAAGATTTATAGAAAAAAATTAGGTTTCTGGTTTGTAGATATTGAGGAAAATCCAAGGAAGAACCTGGATTATTTATTCTAAGAGAACATTTTGATGTTTCTTCATGTCTGTTTAGTTTCTGCTTTAATAAAAGGGGTTTTTATACATTTATTAGCTCTTCTTTAGCTAAAATTAGTCTACCAAGAGCTGCCCAAGGGACAATTATCCTTGAATTTCAACATAATACAGTCTTCCCCTTTTTTTTTTGCCTATTGTGTTGAAGGACCAAATCCCACACTGATGCTGCCAATGAGTCACAGTAGGAAATCCCTCTGTTAAAGACATATTTCAATGACTGGGCCAAGTTTTGTATTACAATATGTGGTTTTGTTTTGCAATAGGCAAGTTAAAATAAACTAAAATTTCAGTCTATTTAAATCAAAGTAGCTTATTTCTAGGACTCCACTGTATCTCAACTTTTTAAATGCTGGTCTGGTCAATTACATGTCATTGAAAATTTTGTTGGTGAATTAGGTGATTTGAATCTTTTTAGGGGGAGGGATTTGGTAATTTGAGTCCCAAATCCAACTCAGAAATAGTTTTCTAATAAAGTAGTTTGAAGCTTCTTCAGAAACACAGATTTAATGTGTTAAATTTAAAATGTTTCCAAGTTAGTGAACATGTTACACTCTAAAAGGTATTTTATTTAAAAAAAAAAAAAAGATTAAGAAGTCAATGTTTTAAATTAGTCCCTTTAAAACAAAGGAAAATGACCAATAAACCAATAGAAAATAATAAACAAAGGTCATAAACAATCTACAGAAAGGAAATGCAAATAGCTAAAAAAATATATGAAATGATGTTCAATATCACTATAATAAGAAAAAAAGCAAATTAAGAATGGACTAAGATGACATTTTTTCCTAGTAGATAGATGTTGTAAGGCTGTAAAAAAGAGATACATTGCTGGTAGAAGTGTAAAACAGTGTAACATCTGTGAAGAGTAATCTCATAACATCTATCAAAATTTAAAATGCTACAACTGGATATCTCTCTCTCCCCACCCCACCCCACCCCAAATAAAGTTTGATCCATACCTCATATAATATACAAAATTTACTCAAAATGGATCATAGACCTACATGTAAAATCTAAAATTTCTAGGAGACAATTAGGCAAATGTTTCATAGCTATGACACCAAAACCATGATCCATAAAAGAACACATTAATATGCTGGACTTTATCAAAATTAAAAACTTCTTTAAAAGAGTACTGTGAAGAGAATGAAAAGACAAGCCATAGATGGGAGGAAATATTTTACAAAACATATCTGTAAGGGACTTGTATCTAGAATATGTAAAGCACTCCTGAAACTCAAGAAAACAACAATGCAATTTGAAAAATGGACAAAACTTTTGAACAGACATTTCACCCAAGAAGATATACAGATGGAAAATAAGCACATGAAAAGTTGCATAACAACCTTAGAGAAGTGTAAATTAAAACCACAGTGAGATACCACTATACACCTACTAAGATGGCTGAAATTAAAGAGACTGACTATTCCAAGCATTGGTGAGGATATAAAGGAACTGGAATTCTCAAACTCTGATGGTCAGAATGTAAAATGGTACAGCTACTTGGAAAATAGTTTGGCAGTTTTCTTTAATGTTAAACATACACTGACCATACGCACCAGTTGTTCTACTATTTGGTATTTACCCAAGATAAATGAAAGCATAAATATACCCACACAATGATGTATACATCAATATTCTTAGCAGCTTTATTTCTAATAGCCAAAAAACTGGAAACAGCCCAAATGTTTACCATGTTTACCAAACAATGAGTGGAAAAATAAATTGTGGTGTATCGATACAATGGAATACCCGTCAACAATAAAAAGGAATAAATTATTTATATAGGCAACAGTATGGGTGAGCCTCAAAATAATTATGCTCAGTGAAAGAAGTCAGGCAGAAAGAGTATAGGCAGTAATATTCCATGTATGTAACAATATAGAAAATGCAAACTAATCTACTGACATAAAGCAGATAGGTGGTTGCCTAGGGACCAGGGAGTGGGAAAGAGAGTAAGGATAGGTGGAAAGAAGGAATTTCAAAAGGGCCCGAGAAAATTTTGCGGGTGATATAATCTGGATTATGGTCATAGTTCCAATGCTGTATACAAAAGTCAGAGCTTATCAAATTGAACATTTTAAATGTATACAGTTTATTATATGACAATAATGCCTCAATAAAGCTTTAAAAACGCACCTGCCATTTGACCTGACAATTCCAACTCAGGAATCTATTCTACAGAAATGTTTGCAAATGTGTAAAATGATAGTTGCCTAAGGTGATTTATTGTACCAAAGTTAATAATACCAAAACACTGGAAACAAACTAAATGTTCATCACTAGGAACTGGTCAAATAAATCATGGTTCACAATGGAATATTAGACAGCAATAATGAGTAAGTTCTTTATCCGCTGATTTAGTAGAATCTCTAATATACAAGTAATAAAAAAAACAGATGCAGAACAGTGTGAATTATGCTAACTCTTGTATTTTTAAAAATGGAACATATATGTAGTTATATTAGCATGTACATTAAAAAAAAAAAACGCCTCCGGAATGTTCCACAAAAAATTGATAATAGCCATTGGTTCCTAACCCAGAATGAAGATGGTTTGAGGACAGAAGTATGAGAGAGATATTTCACTGTGTACCCATTGGTTTCTTTTGAATTTTGTTAATGTTTTTCCAGTGCCACATCTGTTTAATGTCAAATTTAGCCTTTGCATTTTATGTCCTGTAAATGTTTCTGACATTATATTGCATACCACTACTAAAATGCAAAGGGCTGGAGTTTAGTAACGGTTGTGATCAGTATTGCTTGAAATGTTATTTGCCATTCTTTTCCCGCACACCTAGTTAAGCAAATCTTTCGGGATAATTAGATTCTAGCTCCATAGCTATTAGCTGAGAGTATCCAAGGGGGGCAGATGACATCAGCAACAGAAAGACAATCAGAATAGATGGACTCTTTAAAGTTCAGTAATATGGAAGAAGACTTATGGCTCCAGAAGATTGCATCCTCAAAGGCATGGGTATCATGACTATTATGTGGCTGATTGACCTTGTCACCCAGTTAAAGGAAGACAGCTTTTTGCCCAAAATCTTTGTCACGACACACACATTTAGCTAAAACTCTTAATTCTTTAAATGTCTAATAAATATTTACTAGATCTTTGAAAAAATATTCAAGCAATTTGATTGCACCAACTCTTGCTCATTTTTCACTCCTGACTGGCAATGTTTCCAACCCAACAGATCACAAACTGACCATGAAAGCAAGTTGCTTGCTAGTGTGTGTTCTCGAATTTTCTTTCCTGCTATTCCCTTTTTGATGCCTCCTTCTGTTTCCCAAATCATTCGTGTCACTCTACACTACAAGATTTTTAGTGGCCTGTGGGATACTCTGTATTTTGGGTGCACTAGATTTTAGAGAGTAAAAGACTATGGCTTATTCATTTTACTGGTATTTATAACATCTCAAAGCCTTATACTGTATATCTCTTTTAGGAACTTGTATAATTAGTACAAATAAGTTCACACTTATCAACTAGTATGTCCACAGACATTAACAAAAGAGTAACATTTAAGTTATTTATAAATTGATTCCATGTATATTTTAGAATAGCTTACCTCAAGTTTTTTTAAATGGAAATGTTTTATTTCTAAAAAAGCGTTAGATTACATATATGTTATATCGAAAATATAGGGGGATTCCCATATACCTCAACCCCTCCCCCACACACTTTCCCCCATTAACATCTTTCATTAGTGTGGTACATGTGTTACAATTGATGAGCACATATTCAAGCATTGCTACTAACCATGTTCTATCATTTACAGTTTACAGTTTGCACTGCACAATATTATAGGTTTTGACAAAATGTATAATGGCCCATATCTGTCATTGCAATGTCATGCAGAACAATTCCAATGTCCCCAAAATGCCCCGTGTTACACCCATTTGTCCCTCCCTCTCCCCTCAGAAACTCTGGTGGCCACTGCCTTTATATCAATGTTACAAATTCTTCCATTACTAGAATAATAATGTCTACTTTAGTCCATAGTTGCATTCCCCCTTATGTTTGTTCATTCCTCAATCTCGAGGATTTGGGGATGGTGATGCCCACTCTGTTTCAGATTAAGAGGGGGCTGAGATCCCATGGGGCAGATAGATGGAACTGTCTTGCTTGCGGTTGTAGATACTCTCTGTTTTTTGTATGGGTGTTGACCATCATCCTTTTGTTACTCATCTCACAAGTTTTGATATCTAGTACTTTGGTCGTTGTTCATTTGCAAATATTTTGTAAATTTTGTTTTTAATTCTTCTATAACTAAATGATTATTTAGGAGTCTATTATTTTTTTCTTCAAAGAATTTTTAACATTCCAATTATTGAATTTATGAATTAATTGCAATATTGTTAGATAACTTAGATTATGTGATAACAGCCTAGAATTTTTAAAGACTTCTTTTATTGCCTTGTACATGGTCATATTAAGAAGTTGTCTATAAATATTTCCATATCGCCATAAGAGGTCTCAATAGGTCACTTTGTCTGTATCCCTATGTCAAACAATTATGGATAAATAGATAAATCTTTTCCCATGGATTATTTGTATAACTTGCCTGAAATATACCAAATGTTTATTATAGTGGATTCCTATAATAAATCCCTGTAATAAGTCTGCTTTGGTGGAAAAGGAGATTCAGTAAATAGAAAAACAACAGCATCAATGCTAGAGTTTGTTTATGTACTGCGGTGAACAGCTGTGACTGAAAAGGTTCACATTTTTAAATTACTTTTGTTTTTCTGGTTTTTTTTTTTTTTGCCTTTTCTTTTGCTTAAAGTCTTACTTGAATCAAATAGAAGCTAAATTATGTTTTAAAAATAACTAATAACATTGATTCTTTGATGTATTGTTTCCTCAAGATCAAGTTGTTTGAATTAAGCTGGTGTTAAATTCTAAAAAAGTGATTAAATCTATAACGTAATATTGTAAATAGATAACTTAGTTGGCAGAAAAATTGACTGAATTTCTTTCTGTAGATTAATTTGATTAGAACAGAGGTACTTCACATGACAGCCAAGGATGCTAAAAAACAGTTAATGGATGGACTTCGGGAGGTCCATGAATCCACTAAACTTTTACACAAAATATTGTGTGTGGATGTGTTTTTCTGGGGAAGAGTATGGCTTTTATAATTAAATTCTCTATGTGAAGAACATAAACTTCAAAAAAATTTATACAGGGTGTAGTGATAGAAACAATTTATTTAAATTAGTAAATGCTAATTTAAACATAAAGAACATGGACATCTACTATTCTTTTCTTTTCACATAACTAGTGCCTTTTTTTTTCCTTCCTTAAATGGATTTTTTCTAAAACCAAGTTAATTTCTAGAAACAAGTATTTAACATTTTCTGTCTTTGATGCTTTCTTGGAACAAATATACAGTGGCTTAACTTTTTTAACTGGTGTTAAAATTTAACCATCCCTTAATTTCCAGGCACCCAGCATTTACTTAAAGTTCCTTTTTCAGTTTTATTTAAATAGTTTTCTTGATTTTTGCTCTCTCACACCGAGCCAAAACCTTGGTTAAAAAATAAGATTTTATAAACCATTTTGGGTAGGAAAAGGCCAATCAAATATTTGGGGAAGTAACTTAGAGTTCCCCTAATTGATAATTTTTAAAAAAATGTTATTGGAGACAAGTTCTTTGTGGATTTAATTCAGATGTGGGGAAGAATTTCCAGGGCTCATATTCAAAGGAAGAATGAATATATCCTATTTGCCTTAAGAATTGAAAAAAACCCTCTCTGACCTCCAACTTTTCTCTCTTAGGGAAGCTCTAAATCAACAGGTCGTCAGTCAGTTGATTTAATTGCATGCAGCCAAAACTGCCTCTGGTTGATTTAAGCAGAAAATTAATTAATAAGAAATTATTTCCCAGAATCACCAAGAGTTCAAGAAAACCAGTTTCAAAGGCAATGAAGTTAGAAACTATGCCCAAAAGTCACACCTCAGAGCTGGTCTAATGAGTACACCATTATTACTTCCAATGAACAGTAGACGCTGCCCTTGCACTGTTGCTATTTCTGATACAGGCTACTCCATACTGCCCCTAGTAACACTTTCATTACTGTCTTTGGAAAACTGACCTGCACACAGCACCACAGCCCAAATTCCCATCATTGCTACCATTGCCACCAGTTCCACCTGTACCCCCAGCCCAAATACCACCACTAGCAAAAAGAGAGAATAATCCCATCTTTTTTCTTTGCGATACTAAGCAAAGAGCAGGTATCTCTTGGCTAGGTACAAGGAAGGCTGGGAAATGAGTATATAGACTTTATTAACATTTACCGCAAAGAACAGGCTATGCCTTCTACCAAAACTCACCAAGTGAGAATAACCCAAACATAGAAAGGAATTCTGACACTAGACAGCCAAAAAATATCCAGAGAGATTCTTCCCTATTAAAATTCCCAAATATATTTAGATATATATCATAATTATGCCTTACACATCAAATACACACTCCTTCCCACCCACAAAGACTCATCGTTTATCACATTCAGGTTCAAGATCTCCAGATGATGCCCATTCCTTTTCTTATTCCAAAGTAATCATGTATCAGTAATCTTAAAGTATGCTCTAATATAAATAATACAAGAGCAAGAGGGAAGAAAGAAAATGAAGATTGGTTTAAAACATGTAGGTGTGTGCATGTGTATATACATGAATCTGAATGAGAAAAATGCAGGCTCTAAGGCTATAGTTGGTATTTATGACCTCCATCTCTCATTGCTCATCCCATTTACTCATTTCCTTCTCCTTTTTCTTCAGCCAAATAATTATCTGGTCTGAATTTCTTGTCTAAGTTTTTGACCTGAAGCTTCATTTCTGAGGAAACCAACCCTGGAAGTCCTGCCTTTATAGTATTGCTTTTTAATCCTTTTAATGGACATGGATCTACCAGAGTGGATCCATGGGTTCTGTCAATACTCCTTTCGGTCCCTATTGTGTAGCAGCAAATCTATTTCCTTTTGAGAGTCAGGCTAAATTATCCAAGCCACCACCATAACCCAAGATATTTTTACCTTTCCTTAAGTGACATGAGGTACCTAAAATTGCCAGGCAGCACTCTCAGCTTCCAATTCAATTGAACCCTTATAGTATCTCCAAGGAAAGCATGCCTCCATGGCTCCATGGGTATACTTAAACTTGCAAACCAGAAGTATATCCCCACCCCAGTTTTATGCATAGGAAACAAATAGTGTGATGGTGAGAGAAAATGCACCATTCAACGAGTTCATGGCATTTAATGCATCCTATAGGAAAGCATCTTGATCTTTGTCTCCCAGCTGTCACAATAACTGAGTAAGACCAACTGCTTTCTCAACATTGGAGCATATAGTAAATCCAGGAAATGCCATGCAGATCAGCCCGTTGTACCAACAATATGTATTTACTGAATACTGACTGGCTGAATAGCCTCAGAAAGCCAAGTAAGAAGCATCTGTGCAGCTGTTAGTCACAGCTTTTAATTCAACAGTACCATTACTGTGTTGACTAGGTGAAAGCATTCCTGCCTTGAGAGTAAATACATCCAAACCTTCATCACTTTAATTTGGTCCAAAGAACTTACCTTACAGAAAAAAGACAGTGTATTATAGTCCAGAGATCCAGGAGCAGGAAGCAAATGTTCATGGATTAGATCTTGGACTTATACTACCATGGTAATATGTATGCCCCAAGAAAATGAGAAGTTTGTTACTGCTTTGTATTAGCAGTGTAGAATATGATGCCTTCTTAATAGACAAGATTTCTCCATTCTCAAGTATATATTTAGTCAGTTGCAAATATCAAAATTAAATAATCCATGATTTAAAATCTTCCCCTGTACGCAAGGATTATATTTAACTTTTACACTGGGCTGTATTGGTTTCTGGAGACCGGAGACCATTTCTCATTCATTTTTAAATTTACTCTTAGCACCTCTGATTGTGCCCTTAGCATAGAATAAATGCTCAAAAACATTTAATGAATGAAAGAAAAAAGAACGATAAACATTAGCAGAATGGTTCTGTGAATTGTATAACATCAACAGTAATGAATTCTTCTGCCCACATCATTATATTACACACATCTCTTTACCCAGTGAAAATTAAGTTGATTAGAATTAAGAACATTTCTGAAATTAAACTAAAGCCAAACTCTCTTCTCCTCACTTCCTAAGTGACTCCTTTGTAGCAAGTCTGGAATTTAGACAGGAAAATATAACCCAAAGGGCTACTTGGCATAAAAAGCTGGTATTACAAGTCTAGTGCTCTAAAACGGTAGCCTACTGATCCATAAATGTCGAAGCCAGGGACCACCTACTTCCTATATTCTTTGCTAGATGGAATGCTATTTTGTACACTGTTTGCTTTGATTTTTGGCATTAAGTAGCATTGTGTAAGTATGCCTAAAATTAGGTGGGGAAAATGTGCCTTATTCTAAGACTTACTTTCATTGCAAGATGGTGACTTGAAAAGATGTGTTCACTGTGCCTTTTATGTAGTTCCTGCCTAGTAACGATAGGAACTAACACAATGCTTTTTCTCTATTTTGAAAGGCAGGAAATGCTAACATAAAGGGTTTATATGGCGAATGTCTTTAGAAAAACCTATTTCTTACTATATTCCAAGTTATGATGCTTGCTCCGGAGTATCCCATGCTTTTGACTCGACAAGCTTCCCAAATGAGGAGGAAATTGAGATAAACTTAATTTTTAAATCCAAAGAGATATTTTTACATGATGTGTTTCCATAGTAACGTACTAACTGGAATTAGAAAAATATTGTGTAAGTGCCATAGGGGTAACCGTAGATGACAAGGTATCATCACAAATAATAGACTCAAAATGCTGAGTTCTCACTTACCTTAAAACACAAAGGCCTCCCCCTACAGCCTATAAGCAACCTACACTTTTCCAGAATAAGTTGACACAGAACATTTAAAAATATGAGAAGTTGGTTTTTAAAGCATTGCATTGTTCTAGATTTCAATGGTATAATTGAACTCAGCTACCACAGGATGTAAATATCAATCACTCCCCCACAACCATCCTTCTTTGTTTCCATTGGAAGTCGTTAATTAACACATCTGGGGGATCTTTTATGACTCAGAATCTAAGGAGAGTCCTAAAAACCATTATTTGGCAGAAGGGCTAGGAAAGCCCAACAGTTGTCGTGGTAAGAAGGCTTAGTAATTCATCCATTTATGGAAAAAAATCTGAATAAGTAATTAATTTGTCTTACCAGGAGTGCATTACAAATTTATGACAAAACTCAGCCCATAATATTAGCAGAAAAGTGTTGCTTCTAAAATCATGGAATTACTGTTTTCAGAGAAGTATTTTTAAAGTGTTACAGTGTAAATCCAAGCATGGGATTATCTATATGAAATTTTTAAAAATCTAACATTTGTCTTCATAATAGGAATTTAAGGGGAAAGTTTCTGTTGGAGATCCAGATTTAGGAATCATCTGCCTAAAGTTGGTAGATGCTTTATAAATATTAGCTATCAGATTGCCTTAGTTCAATATCTATTCTCTACTTTCCTTTTGCTTGTACCATTTCCTTTACCGTAATTGTGTATAACCACCTATCAAAATCTTACCATGCTTTTAATTCCCATCTCAAATGCCATTTCTTCTATAGCTTTCCCAGTGTCTGATGAGGATAGAGACACAAATACATCT
This sequence comes from Tolypeutes matacus, assembly GCA_026826555.1. Classification (NCBI taxonomy): domain Eukaryota; kingdom Metazoa; phylum Chordata; class Mammalia; order Cingulata; family Chlamyphoridae; genus Tolypeutes; species Tolypeutes matacus. The sequence goes on from JAKSZT010053872.1 coordinate 3,432,016, forward strand.
TAGAAATGTACTCTTAGCTCTCCTAACACTTTGCTTTTACGTTTTACATGATCATTATCATGTCTTCTGTCTTCTATGTTAATTATTTGGATAATGCCTTAAAGCCTTCTTCCAGATCAGGGATTCTCAAGCTTTATAGCATGGATTAAAAATCATCTGGGTCAGTTGTTAAACCTCTAAAGTGCCACCCCCACAAATCCCGAGGCAAGTCTATGCGGGGCTTTGGAATCTGCCCTTTCAACACATTCCCTACGTTCTCAAGTTTTCTTCTACTTCTTGTCCTAATTTTCTTCCTCTTCTCCCACAGCCACATCACAAGCTCGCTCTTAAAAACATTTTGGCTCTATTCCAGGGATTTAGGTTCCACTATCATTTGGTGATAGGATAGGTTGCAGTAGCAAAACATCAGATCTCAGTGGCATTACACAATAAAGTTTTATTTCTCCATCAGACCCTAGCCCTGTGCAAATCAGTTGGCCCACTTCTTTTTTTTTTTTTTTTTTTTTTTTAAGATTTTATTTATTTATTCATTTATCCCCCCCTTGCTGCTCGCGCTCGCTGGGTCAGCTAACCACACCTTGCGGGCGGGCTTGCCTTCACCAGGAGGCCCCGGGAACCAAACCCAGGGCCTCCCATATGGTAAACGGGAACCCTACTGATTGAGCCACAGCCGCTTCCCAAAGTTGGCCCACTTCTAATTTCAGTTCTGCCATATGAAATTCATGATCTACATGTTCTCTATGGCAGGAGCAAACAGCACCGCTTCTCAGATTTCATTGGCCAGAGCCAATCATATGGTCCCAAACTTGCCGCAAGGGGGCTAGGTAAGATAGGGAGCCCACTGATATTTGGTATACAGTAAGAGTCTATCCAAATTAATATGTTAGTGCCTTTTAATAATATCCTATGGCCACTTCAATTCAAAGTGTCCAAAGCAAGATTTGCCATCATAAGAATAATCATAATAGCTATCATTCCTTGAACATTTACTATATAATTTTGGTAAGTGCAATGCAAGATTATCTAATTTAATTTTTACAACAACCCTGTGAAGCAGGCTAGATAGGGAATCAATAGACGGCTCTGGAACCTGGCAAGAAGTCCATGTGGACATCGATAACCCCAGGATGGATGATGGAAGACACTCACAGATTCTCCCATTTGGAATAAGATTTCCTCTGGAAGCCAGGAGAAGCCCCGGATATTCTCCAGGGACCTTATCATTGGGCCTTTCTGGGGGATTGATGGGTGGGGTAATCAATCAAAACAGCAAACAGCTGGAACTCCTCCCATGCCATTAGCAAAGGGGCGGAATAATTAATGGTTTAAAGAGCAAGTACAAAGGCAGAATCTCTCTCTCTCTCTCTCTCTTGCCTTTTGACCCTTGCTCTTGTCTTCTGCGCCCTGTTCTCCCTGTGACCCCACCCACCCACCCCCACATGGATCAACACGCAAGTAAAACCTGGGCATTTATAATCTATAATGGGAAATAATAGTCTATAAATCGGTCCTCTTTATCACTCTTCAGCCTCTTCCTCTCTCTCCAGGACCCATGATCTGTTATTTTCTCCCATTTCTCTTCCCTCTCTACCTTAATAAATTACTGGCCTAATCAATGTGGCATGCTGTTGAAATTCGTTTCCTGCAGTTTAGCCCAGGACCTAGACAAAATCTGGTTATACCTGTGAAGTGGATATAATTCATAACAATTTTTGAAAGACACTGAAGTTCAGAGACGTTTGGTAACAAAACTTGTCCAAGTACACAAAGCTTGTTATGTTGTGGAACCATCTTTGAAACCAAACCTATATATCTCCAAAGCTTGTTTTAAGTGAGTGCTTACATTTCCTTGAAAGCCACTTCATCAAAGTATTTTATAAGCCACAAATATGATTGTATTATTTCCCATTTATTTTAGAATATAGTCTAAAATGCCTTAGCATAGCACATAAAGCCTTTCCTCACTTCACTCTTAACATTATGGCCTAATCTATCATAATTGCACCCCTTTGACAATTTTATTTCAGCCATACTGCATAATGTGCACTTCCATATTAGCCCTGATTTTTTACTCACATTACTCACATTATCTGCTATACTCCTTGTCGTAGCTGGATAATTCCTATCTATATTTCAGGCCTTGATTTAGACATCACCACTAAACACTTTTCCAAAAATATGAAGAGGTAAGGAAATCCTAAAAGTTTAAGGAAAACCAATATCATGAAAGAGAATCACTGATTTCATCCAACAAAACAATTAGTAACTGAGAAAAAAGATAAGCAGGAAAAAAACACTAAAACACATTAAAATAAAAATAATGTCCTAAAAAAAACCCAAAATGGCCTTTTTATCCCTAAAACTTTAATGGAATTTTAGGAAAAAGAGTTTGAGGAAATGTAAAAAGTGATTGCTGAAATATAAAAAACTCAACAAATGATTTAATAGCCAATTAAATATAGCTGAAGATGACAATATTGAGCTGCAAGATAAAATAAACGAATTCCACCCAAATGCAGTTTACCACAACTTGGATATCATTGTTCTACTTGAAACCTACCAATAATTTCCTAATATCATACATCTAGTCAGTTTACATTTACCCATTGTCTTATGTTCTTTTCAGTTTGTTTGCTTGAATCAGAAAACAAAATGGGCATTTACTTGTCTGATAAGCCTCTTAACTCTCTTGTAATCTGTAATTTTCCCCTCCATATTTTTCTTGTGACTTTATTTTGTTGATGATGTTTTTTTAAAGAATTGGGTTGTTGGCACTACAGAGTTTTCCACAGTCTTTGCTGATTTATTTCTGATTTATCTACTAACATGTTCTTCTGTCCCCTGTATTTCTTGGAAATTGGTAGTTAATTTTAGTGATTGGATTAGATGGAATTTCTTTCTTTTTTTTTTTCCATGGCAAGACTATTAGATGAGTTGTGTATTAGGATGTACATAATGTCTGTTTGTCTTTATGTGGTGTTAGCAATAGTTGATTATAATTACCTGGATACATTACTTAGATATTTTAAGATGGCAGTAATTCTTTGGTTATTTCCTATAATGCTTCTATAAAAAGTAATCTCCCATATTAAATACTTGGTTACCCTGAGGTTCAGTTAATATAGGAAAAGTGTGATAAATGCTTGATTCCTTCCCTTTTTTTTTTTTTTTTTTTTTTTTTGCCAGTAATCCAAATAATGAGTTCTTTAGCATTCTACAAATGTAACAAGTGTTTTCTTGGTATCAATATAAATGTATGGATTTAAACATTCTATGTGTTGTAAGACATTGCAGTCATTATCATTATTTTTAAACATTTTTTCCATCACTTGCCTAGGAGTCTACTCAACTTGACTCCTGAGTCCTTTGTGACATGATTGTAGTAGTCTTTGATAGTTTCTTTGCCTTCAGGTATAAAAATATGTCTTAGATTAATCCTGTATATTTCCTTGTCCCAGATCTAGAATATAATTCTTACTAGATAAGAAATATCTAATATCTTTGTAAAGAAAACTATCAAATTTGACTGAAAGTCATAAATGAAGCCTGTCTAAATAGATATATTTTTCCACTAAAATCGAAGCAAATTTTTGAAATTACCCTCAGACATTTGGAATTCTAAATTTCACAAAGAAGAAATGTGCTGGAATTGCCAAACCTTTGAAAATAATTGATAAGATAGATATTATTTATATTATTGTATTACATATATGCGGTATATATAGTTGCTATATGAAGAATATATGTCAACATATATCAAAAGATAATTAATTAAACAAAAAATATCAGCATGCCAGAAAAATTCAGGAAAAAATTTCCTATGCTTTAATGGAAATATAGTTTATGGGAAAATACACATATTTAATCAGTAGAAAAAGGATAGTTTATTTAATGAATGCTCTTAAGAAAATTAGAAATCAAGTTGGAAAAAATAAAATTGATATCTATTTCACAACCTATTTAAAAATTAAATTGCAAATGAAGTATATGCCAAAATGTACAAAACTAGTCTATAATACTACTGTATATAAACATTTATATATATATACACACACACACAAAGTATTCTAATTTTGAGGTACAAGAAACATTACAGCTTGTAAACTGAAATATTTCATAAAAATGAAAACTTCTCTATGTCAAAGATTAAATCAAAAATTAAAGGTAAAAAAAGGACTGAAAGAGAGTATCTGAAATTAATATTCAAAGGTAAGATCCATTGTATAGAAAGATTGCATACAACTTAAAAATGAAAAGTCAATCCACTAAAACAAAAAACAAGAAAGAAATATACAAAAGTAGTAAAATGACCCATAAATCTATGAATGACAAACTGACAAGTAATCAGTAAAATTTATGAGTTTCTACTTTTGACACATAAAATTGAATTAAAGTAAGTGGATTGATAATATCTATTATCATGTGTGTGAGGAAACTCACTGCTGGTGAGAGAGTAAATTTTATAGCCCATTGGAGGGTCTGAGAGTCTGAAGTTATTTTTTGATTCTCAAAAAGAAAAAGAGTATATTCTTGACCTAATCCATTCCTATGGGTGTTAGGCCCTCCCTTTGGATTGGACTCGTCAGTGAGGCATGACTCAGGTTGGGTCTCTGCCGTCTTACTGGAGCTTTATATACACAGAGACACAGAGAAAGGAAGCTGCCATTTTGACCCTGCCATGTGAGAGAGGACTTGAGGATCACTAGTAGCCAAAGCTTAAGCATGAAGCTCCCAAGAGGCTGGAGCAGCTCAAGGCCGAAGAGACGATCCATATACCTGATAGCCTTCAGCTGAACAAGGGAAGAAAGCAGAGCATCCAGGACTGAGAGAGGAGCCCAGAAAGAGACAAGCCCTATGCCTGGTTGCCCATAGCTGAGCTCCAGGGAATGGATGATTCTGGAGGGGAACACAGGGACCTTGTCAGAGATCAGCGGCCATCTTGCTTGACCCACATGGCAGGACACCAGGATCACCAGTAGCTCACTTTGATGAGAAATTATCTCTGATTGTGCGTACATTTGGGCCTTTCATGGCCTCAGAATTGTAAGCTTTTGCCCCAAATAAAAATCCCATTTATAAAAGCCAACCCTTTCTGGTACTTTGTATTGGCTGACCTTTGGAAAACTAAGACTGAGGGTATTTTGGTAGTACTGAGTATAATTTTAAACAAACCCACTTACCCTATATTTCTACTTTTGAGAATTTATCCTACACAAATAGGCATTTATCTTATAGTAAACTTTTCACATGACAACAAAGTTATATGTACATTATTCTTTTTGTAATACAAATACTGGAAACAAATATATAGCAGTAAGAACATAGTTAAAATTAGAGGGAATCCATCCTATCTATTTAAATAAAGCATTTAAACATAGTTAAAATTGGAGTAATCTATATCAGATTTCAGGCAAATATATGCTAATTATTATTATTAAGGGGATAAAAGCAATCAACAGGAAAATGCATATGCATTTTATATAGTTTTTAAAGCATATAGCAGATGCAAAATGGCAGGGTAGAAATTTTACACATTACTCCCTCCACAAGGAAACTGAAGGACCTAGGGAAAGGGGTTGGTATTGATTAAAAAGGTAACCCTGGAAAAATAATGGACCTTTAGAACAACCATGGGACTGTCAGATGAAGTGAGAGAAAGGAAAAAAAAAATGAATATATATATTATATAATTATATATATATAATTTTAAAGGCATTTCCTTTGCTTTTTTGCCCATTTTTTGAATGTCCCAATCCACTAATTATATTTTATTTTGTTTTGTTCTTTGTTTGATTATTTGTTTTTTTTCCTTCTCTCTCTCTTTTTTTTTCCCCTGAGTTTCCTTATGTTTGTCTCTTGCATGTAAGCTTATCACACTTGTTTCTTTTTCCTAGTAAGTGTATTTGATTATTTTATGGACTAAATGTTCATGGAGAATTTGGATCACAGAAGGGTTACAATGGGTACTGCGGGGGATTATTGGGGGGGGTGTCTGGGGGGGGGTTTCGTGGGGATTGGCTCATCCGAATATACATGAAAGATATACAAAATCATTCAAAGGATCGGGGGATGGGGCATGGTCACGATGGGTAGATAATCACACAATAAATGAGGGAATCTGAATTCCTAGCCTGGAGAGTTCTGCCACAGTCTCCAAGGGAGCAGCAATAGTCCTCTGAGTTTAGGGACAATGCCTATCAAAATAGGATGACCCACTGATGTGTTTTTTTTATTGATGACTACCCTTGTGAGTCTTTGCTCTTGTAAAAGAGACTTAGCCTGCAGTTGTGGGGTGCCTAAGGGTTGCCACCTGAGAGCCTCCTTGTTGCTCAAATGTGGCCTCGCTCTAAGCCAAACTCAGCATATGATTGCATTACCTTCCCCCCAACGTGGGACATGACTCTAGGGGATGAGCCTCCCTGGCAACGAGGGATTAATACCAAGTGCCAACTGGCAACACAACTGGAAAAAGACCTTGAATAAAAGGGGGAAATGGTAAAGACAAATGAGTTCAAGTGGCTAAGAGTCTTCAAAGAGAGTCGGGAGGTCATCCCAGAGGTAACTCTTATGCACACCTCAGTAGGAGCTCAGAGAAAATCTAAGTACCTATCACCCCACTCTTTGGGGTTCCTGAGAGCTCCGGAGACACCCTGGTCCTATATAAGGGGGGATAGCCCCAGAGACTGATGCCTTATCAGTGGGTTCTATTTTGGAATCTGTGCTCCTGAGAGTGACAGAATTAGACTCAAATAAGTCCTCCCTGCACATGGTTCACCAGTCCCTTCTATTCAAACCTATATGTGATGCTGGAGTTTTTAGGTATACTTCCAGAGACTGGAGCCTCCCGCCTACCTATGTGCCAGGTGTGCATGAAATCTAGGTGGAGCTGCAACTCCTACCCTACAGCTCAATGGACTCATCCAAGTCACCTGGTGAGGAGACAACGATGGGCAATGGCCATCCCAGGGAATGGAGAGGGCCTGCATCTGCAGGCAGGATCATCCCACCCACCATATCCATGGGATATAAGCCCTCTCTCACTTGGAGTTGGAGTGGACATCACCATCCCAGTCCCCTCTGGATTGGAGGAAGAACTATGGACTAGAGTGGACTTGATGGTATTCTCTTGTTCACATATGGTGATTCTAGCAATGCAAGAAATTATAACAATGAGGTGGAGCCAGTGGCCACTTGACACTTTTGGGGTAGGGAGGGGATGAACAGTTGAAATACAGGGGCTTCTTTGGGAGTTGGAGGTTATCCTGAGTACTGTTGTGGCAACGGATGTAGGCCATTTTAAATCAGCACACGCCACTCAGAACTGAGTGGGAGAGAGTGTGGTCTACAGTGTGAACTGTGGTCTATGATTGGTGGCAAGGCTCCAGGATGTGTAAGTTCATTGAGGGTGGTGGGTCACACTGTGGGAGATGTTTGTGTGGGATGTGGTGGAGGGTGTGGGAGGTGGGCAACATGGGAATCCCAGTGGGTTCCGTGTAATATTTTGGGTAATCTAAGCACCTCTTAAAATATATGTATATATATATATATATAAATAACATTTTTGTAAGCAAATACACATATATGCATATATATTTATATATCATTTTGCAAATGTTTGTGTGTATTGTGAGGATTTTGATTTTTACCCATAAAAAAAAAAATTTTTTTCAGTAGCTCACCACTGGCCTCAACATAAAATAAAATCTGTTTACACACACACACACACACACACACAAAGAATGAAGGTGGACCCCTCCCTCACACCATGTATAAAAATCAGCTCAATATGGATCAAAGACCTAACTCTAAGAACCAGAACTATAAAAGTCCTAGGAGAAAAGGTAGAGAAATATCTTCAGAATCTTGTGTTAGGCAATGGTTTTTTAGACTTTACATAGGCTTTGGGTTTAAAGTCTTAGAAAAATTGATAAGTGGGCCTTCATCAAAATTAAAAACTTTTGTGCATCAAAGGACTTCATCAAACTAAAAAGAAAACCTACAGGATGGGAGAAAATATTTGGAAAACATGTATCTAATAAGGCTTTAATATACAGAATTGGTAATGAAATCCTACAGCTCAACAACAAAAAAACAAACAAACAATTAAAAAACGGTCAAAAGATTTCAGTAGACATTTCTGCAAAGAATATATACAAATAGCCAAAAAGCACATGAAAAAATACTTAACTATTAGCTGTTAGGGAAATGAAAATCAAAACCACGAGATACCATTTTATACCCACTAGAATGAATACTATTTAAAAATAAAAAATAAGTGTTGTAGAAGATGTGGAAAAATAGAAGCACTTGTTCATTGTTGGTGAAAATTTAATATGGTGAGGTGGCTATGGAAAACATACTCAGAAAGTTACTCAGAAAGTTAATATAGAGTTACCATATGACCTGGCAATCCTACTTCTAAGTATATACCCAAAAGAATTCAAAGGAGAGATTTGAACAGATATTTGCACACCAATGTTCACAGCAGCATTATTCACAATTGCCAAAAGGTGGAAGCAAGTAAACAAAGTATCCGTTAACAGATTAAATGCTAAACAAATATGGTATATAATACAATGATGTATTATTGAGCTTTGGAAAGCAAAGAATTTCTGATACATGCTACAACATGGATGAACCTTGAAGACATCATATTAAGTGAAATAAGCTAGACACAGAAGGACAAATATTGTTTGATCTCACTGATATGAAATAATTAGAATAAGCAAATTCATAGAGTTGGAAATTAGAATGCAGGTAACCAAGGGGCAGGCTGGCATTAGGGAATGGGTTGTCAATTCTTAATTGGTACAGAGTTTCTGTTTGAGGTGACGGGAAAGTTTTGGTAATGTATATAATGGTGATGGTAGCACAACATTGTGAACATAATTAACACCACTAAATGGTTAAAAGGGAGAAATATTAGGTAGTATATAGTCGCTAGAACAAAATTTTAAAAGAAACAAAATAAACAAACAAGAACAACCATAGGCCTCTGCAACACAAACAATGAATCCTAATGAAAACTGTGGACTATAGTTAATAGTAAAAATATAATAATATTCTGTAATCAATTGCAACAAAGGTAACAATGTATAATGTTAAAAATGGAAGATATATGGGAACTCTATATTTTCCACGTGATCCTTCTGTATATATACAAATTCTTTAAGGACAATGAAAAAGTAGAATTAACACCAGTCCATTTCAAACTTTTACAGAGAATTCAAGAGGAGGGAATACTTCCTAATTCATTTTATAAGGCCAGGATTATCCTGATCCCAAAGCATGATAAAAACATCACAGAAAAGAAAATTACAAACCAATTTTCTTTATGAATATAGATGCAAAGTCCTCAGTGAAATACTAGCATACCAAATTCAATAGTACTTTAAAGAGATTTTCAGTATGACCAAGTGGGATTTATCCCAGGAATGCAAGGATAGTTCAACTTAAGAAAATCAACACATAAGTATAACAGGGGAAAAAAACAACATGGTTTTCTCAAATGATGTAGAAAAGGCAATTGGGAAAATCCAGCACTCTTTCTTGATTAAAAAAATTTTCAGAAAATAAGGAATAGACAGGAACTTTATCAGGTTGTTAAAGGCCATTTATAAAAAACCCACAGCTAAAATCATACTCAGTGGTGAAAGACTTAAAGCCTTCCTCTTAAAACTAGGGAATAAGACAATGGAGACCTGCTTTCACAAATGCTATTCAATATTGTACTAGAAGTTCTAGCCAGAGCAATTAGGCAATTAAGGAAATAAAAGTTATCCAAATCGGAAAGGAAGAAGTAAGACTATCTCTTTTTTTTTTTAATTTATTTTTATTTTTATTTTATATGCATATATGTGTATTTGCTTACAAAAATGTTATATATATATACATATATTTTAAGAGGTGCTTAGATTACCCAAAATATTACACGGAACCCACTGGGATTCCCATGTTGCCCACCTCCTACACCTCCCACCACAATGATCCCAGATATAGAAAATCCAAAGGAATTTACCAGAAAACTTTTAGAGCTAAAAATGGTTTCAGCAAAGTTGCAGGGTACAAGATCAACACACAAAAGTCATTTGTGTTTCTACACATTGGCAATGAGCAATCCAAAGAAGAAAATGATAAAAACAATTCCATTTACAATAGCATCTAAAAGAAAATATATATCTAGGTATAAAGTTACCTAAGGATGTAAAAGAATTGTATACCAAACTCTACAAAACACTGCTGAAGGAAATTAAAAAGACCTAAATAAATGGCAAGCATCCCATGGACTGGAAAACAATATTAAGATTTCAGTACTACCCAAAGATATGTACATATTCAATGCAATCCCTATCAAAATTTCTGTAGCTTTTTTTTTTTTTTTTTTGCCAAAATGGAAAAGCTTATTCTCAAAATCATGGAACTACTATGGGACCCAAATAGCCAAAACAACTTCAAAAAAGAACAAATTTGGAGGACTCAGACTCCAATTTCAAATTATACTACATAGTTCTGCAGTAATCAAACAGTGTGGTACTGTCATAAAGATAGATATACAGACCAATGGAACCAAATTGAAAGCCCAGAAATGGACCCACACATCTACAGCTAACTGATTTTTAGACAAGGTAGCTCAGTACATGCAATCAGGAAAGAACAATCTCTTTAATAAATGGTCTTCAGAAAACTGGATTACACTGCATATGCAAAAGAATAAAATTAAATCCCTACCTCCCATCATACAAAAAAAAAATTTTAAATCTAAATGGATCAAGGTCCTAAATATCTAAAATTATAAATTTTTCAGAAGATAACATAGGGGCAAATCTTTGTAACATGGGATTCAGTAATGAAATCTTAGCTATGACACCAAATGCCTGAGCAATAAACAATAAATAATTTTAACTTCATCAAAATTATTACTTTGCACATCAAAGGACATTATTAAGAAAGTAAAAAGACAACCTACAGAATGGGAGAAAATAGTTGAAAACCATATATCAGATAAGGGCTTAATATCCAGAATATATGAAGAACATTTACAGTAAAGCAACAAAAAGACAAATAACTCAATTAAAAAATGGCCAAATGAATAGAAATTTTTCAAAGAAGATACACAAAAGACCAATAAGCATATGAAAAGATGGTCAACCTCATTAGCCATTAGGGAAATGCAAATCAAGACCATAATGAGATATTACTTTATAACCACAAGGATGGTCATTAGGAAAAAACAACAGAAAATAACAAATTTTGGAAAGGATGCAGAGAAATTGGGACTCTAGTGCATTGTCGGTGGGAACATAAAATGGTGCAGCCACTGTGAAAAGCAGAGAAGTCAGAGTTCTTTCCTATCCATGCCACCTGAAATAGCATTCCCTGTGACTGTGCATTATTTTACTGCATACCACTTAACTACCTGGCGATATAGTATATATTCATCTATTGTTTTTCAAGTCTTATCTAGTGGATATGAGCTTCACAAGGGCAGAAAATTTGACTCACTGCAAAGAAAGACTAGGAGCTTAATAAATATCCACTGTATATTATAATGAAAAGAAGATAATGAGATCAAAGTAATGAACAGTCAGGTTTCAAATATGTGATCATGTGGATGTTGAGGTCCCCTTAGCTAGACAAAAAAGTTCAGGTGTGTGAGGAGTTTTTAGGGAACTATATAGAACACAGCATGAGGAAGAGAAGATTGTATATCTTCGTACTACTGGTTCAGTAGTTCAGCAGTTAAGCTAAATTTTATCAACTCTGATACATTTGTATTTTCCTACAAATGATTTAGGCTTTTATTCTGAACTAATAAGTATGATTACATACTTAAGTATCATTTATTATTATGTCACTTCTTCAAATGGAGCTCTTTACATCTTAATTATTAAGGATATTTGTATAGAAAAGAGCATGTCTCTCAAAAGGACTGTGTCTCACAACAAAAGCTATAGGTATCTAATGAATGGAATTTTAAAGCTCTTAAACTTATTGTCAATGAAGATATCCTGTGTGTTATATAAACATAAATGTCTTCCACTTCCTTTCTAAAAAAATGTATTCACACTGTCACTTTTAAGTAGTTGGTTGAATCAAGACTCTTGATCAAAAGTAACAGAACACCCAAATATCTTGTTTAAACAGAAAGGAAATTTATTGAATCAAAAACTGGAAAATCCCAGTAATAATATTTTTTAAAGCAGGACTTGATCCAGGAGTTCTAATGTTTTTCTTCTTCTACTCAGCTGGCTTGACTTCATTAGCATCACCCAAGTCATCTCTAGTCTCATGTTATTATATATACCAGCAGGTAGACTAGAGAAGAAAACTTGTCTCTCCCTCAATAATCCTGGTAAAAACCTATCTCATTATATGTCCTTATGTTTCATTGGGATTCATGGAGAACTTTGATTCAATCATGGTGCCCAAGGAGATAAGATTCTTAGGCCCATGTCTCATGCACATTCTGCATCTACGAAGAGTCAAACACACCAAACACAGGGTCTGTGAATGGGAAGGTAGTGGTACTGTTACAAAAAATAGGAAGGTGGATACTGAATTTAAAAACCACATCACATTAAAAAGTTTTCCAAATATGGCTGTAGTCTTTGGTGATAATATCATATTCATATGCAATTAAAAACATTTAATATGCTTAGCCTTAAAACTCCTTGCATGTAAATATTGGTATTAAATTGAAAAAATTCTTTTCATCAGAAAGGAAATAATTACTCATTTATCTGCTTTGTGATAGTAATGCATACAAAGTTTAAACTTTCAAAATGATAAAATAAATGGATTTAGAATGAAAGAATTAAATGGGCTTTGAATCAAGGGATTTGCTTTTTAAACAATCTAGATGTGGGTTTCTTTTCTTCTTGCATGCTCTGATGATTTAATCTTTACCTACAGTTTTACTTTTCATTGCTCTGAGCCTTTATTTAGGTTGTTATATTTTGATAAACATTGTATTAAAGCATTAATTTAAATTAGAAGGAATTTAAATATTTCTATCATTCAGTTATACCAGTGGTATACCCAGGAGCTCTATATTTATCTTCAATTATTCAATCTTTCTCTTATATCTAATAATAAAAACTTTTAGTTTTCTTCATGCAATTCTTTTCCTTAATTTAAATTATTCCTAAGTGTTTTGTGATTAACTTGGTTATGAGTTTTTAATGAGGCATAAGAGAGCTAGTAATTTTTAATATTTATATTGTTTTCTAGTCACTTTAGTGGACTTCTAGTAATTCTAAATATTTTCAGGAGATTCTCTGGTATAGTCTTGGGTACAATTATATGATATTCAAATAATAATGTCATATACCCATTTTGTGTCTTAGCTCTGTTTTGTATTTTATGGTCTTGGCTAGTGTTTCCCAGCACAATAGTGCTGTTCAGGACTTGACCAGAAAAACGGAAGTCATTTGAGTAGGAAGAGATCTAGCACAGGGAATAAGAGGCTTAAAAATCTTGTCTCTGACCTAGGATTCTTGTGTCTTCAACCAGCATTTATGAAACCAAGGGTGGCTAACTTGTTTTGAGACTGTGGCAGGCTGATTTGATGCAAGCAGGATAAAATTTCAGACACTCCATAGTTCTTGCCAGTGCTGTATGTTGATACCTGTTCTAGTTTCCTAGCTGCCAAAACAAATGCCATACAATGGACTGGTTTAACAACAGGAATTTACTGACTCATGGTTTCAGAGGCCAGAAGTCTTGCTGCCTCCTTGGTCGGTATCCTTTAACTGGTTGGTAATCTTTGAGGTTCCCTGACTTTTCTGTCAAGGCAGTGTCTTCTCCTTTCTTTTCTGGGTTATGTTGGCTCCCAGCTTCTGGCTGCTCCTTGTGGCCTCTTTTTCCTTTGCCAATAAGGACTTCGGCCATATTGGATTAAGGCCCACCCTCATTCATTTGGGTGCATCTTAACTAAGAACATCTTCAAAGGTCTTATTTGCAAATGGATTCACAGCCACAGGACCAGAGGTGGTCTGAACATGCCTTTTGTGGGGGACATGACTCAATCCAAAGTATTCTTGCAGCTGCTAGAGAATAATGTTTTCTTCTTTCCTTGTGAATTTCTCATTATCATGTCTCATGGTGGAAAATAACCATAGCCCCATTGGCAAAGGAACACAAATTCCCATGTCACCATGAGATGGTGGTCATTTCTTTTTAGCACAATCACAATCTCTTTTTCATATCCTGCAAATCAATTACAGAATTATTGGTCTAAAAAATTGGGGTAGTGGAGAGGTAAATGTTTATTGCATAATTTACTCAACCTGGTAAAACAAACCAACAACGAAAAACCACCAAATAACACAAAACAAAAAACTTATGGCCATTTGAAGGACTAGGTAATAGGTATTAGAAGAATGGAGTGATGAATAACAAAATGTTGTCTTAACTGGTGTGGCAGTTTGAATTATGTACCTCAATTAATATATGTTTTAGATTTTAATCTACATACCTGTGGGTGTGAACTCATTGTAAATCAACCTTCTGAAGATGTTACATTTAGTTAAAGTGTGGTAAACTGATCGAGGAAGGGTCTTAAACCAGATTACCAAAGGCTTTATAAGAGAAAGCTACAGTGGATACCCAGAAGCAGGAAATCCTTTCCCAGAAGGGAAAGGAGAGGACATCACAATGTAATGGAAAGGAGAGATAAAGCCAAGGAACCCCAAAGATTACCAATTTGCTAGCACCAGAATGCTAATGACCCTTATATCCTCCAAAACAATGAGATAATAAAATTCCATTGTTTAATTGTATGGAATGTATGGTATTTGTCATAGCAGCTAGGCAAATTAAGACAGCTTGTTCCAGAATGAAAGACTGCATTTACTACGTGTATTTTCTCCCTTGCTTTGTTATAGGCACATGCACATAGGAGGTAGCAATAGTGAAGATTCTGAGTCTCATGGAATTCAAGCAGCAGTACTAATGACATTTAGCTAGACAAGTCTTGAAATATGGTGGGATATTGTTTCTGGGTGCTTTGTTTCTGTATCCCACCAGAAGATTTTGTGACCTACCTAGTATCTTTTAAATAAATTCTCTTTCTATGGAAATGGTGAGAGTAGATTCTGTTGTTAGCAAATAATAATAATAATAATAATAATAATAATAATAATAATAAAAACTGACAGTAGAAAATTATAGATAGCCCTAAAGTAGCCAAAGAGAGCTCTGGAGTAGTCAAAGCCAGTTCTTAGCCCTGTTCCGCACCTGCCCCACTTCACCTTCCTCTCAAGATGACAAATGCTGCTGTGTCCTTCGCCAAGGACTTTCTGCCAAGTGGAGTGGCCGGCACCATCTCCAAATCCGTGGTAGCGCCCATTGAGCAAGTCAAGCTGCTGCTGCAGGTGCAGCATGCCAGCAAGCAAATCTCTGCAGATAAGCAGTACAAGGACATCATAGTGTGTGGTTTGTACCTCCAAGGAGCAGGGAGTCCTGTCCTTCCGACGCGGTAACCTGGCCAATGTCATCAGATACTTCCCCACCCAGATGCTCAACTTTGCCTTCAAAGATAAATGCAAGCAGATCTTTCTGGGTGGCGTGGACAAGAGGACCCAGTTCTGGCACTACTTTGCAGGGAACCTGGCATCTGGTGGTGCCACCAGGGCCACATCCTTGTGTTTCATGTACCCTCTTGATTTAGCCCCTACCCATCTAGCAGCGGATGTGGGGAAAACCGGAGCAGAAAGCGAATTCAAAGACCTCAGTGACTGCCTGGTTAAGATCTACAAATCCGATGGAATTACGGGCCTCTACCAAGGCTCTAATATGCGGTACAGGGTATCATCATCTACCAAGCTGCCTACTTCGGTATCTTTGACATCGCGAAGGGAATGCTTCCAGATCCCAAGAATACTCACATCTTCATCAGCTGGATGATTGCACAGTCGGTCACTGCCATGGCTGGGTTGACTTCCTATCAGTTTGACACTGTCCGCATGATGATTAAGTCAAGGGTGTAAAGGAACCTGATACCCTGTACAAAGGCATGCTCAACTTCTGGAGGAAGATTGCTCCTGATGAAGGACCCAAAGCTTTTTTCAAGGGCGCATGGTCTAGTGTTCTCAGAGGCACGGGTGGTACTTTTGTGCTTGTCTTCTATTATGAAATTAAGAAGTTCACATAAGTTATTTTCTAGCGCATCTACCCCCCTACCCCATGAACCAGCATGTTATATTATATAATATATCTTGAGTATTCTCAACAGATGGTTGGCTGTCTATTTATCAATGGCAGCTATTTACTGATTGAAAATGGGAAGCAATAATATTCATCTGACCAGTTTTCTCTTAAAGCCCTTTCCATGATGATGATGATGATGATGATGATGGGACTAAATTATATTTTTTTATTTCAATTATTCCTAATAAATAACAAATTTGAAGAAATAAAAATATCTGAAATACAAAAAAAAAAAGAAAATTATAAGTGTTCAGGGATATTTAAAATAGAAATTAGTTCATAATGACTATCCTGGCTTGAGTCTTTTGTGGACCCCAGAAAATTATGTTCTTATGCTAACCCATTCCTGTGCATGTGAACCTATTATATGTAGGATCTTTTGATTAGATTCAGTTGAGGGACCTTCTGATGAGATCACTTTGGATTAGATCACTTCAGTTAAGCCCCTTGATTAGATTGCAGGGTCCAGGGTGGGTCCTGGTCCTTTTACAGGAGTCTTATATAAACGGAACACAAAGAAAGAGAGCTGCCATTTTTTTTACCATGCTATCCGAGAGAGGATTCCAGGATTGCCTGCAGCCACAGAAAGACAGAGAAACCCTGAGAGAATGAGAGGCCAAAGGCTGGAATTATCAGAACAGCCCAAAGCTGAATAGACCAAGCCTGGGAAGAGACCAGCAATATATGCCTGATTGCCCACAGCTGAGCTCAGGAAGAAAGTGAGCCTGGAGGAAAAGGAATTTCCTTTTTTGCCTTGCCACAGGGCAAGAGTTCAGGATCTTCCAGCAGCTGACTTTTGGTGAAACAGCATCTCTGATAATGCCTTGATTTGGGCATTTAGCATAGGAACTGTAAGATTTTACCCTAATAAATTACCATTATAATAGCCAACCCATTTCTGGTATTTTTGCATTGGCAGCCTTTAGCAAACGATAATACAGAATGATTTTCCAGGCTAAGGAAAGATCAGTCAAATTTAGTCTTTCCACTTTGTTCCAGTAGTGTCACTATTGATCTTTGTCTTTCTCCTCACAAAGGTCCCATGATATCTTCCAATTCAGATCTGCTATCTTTATACAAGCCCTAGGACATACATTTCTATACTACTATAGAAAATGAGTGTGCCTCAATTTAAGTCTATCTTTGAATTCTTCATTTGACAAATTCTGTTTCTTCTCTATTTCTAATTATGACTAAGAAGATGTAAAGTACCTTAATAGTATTTCTTCAATAAGATGTTGCTTATGCAATTAATCCAAACTTAAAGGTGGGAGAAAAAGTTATATTTCTGTTTGATAAGACTCTGAGGAGAAAAAGGTTTTATTTATAGAGTATTCTTATGCTATGAGCATCTTTGTCTAGTAACATTCAAATCAAGGATTTTAAATATTCATGTGGTCTTATTTTTCTCTTTGAGTAATATTTTTCCTCAGGAAAATTCTGATTAGATTATCCTCAGTTATCACACTTAGTAGCTTAAAATTCATGCTTAAAATATGCAATCAAGAGGCTCTTTCAAGATAGCAGCATAAGACATTTCAGGGTGAAGCTCCTCCACAGAATCTTTGAACAACAAGCAAAAACTGGCATAGCCATCTTCTTCAGAACTCCAGAAAAAAGTTAAAGGCTTGCCGTAGTGGGCAAGTGACAAATCAATAAACATAGCTTGAAAAACTGGTAGGAGAAACTCATAGTGCTCTTGCTAGTCACTATCCCACTCCCTTCCCTGTGTGGTGGGTAGCCAGCCTATGTTTCCATTGTGGCTTCCTGACCCTGTTCCAGAGGGAGCAGAGGAAACCTTATGCACATACTGGGGTGCCTCTATGTCAGTGCCAGTCTATCAGGAGGCAACCTGAATGTTTGAACCTGGAAACTCATCTCTGGCTTGCCCTCCCAGAATTTGGCCTGCATACAAAAGCAACTTGCACATAGCTAAAGCAGTGTAAGAAACAATTAAGTCAAAGCAGCCTTGGACAAAGGATTACCAGCTCTAAGTTATAAATCAGAGCACCCAGGAAGGGGATAAATTCTATTTCATAGGGAGGAGAGGGGGCTTTCAAATTTGCGTAAATGGGGTAATTCCTAAGATGATAAGCCAACACAATCCCAGGACAAGATACAGTCTCAGTAAAGATAGAGAGTACCCTGATTCACATTTTCATCAGGCTGAGCTTCTTGATAGGAAGGCTAGACTCTGAAGGAGAGCACCAGCCAATGCAGAGCCAATATGCAAAGACTGTGAATGGGGTTTATTTTTTGCTTTGGTTTGTTTGTTTTTGTTAGCCCCTGGCACACAAGAAAATCTTTGGTATATCACTATCTGGTTACCAACTTAAGGAAGAGATCGCTCAGGAACCAAATCTCAAAGTTAACATTTTAAAATATTAAAATGTACAGTATGCAACAAAAGATTACAAGGCAAAGAAACCAGAAGTAATGGCCCACTAAAAGGAACAAGATAAATATCCAGAAACCAGTAATGAAGAAGACTTCAGACATACCAGACAAAACATTAAAAAAAGTGATCCTCAGTATGCTCAAGAAGAGAAGGGAAAGTACAGAAAAAGAACTGATGAATATCAGGCAAACAGTATGAGAATTTCAATAAAGAGCTAGAAAATTTAAAAAGGGACCAAACAGAAATACTGGGGTTGAGGATCATAACAACTGAAATGAAAACTTCCTTAGAGGGATTCCCTAGAGTAGATTGAAGCTTACAGAAGAAAGAATCAGTGAACTGCAAAACAAGACAATTGAAATTATTCAGGTTGAGGAAGAGAAATGAAAGAATGAAAAGTAGTAATCAGAGACAGAGGAACCTGTGGGAGACATCAAGCATACTAACATACACATTATGGGAGCCCCAGGAGAAGAAAGAGAGGGGAGACAGAATATTAAAAAACCTAATGGTAAAAAACTTCCCAAATTTAGACATCCCAAATAAAACTTGTCAAAGAAGGACATGAATATGCACGTTCAAGAAGCCCAAACAAGATAAACTCAAAGAGAACTATGTCAAGAAGCCTAGTAGTCAAACTGTCAAATGCAAAGAACAATGTTTTAGTTTCCTCATTGTTAAATGAAATACCATGCAATGTTGGCTTAAACAATGGGAATTTATTGGCTTATAGTTTTGAGGCTAGGAGAAGTCCAAATCAAGACCTTATCAAGGCAATGCTTTCTTCCCTAAGACTGGTGTTCAGGGGCTGGCTGCCAGTGATTCTTGGTCCTTGGCTCCTCTGTCACACAGGAATACATATGGTGGCCTCTCCTGACATCTCCCTTCTCGTCTGGGTTCCAGTATCCTTCAGCTTCTTGCTTCCCATGGCTTTCCCTCTTTCTGTTTGAATTTCATTCTGCTTATAAAGGACTCCAGTAACAAGATTAAGATGCATTCTGATTGAGTTGGGCACACCTTAACTGAAATAAACTCATCAAAAGTCACCCAGGACAAGTAACAAGGAGATGATGACTGACCATGACCATCTTAAGGAAAAGAGAGCGTCTGCAACTGCAAGCAAGAAAGTCCCACCCATCTGTCCCATGAGACTTAAGCCCCCTCTCAATTAGAGGTGGAGTGGGCATCACCATCCCAGAATCCTCAGGATTGGGGAATGGATGATGGACTAGAGTAGACTTAGAGTTGTTCTACTGTAGACTTGTTGTGATCCTAGCAATAGAAGAACTTTTATCATGGATGTGGAGGCAGTGGCCACTGGAGGTTCTGAGGGGTGGGAGAGGGACAAATAGGATAATTTGGGGGGAGTTTCAGGACTTGGGAATTATTCTGAATGACATTTCAATGACAGATACAGGCCATTGTATATCTTGTAATAACTTGTGAAAATGTGTGGGAGAGAGTGTAAACTACAATGTAAACCATAATTCTTGCTTAGTGGCAATGCTAGAAGAAGTTTTCATCAATTGTGGCAAATATACCACACTAATGAAGGATGTTGTTGATGTGGGAAAATGTGGGAGGGCTAGGGAATGGGACATATGGGAATCTCCTATATTTTTTGTGTAACATTTATGTAATCTAAGTTTCTTTTTTAAAAAAAAAAAGTATATTTAAAAAACAATATCATAAAACTTGATTCTATATTAAAGGCAAGTCTATCTAAACAGCTGATATTTATATATAATAATTTAACCTACATTAGAGGTTTTTTTTTTTAAGAAATTAAGTAAAATAATATATGAAGAATCCTCAGTGCTATTTCTATTCTGGTTGATTTTTTTCTTTTTCTTTTTAAAAGAGGTACCAGGGATTGAACCAGGGACCTCATACATGCAAAGCAGGTGCTCAGTCAACAAGCTACACCCACTCCTCCCTGGTTCATTTTTATAAATACCTTGGTTCTGTTAAAATATAATGAAGCCTAAGCTAAGTTTAGAACCCAGAAAATCAGAAACTATATAGGAGGCCACTGGTAATCTTAAATATCTCTAAAGTTAAGAATTATTGCCCTAGAAAAATGTCAGGGACTTATTAAATGCTCCATTAACTTTACCTATTATTATTATTAATACCCAAGCACTAAATTAAAAATGCAAATATTTAAAATATTTGTTTTATATGTTATGGAAAAACTATTGCCAGAAGCATTTGATTTTTCTCCTATCCCTACATTATTCCGTTGACTTGTAATTCTGTCTAAGACAACCACTGTTATGAATGTTGTTGATACATTTACCTGATAATGTTTCTATAGTGTAATAATTGCTTTAAGTATTCATAAAGAATTTTCTTGTAAATTTCCCTAAATTGTCTTTTCCTCTACTTATCACCCCCAAAACATTCTTGTTTACTACAACATTGTGTTTTATGTCTCTCTAAAATCTAGTTTAACTGATGCATGGTATTGCCTGGGGGATGAAAATCATTTTATTGGTCAATTTTGAATTATAACAATCCTTTCAAAAATTTTCTTCTCCTCTCCATTCACACAAATGAGAATTTCTATAACATAAATGCATGAAGGATACTACTTGAAGTAGTAGTAATATCTATGCATGTTCAATTTAACCATTAATTGCTTATAATTGTTTGAAAGTAGAAAAAGGAAACATAATTAACTAGTTCCTCTTATTGTTGAGCTCTAGAATCGCCTGATGTCATTCTAGTAATAGTAAATATACGAAACATCTGGGAATGTAGGGTGTGCCACTGACAGTTCTGGTCTGCCTAGCTCTTAACACTTTACAACCTCAGATAAGAAAGCACTTAAAGAGTAAAACTGTGAAGCCCTTGAGGATAATTCATTCACAGTTGGGTGTTCTCCTGTACAAAATTAACACCTAAAGAAATGATCTATTTTAATATGTACAGAATTTTCACAGGGAAAAAAAAAAAAAAGCAAATGGAAAAATGTGATGGCACAATGAACACTCCAGGATGCATTTTAAATAATTTACACTAAATCAGCTCTAATTTGTGAGCCAGAATAAAAATAGCACCATTTGGCAAATAAAAGTTAAAAATTTGTTGAAAATGATAAGCTTTGATTTACACATCATGTTGTTAGATTTGCTATTATTAAGCATACCATAAAGGAACTCAATCTAAGTATAAACATGCCCCCTTTCACAGCTGCACAATTTTCTTGATTGGCACTAATTTCCCTCCAATTGCTGTATCATTTGTTTTCCTTGGTGTGAAAAAGCAGAGTGAGTTTGCTTTCTGGATCAATATACTGAGAAAATAAGCAGAGGGCCTTGTTTTGCTTGCAAATAAGGAAAATTGGTTCATAATCAATATGTGAGATACATTTTGTGATACAGTCTCCATCTTACACATAATTTTGCATAATTACATGTAATTACATATAATTGGGCAGGAAGTGGTCCCAGGTAATATTATTTTGACTTATGCCTTATTTCAATTCATGTTTTCTGTAGGTTAGAAATAGACAGTAATTGGTTTTCAGAATATAGTTGAAAATAAATTAATCTCTTATTTCCTATCTATGGTTAGGCTTAACAATGACATCTTCATTAGAACTTTGTTTTGTTGAATACTGTTTGTTTCTAGTAAAATAAATTCACTAGTTTTATTCACTATGTGGAACCAAAAAGCCAAAGAAACCATAGAGCCCTTTATTGGCAGGTAATGCATAAAGGATTTGGTTGCTTGCTCTAGGCTCTCTGGTTTAAAAACATTCAAGGAAATTGGTTTAAAAAAGTGTCAGGGCAGCAGTTCAAGGAGCATTTTATTTTATTTTATTTATTTATTTATTTTTATTATGGGTAAAAATCAAAATTCTCACAATACATACAAACATTTGCAAAATGATATATAAATATATATGCATATATGTGTATTTCCATACAAAAATGTTATTTATATATATATAAATATATATATTTATATATATAGTGGACATCACCATCCCAAACTCCTCAGGATTGGGGGAAAAGCTATAGACTAGAGTGGACTTAATGTATTCTGTTGTAGACATAATGTGATTCAAGCAATGGAAGAAATTACAACAGGACACATTTGGGGCAGGGAAGGAAAAAGTAGTTGTAATACAGGTGTTTTTTCAGGTCTTTGGAATTATCCTGAGTCATATTACAATGACAGATATAGGGCATTTTATATCGGCATATAACATGCAGAACTGTGTGGGAAAGAGTGGGGTCTACAATGTGAACTATGGTCCATGCTTCGGGGCAAAGCCCCAGGATGTGTATATCCATTGCAGGTTATGTGCCACACTAATGAAAGATGTTTATGTGGGATGTTATGGGAGGTGTGGGAGGTGGGGAACATGGAAATCCCTGTAATTTTTGTGTAACATTTATGTAACCTAAGCATCTTTTAAAATAAAAACAAAACAAATAAACAAGCGAAAAACACAATGATGGAGATTAAAAATATACTAGAGGGAGTGGATGTGGCTCAACCAGTTGAGCGCCTGCTTCCCACATGGGAAGTCCTGAGGTCAGTCCTTGGTACCTCCTAAAAAAACAAAAACGAACAAAAAGCAAACAAATGAAAAAACCAACTCAGGGGAGCCAATGTGGCTCAGTGGTTGAGCGCCAGCTTTCCACATATAAGGTCCCGGATTCAATCCCCGGCCCTAGTACCTCAGTATATCTATATCTATATCTATATCTATATCTATATCTATATCTATAT
>JAKSZT010053872.1:3455378-3583721 GCA_026826555.1 Tolypeutes matacus
TCTATATCTATATCTATATCTATATCTATATCTATATCTATATCTATCTATCTCTATCTCTATCTCTATCTCTATCTCTATCTCTCTCTCTCTATCTCTATCTATATCTATCTATATCTATATCTATATCTATCTATAGGCATGCAACAGCAGAGTTGAACAGACAGAAGAAAGAATCAGCAACTAGAAGACAAGACAAATGAAATCATACTCTATGAAGAAAAGATAGAGAAAAGAATGAAAAAAATTAAGCAGAGTCTTTGGGACCATGGAGTTTAACATAAACCATGCCAGCATATGCATTATGGGAGTCCCACAAGGCAGAGCCAGAAAAGGGGATAGAATGGGTGTTTTAAGAATTAATGTCCAAAAACTTCCCAAATTGGACAAAACACATGAATACACACACACACACACACACATACACGTACATCCAAGAATCCCAACAAACTCCAAACAGGATAAACCCAAATAGACCTGCTCCAAGACATAGCATATCAAAATGTCAAATACCAAAAATAGTGAATTCTGAAAGCAGCAAGAAAGAAGCAATTTGTCATTCACAGGAAATCCTCAATAAGATAAAGTGCTGATTTCTCATCATAAACCATGGAGGTAAGAAGGCAGTGGCAAAACATATTTAAAGTACTGAAAGATAAAAATTGCCAGCTAACTATTCTATATCTGGCAAAACTCTGGCAAAAATGAGGGAGAGATTAAGACATTCATGTATAAACAGAAACTGAGAGTTTGTCACCATGAGTCCTGCCCTACAAGAAATGCTAAAGGGAGATCTTCAGGTGGGAAAAAAGGGACAGTAGATAGTATCCTAGAGCAGTATGAAAATATAGATCTTCAGTAAAGAAAACTATATGGGTAAATACAAATGCAGTATTTTTGTGTTCTTGGTATGTAAATCTAATTTTAATTTATTATAATATTTAGAATACAATTGAATAAGAAATAATATTTCTATGTTATGGAAATGCAAAATATAAGAGGTAAAAATGTGTGACAAAAACAACACAGAGAGGAGGAATGCAGGGGTATAGGAGGAGAGACTGTATATGCTATAGAAGATAGGAAGAGAGCTGGTGTGCCTATAATACTATCAGAGAAAATAGACTTTTTTTTTTTTTTTTTTTTAAGATTTTATTTATTTATTCATTTATCCCCCCCCTTGCTGCTTGTGCTCGCTGGGTCAGCTAACCACGCCGTGTGGGCGGGCTTGCCTTCACCAGGAGGCCCCGGGAACCGAACCCGGGGCCTCCCATATGGTAAACGGGAGCCCTACTGATTGAGCCACAGCCGCTTCCCAGAAAATAGACTTTAAATAAAAAATTATTACAAGGAAAAAAATAGGTCACTATTTGTTCACAACAGTTATAAATACATATGCACCTAATCACAAAACCCCAAAATACATGGGGAAAACACTGACAATAATGAAGGGAGAAATAGACACAGTTCTACAATAAAAGTTAGAGACTTCAATACACTACTTGCTTCAATTGATAGAACACCTAGAATACCAATGAGGAAAGAAAGGAATTGAAGAATACTATAAAACAACTAGACCTAACATACATATACAGAGCATTACTTCCAACATCTGCAGAATACACAGCCTTCTCAAGTGCACATGGATCATTCTCCAGGATAGAGCAAATGTTACGTGACAAAATAAGTCTCAAGAATTTTAAAAACTTGAAGTTACACAAAGAATCTTCTCCAACCACAATGGAATGAAGCTACAAGTCAATAAAAGAAGCAAAACTCTAAAATCCACAAATACATGGAAATTAAACAATACCCTCTTAAGAAATCCTAAGGAAAATTATGAAATATCCTGAGATGAATGAAAACAAAACCACAACATACTAAAACTCCTGGGATGCAGCAAAGGTAGTACTCAGAGGGAAATGTAAAGCAATGAATGCTATGTTAAAAAAGAGGAAAGCTCTAAAGTCAATAAACTAAATTCACATCTGGAAGAACTGAAAAAAGAAGAGCAAACTAAACTTAAAATAAATAAAAGGAAAGAAATAATAAAGAATAGAGTGGAGATAAATGAAATAGAGAATAGAAAAACACTTGAGAGGATCAAGGGAACCAATAGTTGGTTCATTGAAAGGATCAATAAAATTGACAAACCATTAGCTAGACTGGACAAAGAAAAACAGAAAGCAGCAGCAAATAAGTAAATTCCAAAATGAAAAGGGGGCATTGCCACAAATCTTGCTACATTAAAAGGCTTATAACAATGGAACTAGCCCAAATGTCCATCAATCGATGAATGGATAAACAAAATGTGGTATATACATACAATAGAATACTATTCCGCTGTAAGAAGAAATGAAATTGGAATGCATATGACAGACAACATGGACGAACCTAGAGGATGTTATGTTGTGTGAAATAAGCTAGACACAAAATGACAAATATTTTATGGTCTAACTAATATGAATGAAATATGATGAGTAGATTCTGAGAGGTAAATTCTAGAGTATATGTTACTAGCAGATAGAATGTGGGTTGAGAATGGGAGCTGAGGCTTAATATATGTAGCATTATTAATAAGGTTAATTATAAAAGTTTGGAAACGAATAGAGTTGAGAGTAGCACATTATAAGTATAACTAACACTGCCTGATTTATAAATGTTGATTGTAGATAAAAGGAGTAGTCTGTGGGCATAAATGTCAATTGAAAGGAAAACAGAGAATAATATAGGGAATGTATAATATAGTGATTTTGGTGGTGAATGAAGATTGTGGCTAATAATATAAATCCTCTTCTTTCACAAAGTGCTAAGAATATGGTGATACATGGGAAAATTATAACAAATTTAACTTATGGACGAGAGTAATATTGTAATATTTTGCAGCAATGGCAAGAGTATATTATTTCAATACTAAAGGACAACAATAGACGTTTAAAGGAGCATGGGATTCTTCCTTCTGAAGTTATGGAAATGTTCTAAAATCGACTAGGTGATGACAGCACAACTCTGATGAAAATGAAAGACACGGAGAGTATACTTTTTGTACAAAGCTTGGGACTATATAACACAGGCTATTCAGTGGTGGATGATGGACTGTGGTTAACAAGAAAAATATGAGAATGTTCTCCATGAATGATAACACACATATATATAATAGTAATACAGATTTTTAATAAATGGATGGGTTTGGGGAAAAATACACCAAATGTAAGCTATGGGCTATAGCTAGTAGTAATATTTTGATGATGTGCTTGCATAGTTTGTAAGAAATGTTTCAAAACAATGCAAGGTACTGGTGGTGGGGAGATGTATGGTAGCCTTGTATGATGATATATATGTTTTGTAAATTCACAACTGAATGATACACTTCAAAAAATTATTTTAAAGTGACATAATAGAATAATATGAACAATTGAATGCTAACACACCAAAGAATTTAGAGGAAATGGACAAATTTCTAGCTACACACAGCTTACATAAACTGACTCAGTAGAATTAGGAGATCTCAACAGACTAATAACAAGTAAAGAGATGGAATCAATAATGAAAATCCTCCCAACATTGAAAAATCAAGGACCAGATGGCTTCATTGGTGAACTTGGGCAACTTTTCAAAGAATTAGCACCAATAATTTTCAAACTTTTCCCAAAAATTGAAGAGGAAAGAACTCTTCCCAACTCATTCTAGGAGGTCAACATCACCCTAATACCAAATCCAGATAAAGAGACCACAAGAAAACTACAGACTAATTGCTCTTATGAATATACATGCAAAAATTCTCAACAAAATATTAGCAAACTAAATTCAATAGCACATTAAAAGAAATATACCAGGATCAAGTGGGATTTATCCTAGGAATGTAAGGGTGGTTCAACATAGGAAAATCAATTAATGTAATACACCACTTTAATAGAACAAAAGAAAAAAAACATGATCATCTTAATGCAGAAAAGGCATTTGACAAAATCTAACACCCTTTCATGATAAAAACACTCAAAAAAGAATAGGGGAAGGAGATGTGGCTCAAGTGATCGAGCGCCTGCCTACCACATGGGAGATCCAGGTTTGGTTCACAGTGCCTCCTAAAGAAGACAAGCAAGACAGCGAGCTGATGCAACGGGCTGGCGTGGTGAGCTGATGCAACAAGATGACACAATAAGATGACGCAATAAGAGACAGATGGAGGAAAACATAATGAGAGGCACAACAAAAGCAGGGAGCGGAGGTGGCTCAAGCGATTAGGCAGTTCCCTCCACATGAGAGGTCCCGGGTTTGGTTCCCAGTGCCTCCTAAAAAAATAAGACCAGCACACAACAAAGACACAGCAAGTATAAACAATGAGGGGGTAGGGAGAAATAAAGAAAGAAAATAAATCTTTAAAAAAAACCAAAGAGAATAGAAGGTAACTTTCTCAAAATGATAGACAGCATATATGAAAAACCCACAGCTAGCATTATATTCAATGATAAAAGATGAAAGTCTTCCTCCTTGAGATCAGAAATAAGGCAAGGATACTTCTAGTGGTGAAAGTCCTTGCCAGAACAGGTAGCCAAGAAAAAAGAATAAAAGCCATCTAAATTGAAAAGGAAGAAATAAAATATCTCTATTAGTTTTACTAACTTCTCCATTAGGAAATGACATGATTCTTTATATAGAAAACCCCAAAGAATCCATAAGAAAACTATTAGAACTGATAAACTAATTCAGCAAATTTGCCAGCTACAAGATTAACACATAAAAATAGTTATTTATTTATTTATTTATTTTTAAAGATTTTATTTATTTATTCATTTATTCCCCCCCCCGCTGCCTGCGCTCGCTGGGCCAGCCAACCACGCCATGCAGGCGGGCCCTCCCCCACCAGGAGGCCCCGGGAACCGAACCCGGGGCCCCCCATATGGCAAACGGGAGCACCACTGATTGAGCCACAGCCGCTTCCCAATAGTTGTGTTTATAGACACCAGCAAAAATACTCTGAAATGTAAATTAAAAAAAAAAAAAAAAAAAAAAAAAAAAAAAAAAAAAAAAAAACAACCCCATTCACAATAGTGCCTAAGAGAATAAAATACCTAGGAATAAATTTAACCATGAGGTGACAGAATGGGCACTGAAAACTACAAAACCTGGCTGAGAGATATTGAAGAAGACCTAAATAAGTGTCAAATCCTGTGTTTATGGAGAGAAAAACTTAATAAGATGTCAATACTACCCAAAGCTATCTACAGATTCAACACAATACCTCTCAAAATCTCTGCAGCCCTTTTTGCAGAAATGGAAAAGCCAATCTTCAAATTCATAGGGAATTTCAAGGGGTCTTAAATAGCCAAATCAATATTGCAAAGGAAGAACAAAGTTGGAGGTCTCACACTTCCCAATTTCAAAACTTGCTACAAAGTCACAGTAATCAAAACATTGTGGTTCTGACATAAATACAGGCATTTAGCTCAGTGGAATACAATTGAGAATACAGAAATAAACCCACACATCTGTGACCAACTGATTTATGACAATGAAGCCAAGTACATTAATTGGTGAAAGAGTGGTCTTTTCAACAAATGGTACTGGGAAAGTTGGATATCAACTTGAAAAAGAATGAGGCTAAAGGATAAAATATGAAAGTCTTCCCCCTCTGAGGTCAGAAACAAGGCAAGGATACTTGCCTATTTCATACCATATACAAAAATTAACTCTAAATGTATCAAGGACCTAAACATAAGAGCTAAAACTATAAATCTCCTAGAAGAAAATATACATGGTTTGTAACCTTGGATTTGGTAGTGATTTCTTAGATATGAAACTGAAAGCATACGCAAGAAAAGAAAAAAATAGATAAAATGGAATTCATCAAAATTTAAAACTTTTATATGTCAAAAGTATACTTAAAGAGGTAAATAGAAAACTTACAGAATGGGAGAAAATAATTGTGAACCATACATCTGATAAGTGTTAATATCCAGAATATATAAAGGACTGTTACCGCTCAACAACAAAAAGACAATACAATTAAAAATGGGGAAAAGACCTGACTAGATATTTCCATAAAGAAGATATACAAATGGCCAATAACCACATGAAAAGATGTTCAACATCATTGATCATCAGGGAAATGCAAATCAAGACCACGAGATACCGCTTACCACCTGTGGCAGTTTGAGATTATTTATGAATCCCCAAAACAGAAA
Organism: Tolypeutes matacus; assembly: GCA_026826555.1. NCBI lineage: Eukaryota > Metazoa > Chordata > Mammalia > Cingulata > Chlamyphoridae > Tolypeutes > Tolypeutes matacus. The sequence continues at coordinate 3,461,564 of JAKSZT010053872.1, forward strand.
GATTATGTTTGCAAACTAATCTATTCTCCTGGGTGTGATACCCTTTGATGGTATTAAACTCAAATGTTTTTAAGTTTATTTGATAAAATCAATTTAGGGCTTTTGATTTGACCACATCAGTAGGGTGTGACTCAGGTTGATTCCCTGCCCCTCTTGGTGGGCTGATATAAATGGACACTCATTCAAGAAGACACATGGGAAGAGAGAGAGCTCTGTCATGTTTGATCCTGGGGACCCGGAAGAGATGAGCCATTTGCCTGATAGTTTGCAGCTGAAAAGGCCTGGAAAGAAATGAGCCCTTTGCCACAGACTGATAGAGGAAGCCCTGAGAGACCAGGCAGAGATCGCCCACCATCTTCAACATGTGGCAGCTGACTTTGGTGAGAAAGTACCACTTATGGTATCTTGAGTTGGACTTTCCACAGCTTTGTAACTAAGTTTTTACCCCAAATAAATACCCTTTATAAAAGCCAAAGATTTCTGGTACTTTGCATCAGCACTCCTTTGGTAGACTAGGTAGGATTCCACCAGGATGACTATTATTACATAAAAAAACAATAGAAAATAATAAGAATTGGTGAGGATGCAGATAAATAGGAACCCTAATACACTGCTAGCAGCACTACAGAATGGTGTACCTGCTATGGAAATCAGTTTGGCAGTTCCTCAGAAAGTTGAAATTAGAGTTATCATATGACCCAGCAGTACCACTTCTTGGTATATACACGAAAGAATTGAAAACAGGGACTCAAACAGATACTTGTACACCAATGTTTATAGCAGCATTATTCACAATAGCCAAAAGGTAGAAGCAATCCAAGTCCACTAACAGATGACTGGATAAACAAGATGTGGATATACTTAATGGAATATTATTCAACTGTAAAAAGGAATGAAGTTCTGATGCATGCTACAATGTGGATGAACCTTGAAGACATTCTGTAGAGTGAAATAAGCCAGACACATATTTATGATCTCACTTGTATGAAACAGAAGACACAAACTTCATAGAACAGGTAGTAGTTTATAGGTTACTACAGGCCAGGATGTTTGGTGTAGGAATAGGAAGTTAAAGATTAAATGGGTGAGCAATGTAACAGAGTTAGACTCATTTATAATTTCCCTAAACACGATTCTTCTACCCCTTTTATTTGAACCTATAATTACCACTATACCCATTAAATATATGTCCCAGAGACTTAAATCTTCAGTCTGTTCACATGCTGGTTGAACCCTGAATCTCAGCAGAGTTGTGGCCAACACCTACTCTCCAGTTCATCAGACCCGCCCAGGACAACTAACAAAATGATGATGATGGACAAGTCCCAACCCAAAAAACAAAGAATACCTACAACTGCAAGCAAAACAGTTCCTTCCATCTGCCCCATGAGATCTATGGCCCCTCTTAATCTGAAGCACAGCAGGAGACACCATCTGAAAATCCTCAAGACTCAGTTATGAACAAACCTAAGGGGGGAATGCAACCTTGGACCAAAGTAGACTTATTATTGGAAGAACTTGTAACATTGATATAAAGTAGTAGTTATCAGAGGTTCTGAGGGGAGGGAAAGAGAATAGGCGTAACACAGGGCATTTTTAGGGTATCAGAATTGTTCTGCATGATATTGCAATGGTAGATAAAGGCCATTATACATTTGTTACAACCTATAAAATTGTAGGGTGCAAAGTGTAAAGCATGATGTAAACTATAGACCTTGGTTAGTAGCAATGCTTCAATATTTTTTCATCAATTGTAACAAATGTACCACACTAATATAAGATGTTATTAAAAGCAGGAAAATGTGGGATGGGGAGTGGGTGGGGTATATGGGAATCCCCTATACCCCCCCTTTTTTTCCCCCTATACTTCCCGCCCCCCCCCGGTAATACTTTTGTGTGTGTGTGTGGGGGGGGTAAAAATCAAAATTTTCACAATACAAACCAATATTTGTAAAATGATACATAAATATATATGCATATATGTGCATTTGCTTACATAAATGTTATTTTTATATATATATATATTTTAAAAGGTGCTTAGATTACCTAAATGTTACACAGAAATTACAGGGATTCCCATGTTCCCCACCTCCCACACCATCCCACACAAACATCCTTCATTAGTGTGGCACATCACCTGCAATGGATATACACATCCAGGGGCTTTGCCACTAAGCATAGACCACAGTTCACATCGTAGACCACACTCTCCCCCACACAGTTCTGCATGGTATATGCTGATGTAAAATGGCCTATATCTGTCGCCGCAGCATCACTCAGAACAACCCCCAGAGATTGACACCTTATCAGTGGGATCTACTTTGGAATCTGTGCTCCTGAGAGTGACAGAGTTGGACTCAAATAAGTCCTCCCTGCACATGGTCCATCAGTCCCTTCTATTCAAACCTATATGTAATGCTAGCGTTTGTAGGTGTACTTCCAGAGACTGGAACCTCTGGCCTACCTATGTGCCAGCTGTGCCTGGAATCTCAGTGGAGCTGCAACTCCTACTCTACAGCTCAATGGACTCACCCAAGTCACCTGGTGAGGAGACGATGATGGATGGTGGCCATCCCAGGGAATGGAGGGAGCCTGCAGCTGCAGGCAGGATAATCCCATCTACAGTATCCATGGGATATAAGCCCCCTGTCACTTGGAGGTGGAGTGGACATCACCATCCCACACTCCTCAGGATTGGGGGAAGAGCTATAGACTAGAGTGGACTTAATGGTATTCTGTTGTAGACATATTGTGATTCAAGCAATGGAAGAAATTATAACAGTGAGGTGGAGCCAGTGGCCACTAGACGCTTTTGGGGCAGGGAGGGGAAGGGCAAGTGTAATACAGGGGCTTTTTCAGGACTTGGGGGTTGTCCCCCTATACTTTTGATGTAACTTTTCTGTAATCCAAAACTTCTTTAAAAATAGTTAATTATATTTTAAAAAGATTAATGGATGAAGAGTTTCTGTTTGAAGAGATGAAGAAGTATGAGTAAAGATATCAGTGACTGTAACACAATATTGTGAATGTAATTAAAATTACTGAATTGTACACTTGAATATGGTTAAAATGGGAAAATTTTAGTTGCATATTTGTTACAATAAAAATTGTTTTAAAAAGGAGTTGTCTAGGGAAGCAGAAGTGGCTCAGGTGGTTGGGCTCCCATCTACCGTATGGGAGGCCCTGGGTTCGGTTCCCGGGGACTCCTGGTGAGGGCAAGCTGGCCCACGCCCATGGAGAGCTGACGGCCTGCACCTGTGGAGAGCTGACGCAACAAGATGACGCAACAAAGGGAGACAAGCAGACACAGAGGAAAACGCGGAGTGAATGGACACAAAGCAGACAGTGAGCACAAGTGGCAAGGCGGGGAAATAAATTTAAAAAAATAAATCTTTAAAAAAAAAAAAAGTTGTCAATATTCACTACTCCCTTCCCATTCTCTTGGTCCTATTCCAGTCCATATTAATTCTTCTTGTCCTGTTCACCAACAACTTCCACATTGATCAGTCCAGTGGTCACTTCTCTGTGTACATTTTACTTGATTGAACCACAGTAGTTTATGCAGGGGTCTACTCCTTCCTTCAGGAAAGACTTCCTTCACTTGGCTCTTGGGACCTTACTATCTCTTGGTTTCTTCCTACATCATTGGCACTCCTTAGTACCCTAGTCAACAATGAATGTTAATTTTGTGCAGTAAATGGCTATGTTAGTGCTTTGAAATGTTAAATAACCAGTTTTTTGAAATGTCTGACACCTAACTAGGAAATGTGTTTGGATAGTTCATCAAGTAACAAAAATCAGAAATTGTATTTTATTATTAGTCTCTTATGAAAAAATCCAGGTAATATAAAATGGAAATCAAAGGTATATTGCTAATTAAGAAAAAAAATTTTCTGCTAAAAAGTTAGCTTTACAGATAGGCTACCTTTTATGAGAGATATAGTCAGTTTAATTGGGTTCTCAAACCTTCTAGTTAACTAGAAACACAATTAATTTTCACAGGCTTGCTCTGGGGCCAGGAAGCATAATCTTTATCAGTTCAGCACTTCAACACATACCAGTCCTTATAAGGTGGAAATTTCATCAAGCAGTTTTCTAGCTTTTGTAAGAGACACTGTCAGAGAATTTAAGTAATACAGACAATACAACACTATTGAAATATTTTAATTGTATCATTATTAAATTTCCATATTATTCAAATATTTTAACTATTATAACTATTGTAGATAACTTTTTACTTCCATTGTTGTGGTTGTTATTTTTTAATGTTTTCATTCTAAGAAAATGAAATGATCAGCTCTTGGGAAAGGGGTTCAGATATCCATAAATTAATTTTCTGAAACAGATTAGAGAGGAGATAAATTAGCAAAAGTAAATCAATTTGAAGAAATTTAGTTAAGACTGAATTTTCACCTTAAATTCAAATTATCAGAATTAACTTATGGTGCTATAATGAGAATCAAATGTTGTGAAATGACAAGTGATAACTGTGACATATATATGTAATAATATGTATATGTATATGATATATATATACATATATATACCAAAGTAAATTATAGTTAAATGATGCACAAACTTTAACAGTAAAATTCTCTAAAACACTCCAATTAAACAGCTTATTTCATTCAAAAAAGATCTTTGTGTCCTACAGAACTTTATCAGATGTTCTCTTTATTTTTCTTATTCAAGATCAGGTACACTGATACATGAAACCAAAATTTGTGAAACTAATTTTCCAAAGTAGGTATTTTTTGTTTTCTTGACCTGAGCAATCACTTATAGTTTATCAAGGAGCTAAGAAAATAGAAAGAGCACAGCGGAGAGAGGGAGGGTAATTCAGGCTTTCCCACTACTTAGGTTACTAGTCTTGAGGTCTTTCTCAAACTCAGCTCTTCCTCTCTAAAATCTGTATGATAATGTCAGCAATACACATCTATCTCCCAGGAGTGTGATGAGAATCAAATGGATTCGTGTTGCTAAAAGTGCTTGATAAATTATAAAATTTCAAGTAAGAAAGTATCATTATGATTAAGACATCAAACAACTTAAAAATTTCTCCAAAGGGAAAAGCCATTCAATTTGAGGGGTAAATTTTGATTGTTATTATTTAAAAGACCTTGTTTGCAATAATTGTTTTAAAAATTAAATTAAAAAATTAGAGTTCAGTATTTTGAGTTCTATGTCACTACTCTGTATAGTATTTAAATATCATTATCTTCACCTCCCTGGATGCTCCATTTTCTGAGGAACATAAAGGAAAGACAAATGGGTGGCTAAAATAAGAATAAAGATTTATAGAAAGCTAGACGTGGAAGGTTCTGGGCAGACTGTTTGTTCCAATCCTCTCATTTATTTTGGCCATCCATTTATCCTTCTTTTATGTTACATTTGCCAGGGAATGATATTATCATTGATACTGAATCCCAACCAAGTTCCTAACCCTGATATGGGCACACTTTTATTTGGAAATATAACCCTATGCTTATTAGTTTTTCTCACTCTTCAGAAATATGCAAGTTGTTATTTTAGAAAAGTGATCTACACTGGTTTTTACAAGGAAGCAACAGTCAAGGCAAAATAAGTATTAGCACTTGCGATGTAGTAAAAGAAATCTTACCAGTTAATTCAATAGTGTTTAAACCTTACCTTATTGGGATGATATTGTATTCTGTCACTCAAGATGTTTTTTCCATTCACAGAAATGTTATTGGGCTTTGTAATTAAGCCAAGGATCTCAATAGTTTCGTATGACTGATTAGCAATTCCACTGTAGCCATTTTTAATTATAGTAGTTCTCAACTCTTTCTGTTGTTATGGAGGAAGAAAAAGCATTTATAAAAACAAAGCATAGCAATACACAAAAGTATACAATGCAACATATTTTGGAAAATTGCCAATATTTTGAAACACTTATTTTTAAGATACCTTAGAACATATCTTTTTTTTTTCTGAAAATGAAATATTATATCACAACAAACATTGAATGTTTCAACTTACATTACTGAATTTATAATCAACAAAGAAGTAGACTTCATCTTCAACAGAATCTGCAAAACAAGTATTAACAATAGAAAATAAATTTTTATCTTTTACTGTTTTTTATTTCACCTGATCAATTAAACTCCAAGTCCACAAGATCTCAGACTAAGCCTTTTGCTTGAAATACTCTAAATTATGTATTTTCTCAGGTCAAACTATACCTCTTCCTACTACTCCTAATATTCTTTAATTCATGGCCATGGTCTCCTTACTATAAAACCTCAGCAATTCTTTCTTGCTCTAGCCTAACAGCTATGCCATCACAGCCAATTTCTTACAACTTTCTATTGACAGATCTGACCCTTAAGACTGGGATCTCCATTACTCCCAAAATAAGAATAAATTAATAAGAAAAATAACATAATGTGGCTAATAAATATAGAGAAACTGTCCTCTCAGGTAACCTAGTTTATTATATTAGCAAGTTCTTGGAGACAATGGTCTCACCTGCTTTGCTTAACCCAGCAGTGTGGTGAGATAAAAGGAAAATTTCAGGTTCCTGGACAGTAATGCTTGGGAAAGCAAAATCTTGCTATGACAAAAATAACATAACATAATTGCTATAATAACATTGTTGGCCTAGATCTCTAATCTTTATTTTAAGTAAAGCCATACTGAAATCCAAAACACTTCAACTGTTGTACGTGTTGGTTTGCTTACTAATAGAGTCACCATCATCCCAGAAGAGGCTGCCAGATGCTTCTCCCTGTTCATCTAGAGCAATCAGGAGACCAAATGGATTCTGGCGGCTGTAGGAAAATAGTGAAAACTGGTACTGCTTTTCTTTCATAGACGTGAATATTCAGGGTTAAAAGAGCCTAAACTTAACAATTATAGAACTATCCAGAAAAAAAATGTTGTGTTTTCTTAAATATCTTCACCAAATAGACATTTAGTTAATCCCTGAACACATCCAGTGATAGGAGAGTTACAATATTCTTAAACAACGTATTTCCACCTCTGAACAGCACAATTGAGAAAAAAATTTACAGCAATAGCGTAGATCTCTCAAATACAACTATGAAAGTGCTTTCTACTGGAGAAAAGTAAAGGTTTTATAACTGATAAAGGTGTATCAATTATATACCTATATATATAATAGGCATGTTATTATACCATGCTAATTGAAGAGACACCCCTCAGTCTTTTTGGAAACTCTACAGTGACAGAGCTATAACAAAATTGCCAAAATCGTTAGATCATGGATCCCCAGGAGCTATTTTAAGGTATGATCAATGGGATTCCAGGGAAAATGAGGCTTGAAAAATAATTTGGAGAGTCTTACTGCTGAGAATTTTACTAACATCTCAGGAGCAAGAATGACAGAATCCATGTGTTCCATTTTTGTGAATCTATAATGGAGGCAGGTCTCTAGGATTTGAGCCTAACCACTTGGCAAGAGAAAATTACACCACAAGGAAAGAACTACACATCACATGTAATAAAATAACCTTTTTTCTAGAGAAGTTGAGTTACAGTGAAAAATTCCTCAAGGTAAATACTTTGTTTTTATATAAAATACACCTATTTCATTGTATTTTTCCTATTGAAATGAAAAGTTTGGCATAAAGCCCTCTCTTCTTTTTGGGGGACAATAAACAGTAATTTAATAACTTGAAATTCAAATAGATTGATTATTCAAGTGAGTGCTTGGAAACTATGGATCTAATACAGTTAGAGGCTCCTTGGGGTCCTTTTGATATTTCAAAATGTTAAGCCATAGAGAATTTCTCTAATAATTATGTATTTATTTTAGCTGATTTTATTTTCAATTAATTGTAATTAGAAGTTCTGATTTGCTCTTATGTACCTTTGATGTAAAAATATGAACAAATTATTATTTTTAAAAAATACACTTTTTTTGTGAGAAAAATATTTGATTACATGATATCTATGGGGGGGGGGAATTATTAATTATATGTAACCTAAATAGAACAAAGCTTGGGGACTTTGACCTAGCCTTCGTATGAAATCTAGTAGAGAATCCATGAATTGGAAATCACTAGCTATCTTAAAAACAGTAACAGGAAAATATTTAGGGAAGGGTAGCTTGGAACTGGATCAAATTTTCAAGCAGAATATTACTTAGTAACCTACCTCACTACTTTTTTCTTCTTCCCATGTCCCCTGCCTCTCGACTCTCACACACATACATACATACACACATAGGCAAGTAATTGCACTACTGATTGAGCCAATCTCCTGCTACTGGTTTCCTGCTCATACACAGCCTCTCTTAAGACTTCTCCACTCCCCAAGCAAACTCCTAATAGAGAGCTCGATTTGGAAGCTCAGTCGGAAGTCTCCTGACAGGATGTGTTTGTTACCTCAAAGCTGTTGTTCTGGCTGGAGCCTGCATTGGCAGAATATACCCTCCACGAATGAAAAGAGGAATTATTTCCAGAGGAGCAGGAATGTCAACAAACTTCTTCAGCCAAGAAAATGGTACTTTATCCCCCTAGCACAGAGTGAGTCAGAGTTAACCATTCCAGTTACAGAACTTTTTACAAGTAATACATTTCAGGAGACATGGGAGTAGAAATCCAAACTTCTATTTAAATTCAACAAAGCATCCATGGTACTCACATGGAAGAGTGATTTAAAACATCTGATTCAGGGTTTGTTTAAAAAAAAAAAAACCTTACAGAAAACTCTAATATGTAAAACACTTATTTCCAAAGTTCAACTTTATAGCTATATTTACTTACTAAAAAGTCAAACAACAAGATTACAAGTTAACATAATGTTGGACACCAAAGAATTAAAGGTTAAGGTTTGGTGTATTAATAGTTTTATGTGAGCTGCTTTATTATATTGTTTTTAAAAGTTAAATTTTATTAACAAATGTAATTTAAATAAAAGATTTATGGAAACTTATGAAGCATCACTACAGCATATACTTTGGAAATCATTGGTTTAATTGTTTAAGATACTCTAATCTGACCACTAGAATGGAGAATTCATACTATCACTTCCCCCAGACACAGCTAACTGATAATTTAAATTTAGACCATATATCTTTTCTTCCACTTTGATATTAGTCCTACATTTATAGCCAGTTATTCCCATAAAAATTTCTTAAAGATTAGCCAATTCTTATCAAATCTTACTAAAAGAATGGGAGAAATAAACTCATTAGTTTAAATAACTGAGTGCTTTTTAATAGTGTTGTCACATAATTTCCTCTCAAATTCCACCCTACACCCCGCCCCGCCCCCAGGCCATAGGTTCCCATTCCTGGAAGACCAGGGGTAGCCTGGGTGGAAAATATGAGATGAATTGGTACTATTTCTTAAGAATTTAAACTATGAAAAATGGAAAGAACTTGCCATTTATCACAGCAGCACAAGGGATATATAAAGATATATGTTTTTCTTGCTGGGGTCAAATAGTCCATGGCAAGCTGGGACCCTTTGGAAGCCAGTTGTTGATAAAATAAATTTGGGTATACATAACGCAAGCAGAATACCAGCTGAAATTTTACAAACTCCCACTATTGAATCCAGAATTTATAACACCAGTCTCCATGAAACCCAGTGTATTACAGTTGCTGTTCTTGGATTTCCATGAGATTTCCTTTGTTAGTTCATGTGTTTCCCTACAAGAAAACCCATACTTGAGCTGGCCTGGATGGGTTCCTGTTTCTTATAGGGTAAAGCACCTGCCCCATACATTATAGTCCCTCCTATACTTTGCTATAAGGAAACATCACTTGTGGGGATTCATTCACTTTTAAGAATTGAAGAGTTTGCATAAATTAAATAAGTCCATTCTGTTGCTTAAAAAAAAAAAAAATATATATATATATATATATTATCCCATCTCTCATCTCAAATATTTACCAATATACTTATGGTCCAAGTTCCAAAGAATTCTAAACAAAGAGCATCACAAAGAAATAAGTCATCAGAACTGTAAAGCCCAAGGCTCTCAAAGTCTTAAAAAACATGTGAAAAATATACCATATAAATTTTTGAGTTAATGGACTTATTATTTTTTCTATAAAATGACTATAATACATACTGTATATAAGGCAAACCAGGATGCTTCAGGAAAGTACACTTTCAAAGATCTTGCTCCCTTTGACAAAATGAGAAGTTTAGACTTTTCAAAATATTTTGTTGAATTAAAAATATTCCAGTAAAAATACATTAGACCCTCTAGATATTGAATCATATATTACTCATTTGCTAGTCAACTCATATATGACAATACAGTAGAGATATAGAATATACAAAAAACATGCATGATCTAGCAGAAAATATATTTCATGTCCAAATTATGAAATATTAATGCATACTCTTCATAACATTTTCTGAAAATCTTAACTGCCTTTGTAATATTTCAAAGTATTGATATCATTACAATATAGGTGTATTTTATTACCAACCATGAGATGACTTTGTTGAATTTTAACTCACTGACAATTACCATATAGCTATAAAAATGTAAAATATGAAAACGCTTATGAATTTATTCCACAAATTCTATTTGAGTTCCTACTAAGTACCGGGCACTTTTTAAGCGCTAATTATGATAGCTGGAAAATGTGCTTACTAAAAATAACTTAAGCAGCTCTGAAAATTCTAATATCTTTCCCAAACTTAGCTGAACTAGTTTTCTATTAATCTAATAACACATTTTTCTTAGTTCCTAAAGGGACATGAACCAGACCTTCCCAGTTATGCTTACAGGAATAAGAAGAATAAAATAATATCTCAAAACAAAACCACGGAATGGCGTCAGGAAAACCTTATGGTCCAGTAGATTTGTAACTTTCTTCAGAAACAAAGAGCTTGATATCCTTGAGTGGTCAGTTGAGAAAGGAGTCATGGAGACTCCCTGGCACAACAATATCCATGACAACAGGCCAGAGGTTGACATGCTTGAGGTAACACAGGATTGAGAAATTTGCCCACCTCCTCCTCAAAATACCCTTTGAAAAATACAGCTTCAAGAATGCATCATGCAGTCCTCACTTGATCCTCGACCCCTACCCTCTTTCCTTTGCCTATAAAAACCCTAGCTCCCATTTTCACTTTTTTTTTTTAAATAATAATCTTTTTTTTTATTTTTTAAAATATAGATTGCATAAATGTTACACAAAAAATATAGGGATTCCCATATGCCTTTCTCCCCACACCTCCCACACCCTCCCACATAAACATCCTTCATTAGTGTGGCACATTCATTGCAATTGATAAATGCATCTTGGGGCTTTGCCATTAAGCATGGACCATAGTTCACATTGTAGTCTATACTCATTTTCACTTTGAACTGGTTTTGGGAAAATTCCTCCATTTCCTTGCTTGTGCACTCACAATAAACCACCTTCTCACTGAGAGACATGATTCTCCTCTGTGGCATGGATTGCGTGGGCCCTTCTATTGAAAATAGCCACTTAGCTGGTATCAATAATACAAAGATGATGAATTTAACCATATCCTTACCCTCAGGAGTTTAAAATCTAGTTAGTGAGGCAGAAATTATATATATATATATACACACACATACACAAATATATAAATATGTCCATAAAATATATAACACAATTTTTAAAAAATAGTCTAACAAAAACAAGTTTCTTAAGCCAAGAATAATAAGGTAGGGCCTTGCATAAGTAGGCTGGTCAGGTAAATCTCTCAGGAGGTATTATTTTTACTGAGACTTGAAGGATGAGAATAAACCAACCATGCAAAGATACAGAGAACGATATCGAAGGCAAAGAATAACTAAACTTTGAATGATCTTGATTTGTTCAAAGTAATGAAAGAAGTTTGTGTGGCTGGAGGTGAGTGACCAGAATGGACTCCAGGCTGACCTGAGATTAGGGAGTCAAGGCCCATGTAGGGCCTTGTAGGCCATGGTAGCCGTCGTGAGACATCATTGAAAGCCTAATGTGACTTATTTTAAGATATCATTGTGAATGTGAGGAGAGTGACTCACACAGTGGCTATACCATTTGACATTCCCACCCACAAAGCGCTAGGGTTCCAGTCTCTCTGCATCCTATCCAACACTTATTATTTTCCTCTTTTTAAAAAATAGCCATCCTAATGAGTATGAAATAGTATTTCATTATGGTTTTGATGAGCATTTCCCTAATGGCTAATGATGTTGAGCATCTTTTTGTGTTTTTATTGGTATTATGTAGCTTCTTTGAAAAAAGTGCCTATTAAAGTCTTTTGCCCACTTTTAATTAGGTTGTCTTTTTGTTGTTGCATTGCAAAAGTTCTTTATATATTTTGTATATTAAACCTTTGATATATGATTTGAAATTATTTTCTCCGGTTCTCTAAATGTTGCCTTTTTACTTTCTTGATAATTTCCTTCAAGGCAAAAAAGTTTTTAATTTTGATGAAATCAAATTTATCTATTGTTTCTTTTGTTGCTTGTGCTTTTTGTGAAAAGTCTAAGAATCCATTGCCTAATGTACGGTCCTGAAAATTTGCCCCTATGTTATCTTTTAAAGGTTTTATAGTTTTAGCATTATTCTGCATGAGGATTTCCAGTTTTCTCAACAGCATTTGTTGAGGAGGCTATTCTTTCCCCACTCATCCCTGTAAAAATTAAATTAGTCATGGATGTGTGAGTCTATTTATAGACTTTCAATTCTATTCCACTGATCTGTTTGTCTATCTTTGTGCCAGTACCATAAGGTTTTGATTGCTATCACCTTGTAATACAATTTGAAATCAGGAAATGTGACTCCTCCAACCCTGTAATTCTTTTTTTAATGATTATTTTGGTTATTGAAGTCTTCTTGTAGTCCCATATAAATCTGAGGATCAGTTTTTCCATTTCTGCAAAAAAGGCTGCTGGGATATTAATAGGGATTGCATTGAATTTGTATATTGATAAATTTACCAGGTTAACTCTTCCAATTCATTAAAAAGGGATATCTTGCCATTTATTTAGGACTTCTTTCATTTCTTTCAACAATGTTTTGAGTTTTCAGAATATAAGTCTTTTGTATCCTTAAATTTCTTACTCGATATTTTATTCTTTTAGACGTTATTGGAAAAGGAATTGCTTTCTTGATTTCCTCTTTGGATTGTTCATTGCTAGTGTATAAGAACACAATTTGTGTGTGTGTGTGTGTGCGCGCGTGTGTTGATCTTGTACCCTGCTACTTTGCTGAATTCATTTATCAGCCCTAATAGTTTTCTTCTTGTGGAATCCTTTAGATTTTCTCTATATAAGATCATGTCATCTGCAAGTAGAAATAGTTTTACTTCTCCTTTACCATTTGGATACCTTTTATTTCTTTCTCTTGCCTCATTGCTCTGACAAGAACTTGTAATACAATTTTGAACATCACTGTTGAAAGGGGGCACCACTGTTTCATTCCTGATCTAAGGGGGAAATCTAAGTCATTCATTATTGAGAATGGTATCATCTGTGAGTTTTTCATAAAGGGCCTTTACCCTGTTAAGAAATTCCCTTCTATTCCTACTTTTCTGAGCATTTTTTTTTTTTTTTAAATCAAGAATGGGTGCTGGATTTTGTTGAATGCCATTTTTGCATCTATTGAGATAACCACGTTTTTTTTCCCTTCACTCTACTTAGGTATTGTATTACATTGATTGATGTTCTAAGTTGAACCACACTTGCATTCGTTGGGTGAGTTCTCATTTGGTCAAGGTGTATAATCTTTTAAATATGCTGTTGGATTTGGTTTGCTAGTATCTTGTTGAGATTTCTGCATTTATATTCACAAGGGAAATTAGTCTACAATTTAATTTTTCTTGTGATGCCTTTACCAGGCTTTGATAGCAAGTAAAAGACTGTGTCATAGAATGAATTAGGAAGTGTTTCATCCTCTCCATGTCTTTGGAAGAGTTTGAGCAGGATTATTAATAATTCTTCTTTAAGTATTTGATATAATTTACCAGTGAGTCCATCTGATCCTAGATTATTCTTTGGTAGAATGTTTTGATTATTGATTCAATCTCTGTACTAGTTATAGGTTTGTTGATGTTTTTCTCTTTCTTCTTGAGTCAATCTGTAGAGTGGATGTATTTCTAGGAATTTTTCCATTTCTTCTAAATTATTGTTTGTTGGTATACAATTGCTCATAATCTCCTCTTATAATTCTTTTTATTTCTGTAAGGTTAGTGGTGATAATCATCATTTTCCTTTCTGATTTTACATACTTTCATCTTTTCTCTTTTTTTCTTTGTCAGTGTAGCTAATGGTTTACAATTTTACTCACTTTGTCAAAGTATTTTTTTTTTTTTTATTCTCACAATTGTTTTTTATTCTCTATTTCATTTATCTCCACTTTAATCTTATTTTCTTCTTCTTTTTTTAATCTAATTTTTTTTGAGGTACTGGGGCCAGGGATTAAACTGAGGACTTCATATGTGGGAAGTCAGCACTCAACCACTGAGCTACATCAGCTCCCATGAGTTGGTTGTTTCATTTGTTTGCTTGTTTTGTGTTTTTTTTTTTTTTTTTTTTTTGGAGGCACCAGGGACTGAATCCAGGACCTCCCATGTAGGAAGGAGGCACACTCAACCACTCAAGTCATATCTGCTCCCCCATAAGTATTTTTTTGTTGTTCCCCCTTCCTAAGTTTTGGTAAGTTGTGTTTTGTTTCTATTTTTCTCTTATTATTTGCTCCAACAGAATTTTTTAAAATGAGCAAATGCTAACAGAACCATTTCCTTAGAGGTCTGGGAAAGTGGTAAAGGGTTGCAGCAAATGGGTGATGGGTGAGCAATGAATCAAAAATATGGAAAGTTAAAAATGGTAGGAAACAATATTGGTGCCTTTACTCATCTTTCCCTCATCCTCTCCCCAGTTGGTACAGAGAAGGTTACTGTTCCCAGTCACAGAGGCAGGAGAGTAACTCTTATGCACACACTGAAGTACATATTTGTCTGTATTAATCTGTCTGGTGATAGCCTAAAGGACAGATTCAGGACACTCATTTCTGGCTTGCCATCCCAGATCTTACCCTGCACATAGAAGCAGATGGCAGGGCAGCTAAAACAATGTAAGAAAACAATCAAATGGCAGCTGTCTGGGACAAATTCTTACCAGCATTAAGACTGAAAATATATCACTTTGGAGGTAAGACTATATTCTGGGGGAACTCTACAATTACATGGAAATGGAAATAAGGAGTTTTTAAGGCCATGCACACATGTCCAGGACAAGAAGCATGCTCAGAAAAGACCAGAGAGGTCCATATCTTTTCACATCTATGAAAAATTGCATGCCAACAAATTAGATAACTGGGATGAAATGGACAATTCCTAGAAACAAATTACCAAAACTGACTCAAGAAGAAAGAGATGATATTAAAAGACCAATAATAAGAGATTGAATCAATAATCAAAAACCATCCACCAAAGAAAAGTCCAGTACTAGGATGGCCTCATTGGTAAACTCTACCAAACATTCAAACAAGAATTAACACCAATCTTACTCAAACTCAACCAGAAATTGGAAAATGAGGCAACACTTGTTAACTCATTCTATGAGGCCAGCATTGCCCTAATAACAAAGCCAGATCAAAAGAAAAGAAATAACAGACTAATATCCTTTATGAATATAGATGTAAAAATCCTTAAGCAAATACTAGCAAACCGAATCCAACAGCACATTAATAGGATTATAACTGATAGCCAAGGGGGATTTATCCCAGGAACGCAAGGGTGGTTCAACACACACAAAAAAGTGTTACCTCTAGGATTAAGAACAAGATCTGTGGGGAAAAAAAAAAAAAAAAAAAAAAAAAAACAATAGGCAAGAGAGAGAAATTGGCCATCAGAGTATATTCACCAAATTATTCAGATGCCTAGACATCAGCAAAAAATTACAAGCCACACTAGGAAACAAGAATAGATGGCCAAAAGGAACAAACCAAATATCCTGAAGAGATACAGGATTTAAGACAATCAATGATAATCACACAACTCTCCTAAATCAATTCAAAGAACTGAAAGAAAATATGACTAAAGAGATAAAGGATATTAAGAAGACAATGGATGAGCATAAAGAAAAATTTGAAAGCCCACAAAGAAAAGTAACAGACCTTATGGGAATGAAAGACACAATGAATGGGATTAAAAAATACATTACAGGCACATAAAATCAGATTTGAATTACTTTAAGACAGAATTAGTAGGGAAGCGGCTGTGGCTCAATCAGTAGGGCTCCCGTTTACCATATGGGAGGCCCTGGGTTCGGTTCCCAGGGCCTCCTGGTGAAGGCAAGCCTGCCCGCACGGCGTGGTTAGCTGACCCAGCGAGCACAAGCAGCAAGGGGGGGATAAATGAATAAATAAATAAAATCTTAAAAAAAAAAAAAAAAAAAAAAAGACAGAATTAGTGATTTCAAAGACAGAACATCTGAACTGGAAAAGGCAAGAGAACAGAAATAGAGGACAATGGAAAAAATGGAACAGGGACTCGGGGAATTGAATCACAATGTAAAATACACAAACATATGCATTATTGGTGTCTCAAAAGGAGAAGAGAATGGAAAAGGGGCAGAAAGAATATTTGAGGAAATAATGACCAAAAACTTTCCAACCCTTATGAAAGACTTAAATATTGATATCCAAGAAGGACAATGTACCCTAAACAGAATAAATCCGAATAGACCTACCCTGAGACACTTACTATTCAGACTGACAAATATTAGAGATAAAGAGAGGATTCTGAAAGGAGCAAGAGAAAAGCAAAGCATCACATACAAGGGCCCCTCAGTAAGACTCAGTGCCATCCTCTCATCAGAAACCATGGAGGAAAGAAGAAAGTGATATGATGTATTTAAGGTATTGGGAGAAAAAACTGCCAGCAAAGAATTAATTCTGTATCTGGCAAAACCATCCTTCAAAAATGAGCATCGGTTCAAAGTCTTCACAGACAAACAAAAACTCAGAAAGCGTGTTACCAAAAGACCAGAATTACAAGAGATACTAAAGGGAGTGAGTAGCCTGAAAGGAAAAAACAAGGGCAAGAGACTTGGAGAAGAGTGTAGAAATGAAGATTATTAGGAAGGGTAAATTAAAGGGTAAAAAGACTGACAATAGTACAATATGACAACAGAAAGCCACAGGACAAAATGGATGAAGTAAGTAATGCCTTTATAGTAATAACATTGAAATGTTAATGGCTTGAACTCCCCAATCAAAAGGCATAGACTGATAGAATGTATAAAAAAATATGAGCCATCTATATGTCTACAAGAGACTCACCTCAGATATAAAGACAAAACCAGGTTAAAAGTGAAAAGTTGGAAAAAGATATTCCATGCAAATAGTAACCAAAAAAGACCTGGACTAGGAGGAGGGGCTAGATGGCAGCTGAGTAAGGCATTCCAAGAGTCAGCTCATCCTACAGGACAGTTAGTAATCATCCAGAGCTATCTAAAGCACCTGTTTGGGGGACCCAGGCGACCAGAAGAGCATCCTGAAACATCTGTGAAAGAATGGAAGGAGGAGACAGCCCATTTGCAGTGAAGATTCATGAGTAGAGCACTCCATGCCATGGTGGCCAGTGCCCATCGTCCACTGGCAGTGCAAGCTGCCTCAGGAGCTATTCCATGGCTGGAGTTGGAAGCTCCATTTCCCAAAAACAGGGAAGGAAGAGATGGTTGGCCACTGACTTCAGCTATTGATTAGTAAGTCCAGCTGACTAACGTAAGTATAATCCTAAGAACAGCTAAAGTTTGAACCTATACAATACAGAAAGAGGCCAGTAGACACCATTTTAACACTGCCCCTGGCATGAGAGGAAGTGGGGCTGATTGGAAATCACAGTGCTGATAGGAGCTGGCTTCTTTCCATCAAATCGGATTGCAGCCCTAGCCTAGGCCCTAGCACCATCTCCAGCAACGAAAAAGCTGGTGGGACATCCACTAGCCTCTCTGGACAACTGAAGGCATTTCCAGCTGGCACAGACTGAACAGTTAGATACCTGGGGTTCCATCTCCACACACCAATAGGATAGGAGAGGAGCTGTGTTTCCTCAGCCTCTCTGGGCAACTGCAGGTGCTTTCAGCCCAAACAGACTGGTTTGTTGAGTACCTTCGATTCCATCTCCACCCTTCTACCCCCATAGGAGAGGAGGGGGCTGGTGTTTCCTCAGCCTCTCTGGGCAATGACAGGTACTTTCAGCCTGCATTGGCTGAACTGTTGGGCACCTGTGGTTCCATCTTGACCCCCTAAAGGGCAGAAGGGACAGTACTCCCTTAGCCTCTCAGAGCAACTGCAGGCACACTGGGCCCACATGGATTGTTGGGCACAGAGGGTCCATCCCCACCCTTGGGAGGGGAGGAGGGGGCTGGTGCTACATCAGTCTACCTAAGCAATTGTGGCCATTTTGGACCCACATGGCATAGATTGCTGACCACACCTGCAGCTCCATCCCTGCCTAAGGATGGGGAGGAAGGGGCATAAAGCTGCATCAGTCTCTCCAGGTAACTAGTTTTGGCCTGCACAAATTGGATTATTACACATAACTGAAGCTCTGTCCCCATGCCTGGCAGAGGAGAAAGGTGGGAGATTCTTCACTGGTTCCTGGGGCAACATGGGCAGCTCTAGCCTCCATAGCTTACAGTACCAACTACATCCTTAACTCCATTATACAACCAGCAAGGGAGAAAGGGCAAGAAAACCCTAAAGAGAGGAACTGCACCCAGAATACATCTAGTAAGCCAGAGGCCAAGACACCAACAAAAAATTACAATCCATACCAAGAAACAGGAAGATATGGCCCAGTCAGAGGAACAAGATAAGCCTCCAGATGACATAAAGGAGTTGAGACAAATAACCATAGATTTTCAAATAAATCTCCTTAATAAATTCAATGAGATGGCTAAATAAATTAAGGATATTAAGAAGACACTGGGTGAGCACAAAGAAGAATTTGAAACCATACATAGAAAAACAGCAGATCTTATGGAATGAAGGGCACAATAAATGAAATAAAAAATACAATGGAGGGATATAACAGCAGATTTGAGGAGGCAGAAGAAAGGATTGGTGAGCTTAAAGACATGACCTCTGAAAGTGAATGTACAAAAGAACAGATGAACAGATGAATGGAAAAAAAATGAACAGGGTCTTAAAGAACTAAATGATGGCAAGAGACGTGTAAACATACATGTCATGGGTGTCTGAGACAGAGAAAAGAAGGGAAAAGGAGCAGAAGGAATATTTAAAGAAATAATGGTAGAAAATTTCTGAACCCTATTGAAGGACATAGATATCCATGTCCAAGAAGCACAACATACTCCCATCCAAATAAATCTGAATAGAAGAACTCTGAGACACATACTAATTAGAAAGTCAAAAACCAAGAACAAAGAGAATTCTGAGAGCAGCAAGAGAAAAGTGACATAAAATATACAAGGGATATCCAATAAGATTAAATGCTGATTTCTCATCAGAAACCATGGAGGCAAGAAGGCAGTGGTATGATAAATTTTAAGATACTGCAAGAGAAAAACTGCCAGCCAAGAATCTTATATTTGGCAAGATTGTCTTTCAAAAATGAGGGCAAGTTTAAAAGATTCACAGATAAACAGAAACTTAGAGAGTTTTTAACCAAGAGACCAGCTTTGCAGAAAATACTAAAGGGAGTGCTACAGCATTAAAAGAAGACAGGAGAGAGAGGAAGAGAGCCTAGAAATGAAGATTACATCAATAGAAGTAACTAAAGGTCTAAAAAGAGTGGTGAAAATAAAATATGACAGCTAAAACCTAAAGATCAAAATGGATGAAATAAGAACTATTTTTACAGTAATAACATTGCATGTTAATGGATAAAATTCCCCAATCAAGAGACACAGACTGGTGAAATGGATAAGAAAATATGAACCATTTATATGCTGTCTAAAGAGACTCACCTTAGATCTAAGGATACCAATAAATTGTAAGTGAAAGTCTGGAAAAAGATATTCCATGCATGTAGTAAACAAACAAACAAAAAAGCTGGAGTACCTATACTTATATTGGATGAAATAGACTTTGAAGCAAAACTGTTATTTGAGATAAGGAAGGACAATGTATATTAATGAAAGAGACAATTCACCAGGAAGAAATAACAATCATAAATGTATATGCACCTAATGAGTATGCCCCAAATTACATGAGGCAAACACTGGCAAGGGAGAAATAGATATCTCTACAAGAATAGTTGGAGACTTCAAGACACCACTCTCAGCATTGGCTAGAACTTCTGGGCAAAGGATCAATAAAGAAAAAGAGAGATTAAATAATATGATAAATGGACTAAACTTAATAGACATATATATAACATTGCACCCAAAAACAGCAAGATATACATTCTTCTCAAATGCTAATGGATTTTTCTCCAGGAAAGACCATATGTTGGGTCACAAAGCAGATCTCAATAAATTCAAAAATACTGAAATTATACAAAGCACTTGCTGTGATCATAATGGAATAAAGTTGGAAATCAATAAGAAGCAGAAAAAGGTAAAATTCACAAATATATGGAGATTAAACAACAAACTCTTGATCAGTGGGTTAACAAAGAAATTGTGAGAGAAATCAGTAAATATCTCAAGATGAATGTAAATAAGAACACAACATATCAGAACTTATGAGATGCATCAAAGGCAGTGCTAAGAGGGAAATGTATACCCTTAATGCTTACATTAAAAAAAAGGAAAGAACCAAACTCAATGACCTACCTACATAGCTGGAAGAACTAGAAAAAGGACAGCAAACTATTCCCAAAGTAAGTAAAAGGAAGGAAATAACAAAGATCAGAACAGAAGTAAATAAAATTGAGAACAAAAAAACAATAGAGAGAAGTAACAAAATCAAAAGTTGGTTCTTTGAAAGAATAACAAAATTGACAAACCCTTAGCTAGACTGACAAAGAAAAAAAGAGAGAAGATACAAATAAATAAAACAAAAAATGAAAACAAGGACATTACTTCTGACCCCACAGAAATTAAAGAGATCATAAGAGGATACTATGAACAACTGTATGCCAACAAACTGGACAATGCAAATGAAATGGAAAAATTCCTAGGAATGTATAAACAACCTCCACTGACCCCAGAAGAAATAGAAGACCTCAACAAACCAATCACAAGTAAAGTGATTGAAACAGTCATCAAACAACTCCCCAAAATGAAAAGCCCTGGACCAGATGGTTTCACAAGTAAGTTCTACCAAGCATTCAAAGATTTAATATGAATCTTACTCAAGCTGTTCAAAAAAATTGAACAAGAAGGAATACTATCAAACTCATTCTATAAAGCAAATATCAAAGTCAGATACAGATATTACAAAAAAAGAAAATTATAGACCAATATCCCTAATGAATACAGATCCAAAAATCCTCAACAAAATACTTGCTAATCAAATCCAACAACACATTAAAAGAATTATTCAACATGATCAAGTGGATTTACTACTAGGCATACAAGGATGGTTCAAAACAATAAAATCAAGCAGTGTAATATACCACATTAATAAATCAAAGAAGAAAAATCACATGATCCTATCAATTGATGCAGAAAAGACATTTGACAAAATACAGCATCCTTTCCTGATAAAAATACTACAAAAGATAGGAATTGAAGGACATTTTCTCAACATGATAAAGGCCATATATGAAAAATCCAGAGCTAACACTGTACTACATGGTGAAAGACTGTAAGCTTTCCCATTAAGATCAGGAACAATACAATGATGCCCTTTGTCACCAATGTGGTTCAACAGAGTGCTAGAGGCTCTACCTAGAGCAATCAGGCTAGAAAAAAGAAATAAAGAGCATCCAAATCGAAAGGAGGAAGTAAAATTTTCGCTATTCACAGATAATATGATCCTATACCTAGAAAGTCCCGAAAAACTACAACAAAGCTGCTAGGGCTAATAAACCATTTCAGTGGCTAGGCAGGATACAAGATCAATACGCAAAAATCAGTGATGTTTCTATACACCAGCAAGGCACAGTCTGAGGAGGAAGTCAGGAAAAAATTCCATTTACTAAAGTAGAGTTACTATTACTCTACCATAGACTTATTGTTATTCTAGCAATGGAAGACACATAGCGTATATACACAGATTATAGAAATAGGACTTAAGAAATATTCAAGAATGCATTTCACCATGAATGTAAGTGATCCCAGAGAGAAGGTGTGCACAGAATTCGATGAAGTAATAATAAGTTTAATTAAATGCTCAATGTAAAAACACCTATTTTGTACTAAGCATTTAAATCAAAACACTGGCAAAAATAACAAGAAAGAAATGTAGAGTTCTGATGAAAAATATAAAATATATTTTATTGTATAAAAATTCAATATTTATTATATGTTACAAAGTAACCACTGTAAGTATAGAAATAACTATATATAGCAACCAAAATGGAGATGAGATAAAAGGAAATAAAAGATTAAAAAATAAGTAGAAGGAGAGAAAAAAAAAGAAATGAAAAGAATAATAATACACAAAACACAAAATAAAGTTGTGGAAATAAGTTTTAATGTATCACCATTACCATCAGTGTAAGAGAGTTACCTAATAATAGTCCAAGTATATAAAAGCAATACAATTGGAAAAAAAGAAGTCAAGAAAATAGAAAAGGAAAGCTTAGTAATGCTAATAGCTTGCCATATAAAATTTAATGCACAAATTATTTTAGTAAAATGGAATGTTATATAATAAATACAAAAGGGCAAATCCACCAAGCAGATATTACAGTATGAAATTGTATGTGCTTTGAACTCCAGAAAGAAAAAGTGACAGGGTTAACCAAAAAAATTAAGAAAGAACTAAAATTTACAAACTAACTACACAGTTGGAAGAACACTTCCCAAAGAAAGAAGAATTAAATAACAAAGATCAGAGCAGAAATAAATAAACTTGAGGGAAAAAAAAAAAACAATAGAGAAAATTAACAAAATGAAAATTTGGTTCTTTGAGAAGACCAAAGAAATTGACAAACCCTTAGCTAGACTGACAAAGAAAATAAGAAAGAAGATGCAAATAAATAAAATCAGAAATTACTATTACTAGTAATTACTATTGACCCCACAGAAATAAAAGAGAGCATAAGAAGATATTGTGAACAACTGTAGGCCAACAAACTGGACAATGATATGGAAAAATTCCCAGAAACATACAAACAACCTCCACTGACCCTAGAAGAAATAGAAGACCTCAACAAACCAGTCACAAGTAAAGAGATTGAAACAGTCATCAAACACTCCCGAAAATGAAAAGCCCTGAATGAGAAGACTGCCCAGGCGAATTCTTCCAATTATTCAAAGAAGATTTAATACCAATCTTATTTAAACTTTTGCAAAAAGTTGAACAAGAAGGAACACCGCCAAACTCATTCTATGAAGCCAATATCACCCTAATACCAAAGCCAGATAAAGATATAACAAAAAAAATAAAATTACAGACCAATATACCTAATGAATATAAATGCAAAAATCCTCAAAAAAATACTTGCTAATTGAATCCAACAACACATACAAAGAATTATTTATCATGATCAAGTAGGTTTTATACCAGACATGCAAGGGTGGTTCAATACAAGAAAATAAATCAGCATAATACATAACATTAATAAATCAAAGAAAATCACATGATCATCTCAATCAATGAAGAAACATCATTTGAAAAAATACAGCATTCTTTCCTGATAAAAATACTTCAACAAATAGGAATTGAAGGCAATTCTCAACATGAAATATCCACAGCTTCTTTGTCAAGAAGGTGAAAGACAAAACTTTTCTGTTGAGATTGGGAACAAGACATGGTCACCCACTGTCACCATTTTCAATTTAGTGCTAGAGGATCGAGCTAGAGCAATCAAGCAAGAAAAAGGGGGGAAAGGGCATCCAAATTTCAAACAAAGATGTAAAATTTTCACTATTCACAGATGATATAATCATATACCTAAAAAGTCTGGAAAAATCTACAACAAAGCTAATAGAGCTAATAAATGAGTTCAGCAGAGTGGCAGGTCACAAGATTAATAAGCAAAAATCAGTAATGTTTCTATACACTAGTAATGATCAATATGAGGAGGAATTTAGGGAACAAAATTCCATTTTTGAGAGTTACTAAAAGAATCAAATATTTAGGAATAAACTTAATCAAGGATGTAAAGCACTTGAATTCATAAAATTACAATAAATTGCTAAAAAAATCAAAGATCTAAATAAATGGACGAACATTCCATGTTCATGGATTGGAAGACTAAATATCATTAAGATGTCTATTCTACCCAAATTGATATACAGATTCAATGCAATCTGGATAAAAATCCCAATAGCCTTTTTAAAAGAAATGGAAAACCCAATTATCGAATTTATTTGGAAGGGCAGGGGCCTTGAATAGCTAGAAGCATCTTGAAAATGAAGAATGAAGTTGAAGGACTCTCACTTCTGGACTTTAAATCATATTACCCAGCTACAGTGGTAAAAACATCATGGCACTAGCATAAAGATAGACATATAGACCATTGGAACCAAGTTGATTGTTCAGAAACAGACCCTCACATCTATGGTCATGTGATTTTTTGACAAGGCTGTCATACCCACTCAGCTGGGGCAGAACAATCTATTCAACAAATGGTGCTGGGAGAACTAAATATTCATATCTAATAAAAGAAAGAGAACCCCTACCTCACACCTTATTCAAAAATTAACTCAAAATAGATCAAAGTCTTAAATATAAAAGCTAGAGCCATAAAAATCCTAGAAGAAAATATAGGAAAACATCTTCAAGATCTTGTGGTAGGTGGTGGATTCTTAACCTTACACAAAAAGCACAAGCAACAAAAGAAAATATGGATAAATGGGACCTCCTCAAACTTAAACATTTTTGTGGTTCAATGGACTTTGTCAAGAAGGTGAAAAGACAGCCTACTCAATGGGAGAAAATATTTGGAAACCACATATCCAATAAGGATTTGATTTCCATGCTATATAAGGAGATCTTACAACTCAATGATGAAATGGGAAGCAATCCAATTAAAAATGGGCAAAAGACTTAAATAGACATTACTCCAAAGAGGAAATACAAATGGTGAAAAAGCACATGAAAAAATGTTCAATATCACTAGCTATTAGGGAAATGTAAATCAAAACTACAAGATATCATTTCAAACCTCAAAGAATGGCCATTATTTAAAAAAAAAAAATGCCATATGATCTGGCTATCCCTCTACCAGGAATATATCCAGAAAAACAGAAAACAGTGAGGCGAAGAGACATTTGCACACTGATGTTCATAGCAGCGTTATTCACAGTTGCTACAAGATGGAAACAACCCAAATGTCCATCAACCGATGAATGGCTAAACAAAATGTGATATTTACGATGGAATACTATGCTGTTTTAAGAAGAAATGAAAGTAGGACACATGTGATAACATGATGTATCCTGAGTATATTATGCTAAGTGAAATAAACCAGCCATAAAAGGAAAAATATTATATAGTCCCACTACTGTGAACAAAAGACGAAGAATAAACACATGGAATTAAAACATAGAGTATAGGTTACTAGGAGACAGGCTAAGGGCTGAGAAGGGGCACTGATGCTTAATATATGTAGAATTCTTAATTAGCTTGACTGTAAAAGTGTGAAAATGGATAGCTGATGGTAACTCATTAAAGTGAGTATAACTAACACTGCTGGTTTATAAATATGATTGTGGCTTAAAGCAGTAATTTAGGGATGTAAATGTCAACTGAAAGAAAACTAGAGAATAATCTAGGGACTGAATAACATAGGGAACCCAGAGGTGGATGAGGATTGTGGTTAATAGTATAAATACAAGAATATACTTCTATGAGCTAGGAAACATTTACGTCACTATTAAAAGGTGGTAAGAATATGGTGATGCATAGGGAAAATACAAATAAGTAATTTATGGACCATAGTTAACAGCAATATTGCAATATTCTTGCATGTATGTCAAAGAAGGTACTGTAGCAACACTAAGGGTCAGTAATGGGGGGTGTGGGATTTTTTCTTTTGGATTAGAAAAACGTTCAAAAATGTACTGAGATGATGACCGTACAGCTGTAATGAAAGCAAGAGCCACTAAGTGTACATTTTGGACTACAAGACACGCAATTGTACTACAGTACAGTCTAAGACACGGGACTGTACTACAAGACATGGGACTATATAACACAGTGTACCATGTGGTGGAATATGGACTGTGGCTAACAGTACAAACATGAGAGTTCTTTCATGAACTATAACAAATATGCAATAGTAATACATGGTGTTAATAATAGGGGGTGTATGGAAAAATATACCAAATATAAGCTATGGACCATCATTAGTGGTCCATAACTTGATGATGTTCTTTCATAATCTGTAAGAAATGTCCCACAACAATGCAATGCATTGTTAGACAAGTGATGTATGGGAATTTTGCACAATATGTATAATTGTTTTGTAAGCTCACAACTTCTTTGCCATAGGGAAAGGCAAATCAAAACCTCATTGAGATACCACTTCATACCCACTGGAATGGCTCTTATTTAAAAAATCGTTGGCGAGGATGCAGAGAAATAAGAACCCTTGTATATTTTTCGTGAGGATGTGTACCTGCTGAACGGTGCTGCTGCTGTGGAAACAGTTTGGTGGTTCATCAACAAGTTAAACATAGAACTACCATATGTCCCAGCAATTCCACGTCTAGATATACACCTGAAAAATTAAAGCAGGTACTCAAACAGGTATTTTTACACCATATCCCCAGTAGCTAAAAGGTGGAAGCAACCCAAGTATCAATAGATGGATGAATAAACAAAATGTGGCATATGCACACAATGGAAAATTTTTAGCCATAAAAAGGAATGAAGTTCTGATGCATGCTACAACATGGATGAACCCTATAGACATAATGTTGAATGAAATAAGCCAGATATACAAGGACAGATGTTATATTATTCCACTTATATGAAATAACCAGAATATGCAATTCATAGATTGCAGGATACCAGAGGCAGGGGTCAGAGGGAAAAAGGGGAGTTAATGTTTAATGGGTGTAGCGTTTCTGTTGGGTGATGGAAAACTTTTGGTAATGGATAGTGGTGATATTAGCACAACATTATGAGTGCAATTAATGCCACTATATTGTATACTTGAAAGTGATTAAAAAGGGAACTTTTATTTTGTATAGGTTACCTCAATAAAAATAAGTATATCAAGATAGAATTTTGGAGAGTCCAGATATTTTTTGAACAGAAAAATAATAGTAGTTGGTGATTGGTAATGGAATGATGAAGGAAAATTGCTGGGAGTGTGGTGTCCGCAATGGATGGAGGGTAGAAGTAGTTACTTGTAGGGAATGAGGGAAATTGGGATTGTGATAAGGCATGTGCTAGCTTCTGAGGTGGATGGCAAAGTTCTATTTCTCAACCAGTGTTGAGGTGTTCCCTGAATAATAATTCATTTGGTTTTTGATATTTGTGTTTGATTTTACAATAAGTTTTCTTAAGAGTTATTACAGCTTAAATTTTTCAATACCAGAAGAAAAATAATCTTCAGACAATGAATTAGACTGGACAAAGAATCGTCTAGAATGGGGTTACACTTGAAGAAGTGGGAGATATTGGAAAAAGGAGAAATTTTATTCAGTAGCATGAGAACAGCAACACTTAGATTAATGGGATTTTGTAAAGATTAAATCAGATGAATTGCATGTAAAGGTGCTCTGTAAACTTTTAAGTACTATAAAATGTAAGTTATTATTATCAAATATTTAGATAAAAACATTAAATCAATATTTCCAGTTAAATATTTAAGCAATAGGATGAGTAAAAAATTTGTTTTGAAATAATTAATTCTCTTCAGACATATCTTTCTTTGATGGTATAATGCCTAAGTAAATTCCAAAAATTCACATCTCTTTTTCCATCTCAACTCCCTCTGCTGTGTGTGTGTGTGTGTGTGTGTATAAAAAACAAGAAGACCTTGTGAAGTTAGGAACAAGCCATAAATATAGAAAATAGTTTCTATGAAGAATTTCACAATGGCCCAATCTCAGCTGTGTGTGTGGCTGTGCTAAATTCATCAAAGCTAGAAAAATTCAATGTAATAACCATGCAGATTTGAAAATATTTTTTTCTGTCTAAGAATCATAATATTTGGTCCCCAAATTTTGCACAGATTTATTAACAAATCATACTTATGACACCCATCCTGCCTGGTTCTCCCAGACTGCATTAACATTATCTCCACCCCTTGTGTTTAAAGTACAGGTAAGACAGCTATCTGAAGATGAAGGGGAAAAAGGGATTTGAATCAGGAATTTGGGTTTATTTTTAAAAGGCTATATGAGGCAACTGATGGTCTTACAGTAGGCTTCTTTGCTGCCACATTGTAATGAAGAAGGGACTTCCATCTCTATTCTTTTTCATGTGACATAAATTTTGGGGGTCAATATCCTATTTCTACAAATTATCTTGAAGCTGATTTCAGAATTTATGAATAGCAGAAACATATTTCTGCTTTGTTCAGATTTACTTCACACAAGATAGATTTTATGTAAGGTAAAATAGACATAAATACATTGTTTTCACTTATAAGGATAAAAATGATGTTAAAAAAATAAGGGACTATGGTAAGCCTGGACTTGTTAGAATTATTAAATGGCACCAAAGTACTCTAAATACCATATTGTGTTGATATAAAATGCCAGTACTTGCCTCTTCAAGAACTGGAGTAATCATTAAAGCTGGCCCCCAAAGGAATGCTTTGTCAATTCCATGAGTCTGAGGATCTGATGTAAATCTACAATTTCAGGGTGAGAAAGAATTTAATCAAAACAATGTCTTTGAATAAATAATTAAAGTCTTATTCCATCACTTTTCACAGGCACTCTGATTCATGGTGATTAACACCATGAAGAACAAAAAGACAGAAATGGAGAAAGGTCTACGGTACAAGCCCTGTTTTAGGGATAAAAATCTCATCATCAAGCAAAGCAGTTGGCATCAGTTGTCTTCCCTGACCAAAAGATAAATGAGTATTAACTTTAGGTCACAATAGTGCCAAGTAATCAAATTGTCTGAGTTGGGTTTTGCTGTTATCATTCTTTTGCTTTGCATCCCAAATAGCCTTTGATAATCCAACCCAACCCACTTCCTTCACCAATCTGTCCCTATTTCATTTCAAACTGACCTCACATTATTTTGAAATTTTACAGTACTTTATGGCCAACACTTTATAGCCAACACAATCAGGACATAAATATATCATGTTCTGTACCGTCCTCTACTTGTTTCAAATCTGTTACAGGTTATCTTCTCAGTTCTCTGTGGCAGGGCTTCAAGTTTGCTTTTAAGATTATTTCTAGTCCCATTCAGAAGGAAACAAATGCTACTGAATTGTCTGTTTCTCCATCCCCAAAATACTTCCCTAGGTAGGAGAACCTAGACTTCTGGGATCTATGTTGTAGGAAAGCTAAGAAATATAGAATAATTATTAAATATTATTTACTCATGCATCAATCCTCGGACCACTGTATTTCCACTGACATGAGAATGATAGAAGAGAGTGTATAAGTAAGGCAGCAGTGAGTATCTAATCTTTAAAACAGAACGGGAAATTGAAGCAAATTCTTCTCCAAACACCCCAGGGTCTTGTTCCTGTAAGAGAAATATTTCAGTATATTGATTACTACAAATGTGAATTTTTAAAGCACTATTTTTTTTCCCTTTTTTTTTGGAGCAGGGATGGTTTAAGGAGAAGCAAACAAGTTTTGAATATTATTTCTATTTGAAAGCCTTTCACAGAAAGGTAATCATTGACAAACTTGGCAATTGGAGAACACATACTTGTTTCTCAATTAAATATATTCTATAAAGTTTACAAAACATAGTATATAGTATGCAAGCTGCATGCCCAGCTAACAGCAAAGTGTTAAATCATTTCCAGATGAAAAGCACCTTCTCTTACAAGAGTAAGATGATAGTTATTTGACTGAGGAATAAAACCCGGCAAACTCCTTGATTCTGTCTTCAAACTGGAGAATTTTGTACAAGATTTCACTAGCATCTAACTACCATCATAACAAAAACTCAGAATTTGGTAGAGTACTGAACTACTAATAAAGGATAATTACAAATATCATAGGTTTATCTGCTGCTACTGAGGCAACCTACTAAATTAGGGAATCAATAGATGGATCTGGAATCTGGCAGGAAGACCATGTGGACATGGGTACCCCGCAAGATGGCTGTGGAAGAACCTGTGAGAGCCCCCATTCAGAACGAGATTTCCTCTGGAATCAAGGAGAAGCCCCAGATATTCTCCAGGGGGCTTATCATTGGGCCCTCCTGGGGGATTGAGGGGTAGGATAATCAATTAAGAGCAAACAAGTGGGATTCTTCTCCCTACATTAGCGATGGAGAATAATTGGTTTAAAAAGTAAGCACAAAAGTCAAACCGGACCTGCTCTTGCCTCCTCTCCCTCTGCCTGGATAGGCACACAAGTAAACCTGGGGATTTGTAACCTATAATGGGGACTTGTAGTCTGTAAATTGGCCCTCTTTATCTCTTTTCAGCCCCTTCCTCTCTACCTGGGGCCCATAATCTGTTATTTTCTCCCATTTCTCTTCTCTCAGTTCCTTAATAAATTACTGGCCTAACCAAACTGGCTTGCTCTTAAAATTCATTTTTTGTAGCTTAGCTAAGAACGTAGAGAAAATCCAACAACACTACCTTGTATAATAAAGGGAAAAATTGTTCACAGGTTATTTAAAGTGATATAATATGCTTCCAGCTTTAGAGATTGATGATAAACAATGTATTATCAAGGACAAGTTCAGAAAACCACTTTTTCCAAAATGTAGTTCTTGTCATTCTCTCACAGCACTTGATAAAATCAGTAACATGTAATTAAAAAACAACACACATTTTTGGCACTTTTGACAGTTGTGTTGAAGAATAATTTGATTTTGATTCATATTTTTATGATTTTATATATGTATAATTTTCCTAACCCCAGCTTATACTGATGAGCTAATACTGAGTTTAGCAGTTATAATGTTAAATTGGCTCTTACTTGCCTTGTGTCCAAATGTATTATGGTTTCTGGAAAAGGGATAAAATGCCCCAAGTTGCATCCAACGTAGGCAAAGTTCATAAGCTGCCTCTTCATTAAACCCACATATATCAGCTCCAGTCTGGGGAAAGATTTTGTCAACCTCAAATTATATCACTTCTTTATTTTGCCATAAAATCCACACTGAGATAGTTCAGGTTGCACTGTTTTTAATGAAAAAGATGTACAGGACCACATGGATACCATTTTCATGTTGTATGATTTGAGTAAGTATGCTCTTTGAGAAGAGCATATGGGAAAAAAAGAGTGACAGGTCCCTCTTGTCCAGCCTTTATTAAAAGAAAACTGTGGGCTACATCATGGTATAAGCAAGGAGTCTTTCAGGTAATCTAATGTACTTAACAATATTTTTTCTTTCAAGTGCAGTGCTGTAAATTGCCTGTCTCAGTCTGGTAAGAACACTTGCAGAACATTCATAGCGCATTCACAATGCAGTGAACTAATCCAAGAACCTTGGTGGTTGCCCACTCAGACTGGGACAAAGGCTTTAGGATAATTGCACCTGATTATGCTCTCCTTTTTATCATAAATTACAGATACTTTGCTTCCTGACATCTAATGGAGACCTCTCCCAGGTTTCAAATGGTTTTATTCCAGAGTCTTTCTTGGTCTCTTAGAAATAAAACAAAGCTTGGGTTAACTTTAAAGCTTGGAGGTCAAAAAGTCATAAAGAAGTAAAGCATAGAGTCATAAAACATGTCAATTATAATTAAAAAGTCAGTTCCCCCAAATCACAGAGGTGGTAATCGAAACTCTGTTAAACTGTAAGACATGAGCAGAGAAAGAACAGGTCATACTCCTTTTCTTTCTCAGTTGATGCTTATATTAAAAGTTTGCCTCTGTCTGTTTCTAATCCAGACACAACTTGAAGCTATATATCCCTTTT
Organism: Tolypeutes matacus; assembly: GCA_026826555.1. NCBI lineage: Eukaryota > Metazoa > Chordata > Mammalia > Cingulata > Chlamyphoridae > Tolypeutes > Tolypeutes matacus. Next base: position 3,493,596 of record JAKSZT010053872.1, read on the forward strand.
CAATATTTATTAAGCAATTCTTCTTTGAATATAATTAATTTGAAAAACAAATGAAATTCTCATTAAATTTTATTTCTGCATTCCAAAATAAGGCAAATAGTTCTCTGTACACTTTCTTTAAAAAGTCATTGGGTTATAGGAATCTACTACAACAAAACTTCTTATATTGTTAACATAGCAGCAAATTCTTTAACAGAAAAAATGTTTATCACTAGGTTTCAGATAGGAGGGAGTTTAATTTCACCTCCTCTCTTTATAGGCAATGGAGGCATCTAGAGTGAACTTTCTATTTCCCTTTCCAAATTGTCTGCCTTTCCTTTCCCCCCTTTCTTTATAAAGCTTATAATAATAGGTTGTAGAGGAGTAGTGGATGGGATTCAGATAGAGGTGCGTGAAAGAGAAAGTAAACTTCAGTTTTACCATGACCAAGTGTTTTAATGACTGCAAACAGAAACAAAATTAAGAAAGATGCAGATTTTCTGAAAGCTACAGAGATTACAGGTATTTCTACAGTGGCTAAATGAAGTGTATTATTGACAGCAACCTGAAAAGAATTTGAATGCATTTTATCTTCACAGAAGTAGCTTTGTACCCTCAGATACTATTGATTGACATATGGGTCTTAATGTAATTGTTTAATTTTACACTTACATATGGAATTCCAAAGAGATTAAATTCTAGTATTCCAATGATTGACATATGCATATCTCTCCAACGTGAAAAGTTATCACCCAGCCAATGGCCAGTGTACTGTCCACTCCCAACAAACGTTGAACGACTCAAAACAAATGCTCGCTTTTTTGTAGCATTCTGACATGCACTGGAGAAAACATAAAAAAAAAACAAAGATCTCATATTTTTCTTCATTCTCAAAAACTCATGATTTTAAAGTATATCACTATATCATACTCAGTATGAACTGAGGGAATGAAGCCAGTAAAAATGGAATTTACTGTATATAAACTATTGTACACATTTCATGAAAAGCTGTTAAAAGCCAATGCCAAGCATCTAAACCAAATTTTCTTAAACTAATCTTATAAGTTATACTCTCATGCAGGGTATTTTAGAAATGTCTGTAAGCTTCAAAAAATAATAATAATACTAAGGCTCCATCCCAGATCAATTAAATTAGATTATCTATGGAGGGTACCTGTACAGCAGTATTTTTTCAAAATGTCTATGCAATTCTAATATATAGCCATGGGGACTTTTACTAATGTTGGAAATAGTAGTAATTTAAATTGATTATATTTCCCTCGAGAAACCTTATGTGTACAAGAGAAAGAATATCTGTGGAGTTTTTTCAGAACATTAATCTGAATTTTTGCTTTGATTGTTCTTTTGTTTGAATTTAGCTTGTGTGTTTAACCATTTCTTTTTAATCAAACTTATAAATCAAGAATAAACTGAAATGGACATTTTATTCAAACATCTAAACTGGGTCTAGCTTTTCCATATAAAACTAAGTAACTTTTAGCAAAACTAAGTGACTTAGCTTTTATAAACTAGGGCTAATAATAATTACTTCACAGGTTGCTGAAATCAAAACAGAACATAAAAGCACCTCTCACAACAGCTGGCCCATTACAAGTACTCAGTAAAGGCTCATTTCATTATTCTACATTGTAAACCGTGCTGAGAAGTTAAGTTCTGAGTCTGCTTCACCTTGCTCAGACAACTGGAACCTGAGCCCTAGACCTTATTTACCTAGAATGCCAGGACCAATCATTTTGTCTCTCGAAGGTAAAACAGTGAAGGAAAAAAGTTTTTTGTTAAAAGTAATTTTCAGATTAAATTCAATGACAACAGCTCTACTAATAAATTCAATAAACACTCTCATTGCCTTGTCAAGGTGAATCTTGGTAACTCATTTATGTCTTCTGGGAAGTAATTTTCATTGTTTGAATTTCATTAAGTTCAGAATTTGGAAGTCATGTTTACTTTAAGCTGAGATATGAAACGTGTTCAGAAATATAACTCAACCCTATAGAGGCATACATCTAAATGTACTTCTTCTCCGTCTTCTTCATCTTCAAGGATCCTGAACTCCTTTATGAGTTATACATAATTAGCAGTTTCTTGGGTAGCCTAGTTATGAGTGATAGATTCTAAAATCTAAAGAACTGATTCATTGCTGCTTTAATAGAAATTTGGTATGGCTAATTAAAATAGTATAAATAAATATTAAATAGTTGTGATCCACTTAACTATCTTTATTATATAGCAGTGGCATTTAATTGTTATTTATGTATTACTTTTGTATTTAAAAGTAATTTCTTTCTTTACCATTACTAATTAGTTAGAAGATCTGTTTGATTAGCCACATTTAAAAAATGTATTCAGAAGTTAGTCTATAAAGTTTATGTATTTTGTTTTCAGTCAAATCAAAACCTAAGAAATTGTTCAGTGGTAGATTGGAGAGAGCCTGGTTAAGTATCCTTATGTCCTTTTTTCATTTCTGAAATTCTCTATCATGTTCACCAGAATATTTCATTAAATTCTCTGAACTCTTATCTCTAAAAAATGGTACTATTCAACAACATTAAAATGCAATATATTTGTATATGGCCAAAATAATCAGTTCTAGCTTGATCCTCAGACCTCAAAACCAGCCGTTCTGAGTACTCGCTTTTTAAATCAAACAGGCTGGCTCTATGAGTCTTACGTATTTTGCCCATATCTATGACAACTTGTTAAAGTACAGTAAACAAAACCTGAATTGGAATGGAAGCCTGTTTTAAACAGACAAGTATGTTATAAATGGAAACACAGTGTCCTATACCGGAGTCCGTAAACCTAATTCTAATGCAGGACAGAGAGTGTCCTAACAGATACACGCACGGCAAATGAGAAATGGTGTGACACAGCAAACCCTCACCTAGGGGAGCACCACCAGTCAGCTGGTCACTGAGAGGATGCTTCAAGATCTGGGGTTATTAACTTCAAGAGAGAAGAGGTTGTGTCTGCCAACTTAGCATAATGTCATGCACAAGTCCTGACTTACAATTCTAATAGTGGAGACTTTACATGTTCATATTTATCCAGAATTAAAAATAGCTCTATTCAGAGGTAATGGCATAAAGAGGTGGTCTAATCAAAGTAAGATAAAAACAGTATTAATGCACATATTCCTTTAAAACTGTTGTGTTTATTAACAATTCCATCCACATTAGTAAACTGTTGCAAAATTCTGTTTTATCTAGCATTTACCCGAAATTAAGATTTTAGCTTTGGTTGTGTTAGGTAAGTTTTTTTTTTGCCTCTGCTAAGGCTATTCTTCTCTACTTTTGTGGTGTTGCAACAGGTTGTTTTAATACTTGTCAAATGGATGAGAACACAATAAAGTAACAAATCAGTAAGATAAGATTTAAGAAGAGGAAATTATTTACTAATCCTTGAAAAATTTAAGAAACAATAAAATGTAACATCTACTTTAAACAAATTTTTTCTATTTATAAAAGGATATTTAATAATAATCTGTATATAGTAAAACAAATGAAATATTTCAAGAAAACTGACAAACTACTCACTAGAAAGTAGATATTGCTTGTGACCAGCCAAACAGAGAATGTGTATCATAATGATCTCCCAGATAAGTCTTGGAGTCTGGGCATAATGTTTTCTCAGCCAAAAGTCCACCAGTGATATCTAAAGGTGAAATAAAATAAATATGTATTCCTAACATAATTTAAATTTCCTTGTATTTCATTTGTCTGTTTATATGTTGGTCACCCTCACTGGTCTATGAGCTTCCTGAGGTGTGTAATGTTTTATCAGTTGGTGGGAACAATATTACATTGACATGACAAAATAAATTCTTAAATTTTATTTTGAACTGATGAGTTGCCTATTAGTACAGGACCAATCTGGATTTGTTTCATAAATATAAAGTTAATTTAACATTAGAAAATCAATCAACATAATTCACATATTAAAGGAGAAGCATTTAATCATCTCAACAGATGTAGAAAAAATGTTTGTTAAAATTCAACTTTATTCATGATAAAAATCTCTTAATGAAATAATAATAGAATGAAACACCCTTAATCTATTTAAGGTTATCTACAAAAATACCTATAGCCAATTTTATCTGTTATTGTAAAATATTAAAAGCTGTTTGTTTAGATTGGGAATAAAAGCAATGCCTGATGTCATCATTTCTGTTCAATCTCGTACCAGAATATTTATCCAATACAATAAGACAAGAAAAAGAAATCAAGAGTGAAAGGATTAGAAGGGAAGAACCAGTGCTATGATTATTCATGCATGATATGCTTGTCTACACAGAAAACCCTAAAGAATCGACAGATAGAAGCAGATGTGGCTCAAGCAATTGAGCTCCCACCTTCCACATGGGAAGTCCAGGGTTTGGTTCCCGGTGTCTCCTGGAGAAGATGAGCAAGACAGCGAGCTGACACAACAAGATGATACAACAAGGAGACACAAAGAGGAAAGATAATGAGAGACACAACAAAGAAGGGAGCTGAGGTGGCTCAAGAGATTGAGCGCTTCTCTGCCACAAAGGAGGTCCCAGGTTCGGTTCCTGGTGCCTCCTAAGGAGAAGACAAGCAGACACAGAGAGCACACAGCTTATGTACACAGAGAGAGCAGACAACAAGTGCAAAACAATGGGGAGAGGGGTAAATAAATTAGATAAATCTTTTAAAAAAAAAGAATCGACAGATAAATTATGAGAAGTAATAGGACACTATAGCAGTTTTCTGGATACAAAAATCAACATATAAGACTCAAACAATTACCTTCTCTAAATCATCAACTGTAACAGTTAGAAACTGAAATGAATAAAAACGCATTTAAAGTAGTATTAAAAATATAAAGAGCCTAGAAATAAGATTAACCAAATTGTGTAAAATTTCCTGAAGACATTATAAAATTTTATTATAAGTAATTTTACAGGCATAAATAAATGGAAAGAAAAGCCAGATTCATCCCATTGGAAATTCTGTTTTATAATATGTCAATTCTTTTCATATTGATCTATATAGATTTCATGCCAACAACTGCCATAACATACTTGAAAAAGGTCAATGTAGGAAGACTTTCCTTACTAGATACTAAGGCTTTTTATAAATCAGTAGAAATTTAAAAAGTGTCAAATTGCAGGGAAAGAAAAATAAGCCGGTGGAATGGAAAAAGCAGTCTACAAACAACATGTAGTATGTATGGATGTTTATCATAAGAAAAAGTATTGCAGATCAGCAGGGGAAAGAGGATTTTCAGTGGTTCTAGGACAATTCTTTGTCCATATAGAAAAAAACAATGAGGTTAAACTCATCATACTACCCCAAAATCACCTCCAAGTATATTAAAGAATTAAATTGAAAAGGCAAAACTATAAATATTAAACATATATCTTTATGACCTCAGGTTTCTAAAGTTACAAAATGATAAAGAAAAGGACTGATAAATTTGACAGTATTTAAATTAGGAACTTGTATTCAACAGAAACTAAAAAGGAATGAAAACAAACTGCAAATTAGTAGAGATGATATTTTTAACACTTATAACTGGAAAATAAGTAAGAAAAAGCTCATGGCCCAAAAGAAAAATGGGGGAAAAAAACCCTTGAACAGTTAATAAAACCTGAAAAGCTAATGGAGATGAAAAATGTTTAGTCTCTTAGAATCAAAGATATGCAAATTAAATACATAATGAATTGACATTTCACACTCACCAGATTGACAAAATTAAAGTGACTGAGAAACTGGTTGTATTTTCCTGTGAAGTTCTGGCCAACTGGCTTTCCTTCCTAGCCTACCTCAGGACAGTGACCCACTCCCCAGAAAAACCCTATCAGTGAGCTTTGCTTCAGGCTGTCTCCGGGAATCAGGAAAGGACTTCCTTGGCCTCTTTTGAAGATAATGGCATAAGACTACTGACAAATTTTCGGCTTGTGTTTTTACAGTTTTTCCTCATTTCATTAATTACTTGAGGAAGCAAAATCCTGCATGTGACATCATTTGGCATCAGCACCAGAAAGTCTCTGATAGTATTTGCCTTTACATTTACATGTCAGTCCTCTTCACTAAAATTGAGCTTCTTGAGAAATAGCCTTCTTTTAGGTTTGAATGCCTAGTCCCTTGGACAAACAGAGCAGATGGTGGGTGTATAGCATCTTTTACTGTGTATTACAGATAACAGATGATCAATACATATTGGCTGAATGATTGATTTTTCATTAAATGCATAAAGGATTCTTACCCAGAGCACATTAACTAGGAAATGATCTTCCATTTCTACAAATAACTGAGCAGGAGGAAATAAGCTTAAACAACAGAATATATAGGTTAAATATGAAGAAAAATGAGAGGACCAAACTATTACTTTCTTCCTGGAGATATTTTAAAAAGAGAAAGGACTTTGCATATGTGTATAAAAATTTGAAGATTATCAAAGCTAGGTAGGGGAAATAGTAAGAACTGCAAAATGTTTCCTCTTACACACAGAATCCTACACCAAAGGATTAATAAAGATCCAAATTAACTCCCTTCAAATTAACTGAGTATGGGAACAAAGAAGATAGAGTCAAAATAAAATTTTTGTAGCAAGGGAAATGGAGAATAATCCTGTGTTCTAAAAGCTATTTGCAGATTAGCCTATCCTCTTCTCTCTTTCTATGTCTTTCAGAGATGAAAGATGTCCAAAATAAAGAATAGCCTTACACCAAATATAAATATTTAGCATCATACCAAATGGCACTGACAAAAACTACTCACCTCTGAAATATATTTGGATTAGAGAGTCAAAATCAATATCAAAAAGGAAAAATTTACCACATGGCAGTCTAAAATTTGAAATGTAGGGAATAATTCAGAAAAGCTATTTAAAATGTATATTTTCTAAGGATAGATCCTTTAAAGCACTTTTGAAGTTATTTTTTAATGTAGGAACTTTTTATCATTTTATTTAAGTTTGGAGAAAATATGTATTTGATAGAAAATTATTATCCCCCATGTCTTGGGCTACATAGAATGTTAATTTGATAAGTTAGCTGTAATTCAAAGGACAGTATGAAAAGGATTTGCCTTTTTTATCCTGACTTTTATTATCTTTTGCATTACTTGAGTAACATGGCAATGAGTTTGAGACATTTCAAAACTGGCAAGAGATTACAGAGATAAGCAGGACAGGCATGGCTGTATCAATCTGCCTGCTTGTATCAGATTCTGTAAGAAAACAAAACAAAACAAAACAAAATTCCTATCAAATATCAATCCAGCAGCAGTTTCAAACTTGTACTCTTTCTACTTGTAAGTCTGGTTCCGCTTGAACCTGTGGATACAAATTGACCAGTGTGTGTAAAAGGGCCCTGCAGAGAAAACTCCTGCAGAGGAAGCTGTGCAAAACCCTGAGCACCGTTTCCTTTCCCTGCTTAGGAAACAGCCAATCTAGGGAGAGTATGGCTTGTAGCTGTGGTCAGTAGCTGACCACAGAAACTAGTTAAGCACAGAATGGAATTTCCCCATTCTTGGTGCAGGCTCAGTTTAATAGTATAGAGAACTTAGCTGAACTTTAGCTCATTAAGATGGTAAGTTATCCACCCCTAGGTGGCATTTAGATGTGTTTTTTTTGAACATGCGCTGTATGACCAAGTATGTTAAAGAAGCATTTATAAACTCACCTGCACAGTTATGAACACACCTGCAAACCCACCTCACCTGTTAGTCTCCTCTCCCCAACCATAAACTCCTCCCTAACACAAGCCAATATACTGCGGCTACTCTGTTCAGTAAGACAAGCCTGGGATTTATTTCCCCGGCCTCTGTCAGCTTAAGAAAGCTTTTTCCCTTGTTTGGTCATCCTTGGAGTGTACTTCAACTCTGCTCTGGGCAAAAGAACCCAAGGAACTCGCGAGGGTCCTCTCCATGTGTACTTTCTTTTCCAGCAGCATAGCACGGTAGTAAACGTATCCTAATACATGGCCACTACCTTGGAGACCCTGCCTCCTCCAGAAAACAACTAAACACGCCTTTCTCAAAAAACATCAGCTAGACCTGGGCTTGAGTTCCTTGCACTGGTCTTACTATCAATGTCTCCTGAGTATCAGTTTCTTTATTTGGAAGATGAGAATAGTAATTTTTACTTCACTGGTATGTTGTGAAAATTAAATGAAATCATGAGTATAAATGTAGCTCTTTTATGTTATTTTAATTATCTTAGGATTCATAATAAATATTTTAACTATTATTTTATATGCAGTAAAGATATTTTCTACTTTTTACTTGTACAATTTACCCCTTTTAAGTCTCTTCCCAGTCTGCCTACTAGGACTCTGAATATATTAATTTGTTTAGTCTAAAATTATGGAGCCTAATCTTAAGGGGTTTCTCCCAACTTGGGGTAAAGCTGCTGTGTACATCTAGTTTGAAGAACTAATACAGTCAGCCCTAGAGTGACAGTGATCTGTAATGGCAGGTAACCTGTAGCATGCAGGAATCATTTATTATTAGCTTGTGTTTTCCTCTAGCAGTATTTTTCTCCCTATTGTTTCAAGACATTCTTTTGGATTTTAACCGATGCCTGTAAATGCTTGGTGGAAAGCAGTAGGTCTCAACAGGAAAATTTATTTCCAAGTTTTGCTTCCGGAAATCTGATCCTTATAAGGAATTTATGTTAAGCGGTAAAAGAAGGAGGTATTTGTCCATGAAGGCAGTGAAGAAAAAGAGAAAAATGCACCAAGGTAGGGGTTGGGTTATAAATTTTAAAGGCACTAGAGAGGAGACAGAGGTGCGGTCCACACCCTAACCCTAAAGAAAAGAAAGGGCATCTGAAGGGGGGGTGGGCACTGAGAGCATTTCGGGAGGTTGTCTGTACTTGTGGCATCCAAGGTTCTCAGGCTTTGCAAAGATCTGCTCCAGGCGTGCAGAGAAACAACAGAAAGACCAACTTTCAAGCAGACGTTGGCCTGGACAGTGTGCATCTCAGCAGAAACCAAAGACTAAAAGTACTTTTTCAAATGGTTTTACTCTGCCTAAGACCATTGAAATCTTTGCATGAAAGGAGAGCGGAAAATGCTTAAGTAGTGATTGAGAAAGGTTTTTCCACCCAGGATGGCTGAAAAACACATTGAGAACTATATCTGATTCATTTTAAAGGAAATAAAGTAATGCAATACTTCATGCAATAGCCATGATTTAGAATAGGATGGAGTCTTACAAAATCCAAAGAATTTGATGAGTTGGAGTAAGAAGTAAAGTTTTAAGGCTTAGTGGGAAAAGACTGAGGAGGTGTTTTATAAAAATGATCAAAAGAAGACTAGGTAGTAATAAAGCTTGGGGGCATGGTACAGGAGGCAGACATATGGTTCCCAAAATTGCCCATGCCCTAATCTTTGGAACCTGCCAATATGTCACCATACATGGCAAAAAGGACTTTGTAGTTATGATTAAGGTTAAGAACCTTGAGAGAGGGAGATTATCCAGATTAAACCTTGTTAGATCCAATCTAATCATATGAATCTTTAAAAGGGGAGAACCTTTCCCAGCTGTGTTCAGAAAGATATGAAGATGGAGGAAGGGTCAGAGAGAGATGTAACTTTATTGGCTTTGAAGATGAAGCAAGTGGGCAATGAGACAAGAAGGTGGTATCTAGAAGCTGGAAGAGCAAGTAAAAGGATTCTCCCCTAGATCTTCTGGAAAGGAATGCAGCCCTGCCAATACCTTGACTTTTGCCCAATGACCTGTGCCAGGTTTCTGACCTATAGAATTGTTAAGATAATACATTTGCATTGTTTTTAAAATCACTAAATCTATGGTAATTTTTTGGCAGCAAGGGAACCAAGATGGGTTCTAAGTATTCCAGTACTCACTGATAGCATGGTACCAATTAAAGGGCAATTGAGGATAACTTATGACTGCTACCTCTGTGAGTTGGAAAGAAGTATCTCTGCATTCAGTACAACTTCTTCCAAAACACTTTACTGATCACACAAAAATGTGCTATACCCTCTGACACTTAACCCTATTGCCTTATGTTTTACTAACTGTTCTCAGTATATGTCCAGTCTCCCTAACTGTGTAAAGTTTCTGAAGTTGAAAATCAAATGCTCTCTACGATAACTCTCCAGATTCTATCACTGATAAACACTTAGAGTAGGTGAATAAAATGTGGATTCAGTTATACGTGGAACAAAATCATATTCTCTGTGATCTTAATCACACAAATAACATCCTATCCTTAACACAAAGCCCTAAATCACAAAGCTCTTTCTTGTCATACATTCTTAAAAGATCTGAATTTGTATCCTTAGTAGTGTGGCTGTAAAAATCTGCAATGTGGGAAACAAGAAGCTATTAAAAGACCAGGGTGAAAGGATGTTATATGCTGAAAGCCATATAATATGCAGCAATGAGGCAAAAGTTGTACCATCTGGTCAAACATTTGTCTTTCAACAGGCTAGCTTTAACACTTGCAGGGGGAAATATTAAGACTATTTGGTTAATGCCCACTCTGTATCTAATTAAGAGGGAGCTTGGATGGAGCTATCTTGCTTGCAGTTGCAGACACTCAACAGATGGATGGTGCTATCTTGCTTGCGGTTGCAGACACTCTCTGTTCCTTGGGGTGAGCGTTGTCCATTATCATCTCCTTGTTCATTGTCCTGGGTGAGTCCAATGAGCAGGAGAGTAGGTGTTGGCTGCAATTCTGCTAAGATTCAGGGCTCAACCAGCACATGAACAGACCAAAGATTTAAGTCTCTGGGACATATATCCTCAAGATATAATAATGAACAATGGACTAAAGTAGGGGCTTATTATTATTCTATTATAGACATTATTATTCCAGCAATGGAAGAAGTTTTATCATTGATATAAAGACAGTGGCCACCAGAGGTTCTGAGGGGAGGGAGTAGGAAGAATAGATATAACAAGGGGGCATTTGGGGGACATTGGAATTGTTCTGCATGACACTGCAATGACAGATACAGGCCATTATACATTTTGTCATAACCTATAGAACTGTGCAGAGCAGAGTGTAAACTATAATGAAAACTATAGTCCATGGTTAGTAGCAATGCTTCATATGTGTTCATCATTTGTAACAAATGTATCACACTAATGAAAGATGTTGTTAATGTGGGAAAGTGTGTGGGAGGGGGGCATATGGGAATCCCCTATATCTTTTATGTAATATTTATGTAATATTTATGTAATCCAAGGCTTCTTTAAAAATAAAAAATAAAAATAATTTTAAAAAAAGAATATTTGGGTAGTGATATTTGTGCTTCTGGGAAAGCATGAGCTATGGGTGCTCTTAGCATTCACACAAACATGTCATAATTCTACAATCTTCTCATCTACATATCCTCTTAGTAAATAGAGCCAGATATTCCCAAAATTAAATTATGTATCTCAAAACATAGCCAGTCCATATCACAAAGGCTCCACTTAAACCTACTAGGAGACAGCTCTTTGTATACCAGCTTTAAAGGGATTCCTCTGTAGGAATTAAACAGTAAGTTGCTCTACCCTTTTCTGTAGCATCCTGGCATATTTCCTTGGAATCATTAATTTTAGCTTTTATGACTTTTTCAGTGCATTTTGTTCAACATGGCACCAAAAACTGAAGGCTTCTAATACCCAAGGCAATCTAAATTCTAATCTGGAATTGTCTGCCTTTAAACGTTTGCCTCTCTTTTAGATTTTAAAAATTGAGATATTAATATCATTTTAAACTATCTTTCTGATCTATTTTTGGAGATATATAAGATCTTAAATACTAAAAGTCTTTGGTCCTCCTGACGGGGAAAAAGTCATGTCAATTTAAAGCATTATTGTCTTTTCCATAAACTTTTACCACAACTATTATTTTTCTTAGGAGAACATGTTTCTAAAGCAATGCAGAGGCTCTTAATATTTAATTTCCTAATCTATGCACTTGTGAATAAATCTTAATGATTTTTAGATGTATAAAACACAGCTGAATCACTTTACCTGGGCAATCATTTTTGGCTCAAATTTAACTAACTACTTAGCTTAACTCCAGTTGAAGTCATTTGTAGTACAGGCACAGACACAGCAAACAATGACATAGGAATCTAGGCATTGTGTAAAAATCTTCTTACCCCCTGCAGATGAAGGCAGCAGCCTCATCATACTCTTTCACTCCTGAGAGAACATTTTAAGCACTAACTACATTATAATAGAGCCAGACTGCTCAGCCACAAAGAAAAAAAAATGTAACAAATGTAGATAATTATTCACTGACATGCAGTGGGTAATTATAGGAGTCCTATATTTTAACTGAGACATAACTCCTAATTATCTGAAATGCCTAACTTTATACAATCAGAAACAGTTACCAATCAAAGAGATTTCATAAAATGGTAAAACCTTAGATTGTTGAATTGTAAAAGAGAAATTTAATATTGGCTAAAAATAGCACAGGGAATAAGAATAGTCATCTGATGCTGCATCAGGTCTCTAGTATTTAGACTCAGTATCTTGGTAACAATCTTCCTGTCTGTAAGTAGATTTCTTCAATGCTTTTTTTTATAATAACCTGTTTTAGAAATAATGCATCTGAGAGTTTAGCTGGTCTTGTTTCTTTTATGTCCCAAGTTTGTATTAATAGTCTCTTTCTTCTCTGATTCACTCTTTCATTATAAGTTCTACATAGTGATAAGCTTGTTCTTTAAAAGAATATAAACTAAGAATAAGTAGCTGAGCATTAGGCCATTGCTCAGGTAAGAATGTTCTCCGTCAGAGTAGAGGACTATCTTAGAGAACCAATTCTGGCTTCACACCCAGGAGCAATTAAGACTATGTAAAACTTGTAATAACCATCACCTATTTTAACTGCTTACTTGAAGTGATCGACAAAGCATTTGGAATTATTTAAACTGAAATCTCCCCAATTTTTTAAAATAATAGATACAATGGTAGCTAGTGCTTGTACACCTACTGCATGCCATTCATCTACTTTACTCCTACTTGCAAATTAGTATTCATATTCCAAAGTTACAGTCAAGGGAAGTTAAAGATCTTATCTGGAGTCAGTGGGACGCTCAGCCCATGGTCCTTCCCTGTCCTGTAGCCTCTCGTACAGGAGCTGCCTGCCTGGCAGAGGGCTTCCATACCATTTTGGCTATGGTGCACAGGTGTCATTGCTGGAGTTATCGTGTATGATTCCACTGACTCCACTACACTGTAATCAAATGTAGCTTCAGCTTTGACATTTTCAACTCTAAAGACTCAAACTTCCTCTTCTCTGTTTTTTCTCTTACTTTGCTTCAAGAACACTAACCATAAATGAAGTGGGATTCTCAACACTATGCTTCTTTTATAAATTTACTCTCCAACCTTGTCATGTAACCATGACATACTTCTCCCTTGCCAAACTTCCCACTCCACAAATTCAACTTCATTTCACATATAACTTCTGCTGATGAACAAATCTTTAAAACAGGGTTTATCTATGGGAAGATCTTCTACCTCCTACCAACTAATAAATCTATGTGCATCTTTACCCAGCTTCCTCCTCTTCCTCCTGTAACAACAAAGAAGTGTCCCTGCTCTTTCAAAGACAAGTCCCTTCACAACTGATCCTATTGATTCTCTCTTCTCAGTAACTTCTGTTCTTGGATCACTCCTACTCTTGCATTATCCATCCCATTTAGTCCTGTGGCTTATTTCTAACAGCAAACAAACATGCTCTAGTATCTCCCATCTCTTAAAACACAGACAATAATACGACATCCTGCTTCTGTGATATTCTCCTTAGCTACAGTCTTATTTCTCTACTCCTTTTTAGAACCAAACTTCCTGCCAAAGATTTAGTTACACTTCTGTCTCTACATCCTCATCTCCCTTTCACTCCTTAAGTGACTTTAGTTTGATATCTGTTCCCTCTGCTCCACTAAAATTACATTTGTCCATACTGCTAATCTCCATATTACTGGGCTCAGAGGACACATTCTGCACTTATGCTATTTGACTTTTCTGCAGCATCTGATAAGCCATCCTTCTTAAAACCATCTCTTAGAGTGGGACACAAGACACCACTCATTGCCACGTTTTTCTTTTTTTGTTACACTCATTTTGATGTGCTACCATCAACTCCATCCATTGCCACAACCACATATTTACAATTGACCTTATTAAACATTCTACATACATACAGCATCAGCTCCCCCTTCTCAACCCACATTCTGTCTCCCACCAAACCATATGCCACACATAGTCCAACTCCATAAGTCTACCCATCGTATTTAGTTCCTATCAGTGAGAACATACAATATTCATCCTTTTGTGTCTGGCTTATTTCACTCAACATAACGTCGTCAAGGCTCCTCCACGTTGTCATGTGCTTCTTCAATTCATTTCTTCTTACAGCTGAATAGTACTCCATCTTATGTGTTTACCACATTGTGTTTATCCATTCATCAGTTGAGGGACATTTAAGTTGTTACCACTTTTAGCAATTGTGAATAATGCCACTATGAACATTGATGTTGAATATCTGTTCATGTCTTTGCTTTCAGTTCTTCTGACTATATTCCTGGTAGCAGAATTGACAGATCATATAGCAGTTCTGTATTTAGCCTCCTGAGGAACCACCAAACTGTCTTCCACACAGGCTGCACCATTTTACATTCTCATTAACAGTGCAGGAGTGTTCCTATTTCTCCACATCCTCTCCAGCACTTGTATTGTTCTGTTTTGTTTTTTAAATAATGGCCATTCTGTATGGTATAAAGTGATATCTTCTTGTAATTTTGATTTGTATTTCCCTAGTAGCTAGTGATGTTGAGCTTCTTTTCATATGCCTTTTGCCCATTTGTATTTCTGTTTTGAAAAAATATCTATTCAAGTCTTTTGCCTATTTTAAAATTGGGTTGCTTGTCATTTTGTCATTAAGTTGTGTGATCTCTTTATATAACATGGAAATCAAACCCTTGTCAAAAATGTGGTTTCCGAAGATTTCTTTTTCCATTGAGTTGGCTTTCTTTACACCTCCTTAACAAAGACGTTTGAAACACAAAAGTTTTTAATTTTCAGAAAGTCTCATTTATCTATTTGTTTCTTTCATCACTCATGCTTTGGATGTGAGGTTGAAGAAACTACCACCTACCACAAGATCTCGAAGATGTTTTCCTACATTTTCTTCTAGGAGTTTAATGGTTGTCACTTTTATATTTAGGTCTTTGATCCATTTTGACTTAATTTTTGTGTAAGGTGTGAGATGGGGTCTTCTTTTTTTCTTTTGCATATGGATATCCAATTCTCCCAGCACCATTGTTGAATAGTTTCTTCTGATCTAAGTGGGTTTGACAGCATTGTCCAAAATCACTTGACCATAGATGTGAGGGTCTATTTCCAAACTCTCAATTTGATTCCATTTTCAGTCTGTCTCTGTGCTGATACCATGTGGGTTTTTACCACTGTAGCTAATAAATATGCTTTATAGTCGGGAAGTGAGAGTCCTCCAACTTTGTTTTTTTTAAAAAGATATTTTTGGCTGTTTGGGGACACTTACCCTTCCTGATAAATTTGATAATTGGCTTTTTCAATTCTACAAAGAAGGCTGTTAAAGTTTTTATTGGGATTGCATTAAATTTGTAATCAGTTTGGGTAGAATTGACATCTTAACGATATTTAGTCTTCACACCCATGAACACTGACTATCCTTCCATTTATTTAAATCATCTTTGTTTCCTTTTAGCAATATTTCATAGTTTTCTTAATACAGGTCCTTTATGTCCTTGATTAGGTTTATTCCTAAATATTTGATTCTTTTAATCACTATTGTAAATGGAATTTTTTTTCTGACATCCTCCTCAGATTACTCATTTGTAATGTATAGAAATGCTATTGATTTTTGAATATTAATCATGTATCCCACCATTTTGCTGAAATTGTCTATTAGTTCTAGTAGTTTTGTTGATTTTGGGGGGATTTTTCTAAGTATAGGATCATATCAGTGAACAGTGAAAGTTTTACTTCTTCCTTTCCTATTTGAATGCATTTTATTATTTTTCTTTCCTAATTGCCCTAGCTAGAACTTTTTTTTGGCATCCATATTCATTAGAGAAACTGGTCTGTAATTTTCTTTTTTTCATAATATCTTTATTTGGATTTACTATTAGGATGATGTTGGTGTCATAGAATAAGTTGGTAGTGCTCCTTCCTGTTCAATTTTTTGGAAGAGTTTTGAGCAAGACTGGTATTAAATTTTCTTTAAATGATTGGTAGAATTCACCTGTGGAGCCATCTGGTCCTGGACTTTTTATTTTGGGGGGGTTTTTGATGACTGTTTCAATTTCTTTACTTGTGATTGGATGGTGAAGTCTTCTGTTTCTTCTAGGGTCAGTGTGGGTTGTTCATGTGTTTCTAGAATTTGTCCATTTCATCAATGTTGTCTAGTTTGTTGGCATACAGTTGTTCATAATATCTTCTTACAATCATTTTTATTTCTGCTGGGTCAGTGGTAATGTCCCTCTCTTTGTTTTTATTTATTTGCAACTTCTCTCTTTTTTTCCTTTGTTAATCTGGCTCAGGGTTTATCGATTTTCTTGCTCTTCTCAAAGAATCAAGTTTTAGGTCTGTAGATTCTATTGTTTTTTATTTCCCATTTCATTTAGGTCTGGAGAGTCTGTTGTTTTTTATTTTCCATTTCCATTTTATTGCTCTCATCTTTAGTATTCTTTCCTTTTGCTTGCTTGGGGAATAGTTTGCTGTTCTTTTTCTAGTTCTTCCAGGTACGTAGTTAGGACTTTGATTTTAGCTTTCTTTTTTTATATGTAGTATTGAGGGCTATAAATTTCCCTCTCAGCACTGCCTTTGCTGTATTCCATAGGTTTTTTTTTTTTTTTTAAAGATTTTATTTATTTATTCATTTATCCCCCCCTTGCTGCCTGTGCTCGCTGGGTCAGCCAACCACGCCGCGCGGGCAGGCTTGCCCTCACCAGGAGGCCCCGGGAACTGAACCCGGGGTCTCCCACATGGTAAACGGGAGCCCTACCAATTGAGCCACAGCCGCTTCCCTCCATAGGTTTTTGATATGTTGTCTTATCATTTTCATTCATCTTGACGTATTTACTGATTTCTCTTGCAATTTCTTCTTTGACCCACTGATTATTTAAGAGTGTATTGTTTAACCTCAATATATTTATGAATTTTCCCTTTTTCCGCCTGTTATTAATTTCTAACTTTATTCCTTTATGATCAGAGAAAGTGCTTTGTATAATTTCAATGTTCTTTAAATTTATTAAGATCTGACTTATGTCCTAGCATATGCTCTATCCTGGATAAAGATCCTGAGCACTAGAAAAAAATGTATATTCTGCTGTTTTGGGGTATAATTTTCTGTAAATGTTAGGTCTAGTTCATTTTTCATATTGTTCAAGCTCTCGGTTTCCATATTTATACTCTGTCCAGATATTCTATCTAATTCTGACAGAGGTTTGTTGAAGTCTCCAATTATTATTGTAGAGATGTCTACTTCTCCCTTCAGTTTTGCCAGTGTGTGTCTCAGGTATCTGGGGGCACTTAAGTTAGGTGCATAAATATTATTGTTATTTTTTCTTGGTGAATTGTCCCTTTTATTAATATATAGTGACCTTCTTCATCTCTTACAATAGTTTTGCATTTAAAATCTATTTTATCTGACATTAGTGCTGCTACTACAGTTCTTTTTTTTTATTACTACTTGCATGGAATAGCTTTTTCCAACCTTTCACTTTCAGCCTGATTCTGTCTTTAAGTCTAAGGTGAATTTCCTGGAGACATTAAATAGATGGCTCATGTTTTTTCATTCATTCTATCAGTCTATGTCTTTAGATTGGAGAGTTGAATCCATTAACATTCAGTGTTACTACTGTAAAGGCGTACTTACTTCCTCTACTTTATCCGTTGTTTTTCTGTTGTTATATCTTACTATTGTCTGTCTTTTAACCCTTTCAGTTTTTCTTACTTATACTCTTCATTTCTACACTCTTCTCCAGGCCTCTCACTCTTGTCCTTTCCTTTCAGTCTGTCTTTCAGCCTTGTCTTTCCTTTTTCACCCTTTAATATCTCTTGTAGATCTGGTCTCTTAGTCACAAATTCTCTGGTTTTGTTTATCTGTGAAGACTTTTAACTAGCTTTCAGTTCTGAAAGATACTTTTGCCAGGTAAAGAATTCTTTGCTGGCAGATTTTCTCTTTCAATACCTTGAATATATCATACCACTGCCTTCTCACCTCCATGGTTTCTGATGAAAGATCAGCACTTAGCCTTATTGAGGCTTTCTTGTATGTGATGCATTGCTCTGCTCTTGCTGCTCCTAGAATCCTCTCTTTATCTTAGGCATTTGACATTCTGAATAGTATATGTCCCAGAATAGGTCTATTCGGAATTATTCTGTTTGGGGTACATTGTCTTTCTCGAATATTGATATTCACGTCTTTCATAAGGGTTGGAAAATTTTCAGTCAGTATTTTCTCAAATATTCTTTCTACTCCTTTTCTGTTCTCTTCTCCTTCTAGGACACCTAGAACGTGTATGTTTGTGCATTTCATGTTGCCATTCAATTCCTAAGACCCTGTTTAATTTTTCCCATTCTTCTTTCTATCTTTTCAAGTTGAGATGTTCTGTCCTCGATTTTACTTATTTGTTCTTCTGCCATTTCAAATCTGCTGTTATATGCCTCCAATATAGTTGTGATCTTATCTATTGTGTCTTTTATTCCCAGAAGCTTTGTTACTTTTTCGCAGGCTTCTAAATTGTTCTTTATGGTCACGCAGTATCATCTTAATACCCTTTATCTCTTTAGTTATATTTTCTTTCATCTCAAATTGATTAGGAGGATTGTGTGAACATCATTGATTAGTTGTCTTAAATCTTGTGTCTTGTCTGGATTCTTCATTTGTTCCTTTGTCTGGGCCATATCTTCCTGTTTCTTAGTATGGCTTGTTATCTTTTGTTGATATCTAGGCATCTGATTATGTTGATGCTTCTCTGTTGATTAATTTCTCTCTCCTGCCTAGTGGTTTTATTTCACAGCTTTTCTTTTTTGGTTTAATTTTTTCTAAAACTTTAACATTGCCCTGTTTAAATTATCAAAAGAGAGGCACAGAACCACTAACGGTGGGTAGACCAGATCTACAGTGCCTGGGAAAGAAACAGGAGAGACAAGCCTTTTTTCCCTTCTCTTTCCCAGCTGGTCGGCAGATGGCATGCTTCAGGAAACCCTTCCAAGGTGATGAATCCTTCAACCTCCACTAAGTAGCTCTTCTGAACTAGTGATTCAAGTTATGGTGATTACACTCGCCAAAGAGAAATCACAGCCAGCCCTCAGCTGCACCCTACCTCTTCCCAGGAAGGAATATGTCCTTTCCCATCTTCTTTGGCCACTCAGCTGCAGGTTTTACCAAGGCTGTTTCTCTAAGGGGCAGGGGATGGGCAGCAACTCATGGTTTTCCCTTTGGCCTCTTGTCTCTCTGTCCCCAGTCCTTCCTGCATGATGCACACAGCACTTTCCTGGTCTGCAGGTCCCCAAAGAGACTCCCTCAGACAACTTCTATACCTTCTCTGCTATTTTGCAAGAGAACTGTGCCCTGCCTGAGCTTCTCTGGCACTATCTTCCTCTCAATCCCTCATTGCCACCTTTCTTGCTCCCTATTCAGTTTCTTCCCTTGGTTTTCTTAGCTGAGTCTTTTCCTTTACTGAATTTTGTTATTTCAGTTCTGCTTTTCCTTTTTGTTCTGGTTTCAGTGGAACTGAATCATTGGACATGCAAATGGCTGTAATTGGAAAGGAAATGTAAATGAAGGGCTATAATCACTCAAACTAGAAGTGTGCAGCCAAGAGTAAGCCTCTCTTAGTGTAACTGCAGAGCTCTACTTCTCAGTTCAGTCTTCACAACTTTTCCATCTTGTAGCATTTTTTGATTGTACATGTTTAGTTACAGAAATAACAAAAATTGGGGGAATTATAAGATGAACAGAACTACTAGCAAGAGGGAAGAATTCAGTCATAGAAGCAGCAGCTTTAACAGATCACCAACAAATCTAGCTCCCCACCCTTCTTCCTGGATATCCCTGGTTTCTCCCAGGACAAATGAGGACACAATTCTCAAACATTCCAAGGCCTCACCATCATAGGTGTGCAGGATGTACAAATACATGTTCTGAGTTTTCTAGATTATTCCTAGTTCAGTGAGCCATGAAAGGAAATGTATACTTTCCTAAAACAAACAGTGTATTAAAGAGACTTTTCCGCACTAAATGTAAAAGTGTTTCAAAATTATTTGGCACTCTTAGTTTACTTACCAGGAACATAGGGTGGGTAGTTTAGATTGTTCCTTGCACAGCCTGGCTGCTGTCCCATTTGAAAATTGGATGGTTCGTTCATATCCTTACATAAAAATAGAAACTCAATAAGTAATAATGGGCATAGTTTTCTTACTTCACATTGTGGGAACAGAACACATAAAGACCATTAATTCAGCAAACATCTTCCTATTGGTAAGATAGGAACTCTACAAGACATAGCAATAAGCAAGATAATGCTTCTGGTCTCAAAGGGACTTGATTGGCAAGCCAGCAACATTTTCACAAGTATGTAAATGCTACAGAACAGGTATAGATACCACTGGTTTCAGTAAATGGTAATTCCATTCTTCCAATGGCTATGGACACAAATCATTCTTAATTTCTTTTTCTTGCAGCTCCCATTTAATCTGTCAACCAATCTTGTAAACCAACATATGCAGGATCTGACCATGTCTCATTTGCTCTATTGCCACTATCTCAGTCTATGCCACCATTGCCTTTGCCTAGATTGTTGCAATGGCTTCTTAGCGAGTCTCCCTCTTCTACAGCGGTTCAGAGGTAGATTTATGTGCAAGCTAAAGAAATTTAAGTTTCATGGCCCCTATTAGCATGATCCCTTCAGATTTTCATAGCTAGTTTTCCAGGGTTGTTTTTTTTTTTTCTTAAAGACAGCAGTCCAAATTGTGTAAGTCTCCATAAAACTTGCACTTTCCTCTCCTTTCCCACTGCCTTTTTGCCTTCCTAGAGTCTATTCTCAATATATATTACCAGAGGGATCCTTCTAAACCTCTCCCTAAAACCTCCACTGGTTTTCCATCTCACTCAGAGTAAATGTCAAAAAAAAAAACACACAAAACCCTTACAATTGGTCCATGAAGCCTTTTGTGATACTACCTTGACACTCTTCTGACTCTTTCCTCTGTGATTGTCCTCCTTGATCACTGTGTTCTAGCTACACTATCCTCCCTGTTGTTCCTGGAAAATGCTAGGAAAATATTTTCTTTCAGGACTTTTGGACTCGCTGTTTTTCCTGCCTGGAATTCCCTTCTCCCAGATATTTCCATAGCTCAGCCTCTCATCTTGTTATCAAATGGTCACCTTTCCTAATAACTCTATTTAAATTCCAACCCTATTTAAATTCCCCTATTTCCTGTCCCATTTCCCAGATTAATTTTTCTCTTTAGCAGTTATTATCCAATACACCAGATGTTTTAGTTATTTGTATTGTTTATTGTTGTATCTCCCAATAGAACGTCAGCTCCATGAAGACAAGAATTTTTCAAAGCATTTCCCCAATGCCTCCTGGCACAGAGCAGACATTCAATACATACTTGTTGAAATAAGAGTGATTGCTTCTACTAAGAATATTAGTGAAGGCTTGTGGGAAATTAGGTATGGGGGCCACATATGGATGGGTTCATAGAATTTGAACATGTGAAAATGAGAAGAAATGGGGAGGACAACGTGAGCAAAGGCACAGCAAAAGCAAACTCTGCTGCATGTAGAAAAAAATGTCCCTCATTAAGTAGCAGGAGCTCTCTAATCCTTACTCAATATTCTGGCCACATGATTTTTGTTTGCAAGTATCTCTCTAACAGAGCAGAGCTGTGAGGCACACAAATGGCTATTAGCCCAATAGCACAAGATCAGTAACTCCCTGGCAACACCCTCTTCTCCCTTCCTACACATGCTTTTCCCACTGCCTGAAACTCTTCCATCCACACTCATATCCTACTTCACTCAACTAAATTCCATTCATTGCTCAGTCCTCATCTTAGCCATCACCTCTATTGGTAAGCTTTCCTGGACTATCCCAGACCTAAGATCTGAGTTTAATGTCCTCGATCTGTGTTCCCACTGCATCAGCGCTTGCCCTATCATGGCCACACTACAGCTGGTTTGTCAGCCTATCTCCCCAACTCTTGCCTCCCCATTTCCTTTACAGAGTAGGTATAAGCAATGATGAATGCATAAACATGCCTATTCAGAGTAAGAGGAAACAGTGGTTCAGCTGGCAGACACAGATGCTGCCAGTCTTGGAGAAAGTACTTCTAACCTCCACTAGTGCATTAGAGGAATTGAACCAGAGCATGTAAGAATTTCCACTTGCTAAGGCTTGCTATAAAGCTGAAAAAAGAAAGGTGGCTAAACATTTCATTTTTTACCCTAAAAAGTTTTGAAAATGTTGAAAAATAATAAATTAAGACTTACAATCCAGATCCCATCATAATCAAGAATGTTCTTAAATTCCATGCACATCCTGGTCCACCATAATACTGTTTGGGGATTGGTATAGTCTGGATACACTGACTCTCCTGGAGGCCAGGCCTACAGTGGATAAGTAAGTCAAATGAAGTAAATAACTTAATCAAGTATACATTACAAGCATATAACAAGTTAGTGGAAGAATGGAAGTAGAATCCCACATCCTAGTCCAGTGCTCATCCATGGAATTGGGCATGAAATCACTATTTTCTTATGTTTCTATTATAATTACACCACTTCATCATCACACATAAATCTATATAATACAGATATAGGGATTAGGAAATGTAAAAGTTACATTTACAACAGCTACAAAACTGAAATTTATCTATGGTCTCAACAGGAGCCATAAGAATAATATAATGAAAATTATAGAACATTCTTGAAGTGCACAAAGGAAAACACAAAAAAATTGAGAGATATACAATATTTGAGGATTGGAAGAATCAGAGTTATATAGATTTGTCAAGTCTCTCCAAATTGATCTATATATTTAAAGCAATTCAACACAAAAGTCCAAAAGGATGTTTGTAACTTGGCTCTATATTTCATCTGGAGGTATAAATGAATGGCAATGGCAAAGAGTTTTAGGGAAAAAAAGAAGCCCAAACAAACAGATCTTAAATGAATATTAAGTAAAACAACACTGAACACAGAAATGAATAAACAGAGCAATGCCACAAAACTGAGAGATAAGAAACAGATACATGTCAATGAGGGAAATTAGTATATGATAAAGATAGTATTTCAAAGTAGTGGGGAAATGCTGAATTATTCAACAGGTGATATTTGATCTATTACCTATCCATTTGGAAAGCAATTAAGTTATATTACCATTTGAAATAATACATAAAAATAAACCTGATGGATTCATGATTTTAAAGTTTAAAAACTTAAAAATTCTCTAAGAATATATAGGAATATATTTTTACAAATTTGAGTGAAGAAAGGCCTTTTGAAACATGATACCAAAGGCAAAAATCACAAGGGGTAAAAATATTTGGCTGCAAAAAAAAATAATTATCCAGCAAAAACACAAGACATGGGTTCAAACACCAACAGTGTAGGAAACCTATTTGGGATTACATATAGAAAAGAATTTATATTTTAAAAATCAATAAAAGGAAGCAGATATAGCTCAAGTGGTTCAGTGCCTGCTTCCCATGTATAAGGTGATAGGTTCAATCCCTGGTATCACCGAAAAATAAAAAAATCAATAAGAAAAAGGCAAACTTCCTAGCAGGAAAATGGCAAAGAATATGTACTGACTTTTTGCAAAGAAAAGAAAAAAAAGTAGTAAATAAAGATTATAAAAAAGATTCTTAACCTCTTCAATAATGAAAGAATTGAAATAAAAGAAAATATGTTTAGCTTTTGGTTGCCCCATGTTGGGGAATGTCTCAATAAGCAGGTATTGTTATGACTGTTGGTTCAAGTATATATTGGTACATTGAGGCATATACATTATGTACAAAAATTTGAGATGTGCACTTTTTGGTATATCATTCTATTTTAATAAATTAATATGGAAATAATTAGACAAGTATATACATACATATTTGCTAACATGTTCACTAATGCATTGTTTATAGAAACAATTAAGATGTGAGAAAAAAATCCATCTTTAAGGATTAGTCAAATCAATGTTCCCGCATGAGAACAATGGAATACTACACAACTATTTAAAAAGATGAGGTAGTTTTATATGTACTGACATGGAAAGATGTCTACAATGGTATGTTATAGTGTTGCAGTTTTAGAAGTTTTTAAACATTAATATTGCATTTTCTCATTTATGTGATTATATGTATTTAAAAATCTAGAGGAATAAACACTGAAATGATAATTCAGGGAATTGTGACTAAAAAAACGACTTTCACTTTCCACTTTTTATAAATCAGTACTATATGTTTTTTTAATAATGTCCTACTTTGAGAATCAGCAAAAGCATTAAGAATATTCTATTGTGTAGAAGAAAAAAGTGAGCAGCTTCCTCTTCAAGAAACATTTTGTATGTGTCACTCTTCAATCTACATAAACTTAACTTTACAATATAATCTCAAACAGCATTATCTTGGCATAATCATTAAAAGTGTGCTTTTTCAAAATATGTTTCACTGTGTTTTAACATATCATTTGAATTTCTTACCATTCTTTGGGACTTAATGATTTTTTTAAAGTCATGTCCAGGCCAATGCTTCAAATACTCAGAAGTCAACACAGCTAGAGAAATTGCACATAATTTTCTGAACTGAACTCAGATGATACCAATTCACTGATTCTGTGAGTATTGTACTTATCAAATACAGAAGGAGGTTGTCATCTATTCTTCCTGAAGGTACTTACCTTGCCAATGGCTGGTGTGATTTCATCAGAGTTATTGACCCAAATTCCCATATCCTGTCCAAGTTCAAATGGCTTGTAAGTACCTCGTGGTTCATCTTTTGTCAAAAAAGGATCCTGCAAATTCCCATGAACATTGATATTTAATGTAAACTTGCCAAAAACATTTGAAATAAGAATCTCTAATAGTCACACAAACAGGGTGTTTTATAATGTATACATTAAGGTGTTCCCATCTATTTAGTATGATACAAATATTTCTGTTACTATTTACTGATGCAAAATGTAGTCCCAAGTGATGTCAGTTTAAGAATGTAATCAGTTGCTTCTAATTAAAAGATCTAATTTATTTTACAGAAAAATTATATATGAGTACATAAATCTAATACTAATGCTACCTTAGTATAGAACCTTTCCTGTTTGTTTGTAGTTTTCTATATGAGACAAAGGTGGAAAATGGTGGAAAAACTCTCCCAAGAAATTTGGATTCTACCTTCAATGCTGCTACAAAAAGCCAAGGTAAGCCACTTAATTTTTTTTTTGTATTTAAAAAAAATATTTATTTAAAAATAAGGTTTCTAAAAATACATTTCAAGAGAAGTAAAAATTCCACAATTTTAACTTAAAATAATCTGCAAAGAGAAATGGAAATATTACATGAATAAAATCAAATCACTAAAATAAACTTAAAAAAACATTGTTCATAAGGTAGTACATGGTTTGTTTCTCATTTTAAGAACCAGTGTAGACTTTTCATTTAAACAAGTATATCTCAGATACATGGTTCCCACTTGTCATTTTCACCCATTTTCTCTTTTCTCAATCCATTCTTATATCTCTCAGCTACTGTTTGTCTTATTACCACTAACTAGAAATGTTAGTGAAGCCTTTATTGACTGCTCATATTGGAGCAAAGAAGGTAAAATAGTGCACAAACAGCAAAATAGCATTCAGATTTAAACATACTATGCACTGAATGCAAAAATGCCCAGCAAATTTAAAAACAGGAACTTCATATCTCACTTGGAACATACCACCATTAAAGGAAAAGGAAAAGCTTTCACTTTAGGGACCACTTAATTTTGAGCCCAAGTTTCTCTTCCATTAAATGAAGAAGTATAGTAGAGAAACTTTAAAAGTCACCATCCTTCTTATAAATCAATGATTCTAGGTGGAAAAATTCTATGATTCACATTCTGTTTTTGCCACATATATTTGTTGGCCCTACTCAAAAGCTGTTTCTCTTGCTAAACATTTTACTATTATGATATATTTATATTTAAATATTTTTTCATTTATTTTTGTTAAAGTATCTCAGTTGGGTAACAAATAAATCGTTATTGATTTATAACAAGTCACTCTTTACAGAATTAGAATAAACTCTTTGTCCATAAACCTCAAACACTATTAATTAAGTTGTATAGGAATTGTAACACATTTTCTATCACTACATTAAAATAAGAGATAAAAATTAGTTTCTAAAATTTAAAATCTCTCTTCTCTACAGTTGACAAGTATCTCCTTGTGAACCAACTTTTAGAACATTCATGCTCCTAAAAGTAGTCACAAAGATGACTTTTCTTATCTATTATAAATGCATTAAGTGTATAATGTTGACTCCCAACATGGAGGGAAGTTTCTTTTAGCTGAAGAATCATTGCATTCATTCATTAACTATATTATTATTTGTTTAGGATTTTATGGCCAGGTTTTCAAATCTTGACAAATTATGGAAAAACATTTTCCTCCTATCTATAATTCAATTTTCTTTTAGAAAGAACACTGGATTTCAAAAACTTTAATGAATTCTTTCATTACTTGTTGATTATATTTCTGTATCATCTGAATAAGATAAAAACTTGCTTATAACTTTTTCCTCCTTAATAAAATACAAAATATATCATCTAATCTTGTATAAAATTATTTTCTTCCAAAATACAATAGTGCTGGAAATTCTATTCTTTGATAAATTAATGGTAATATATATTTAGAAAAGCTTAGAAAACATGAATTAAAATATTTTGTTTGCTCTTCAAAAGAAATTACCAAAATAATGACATAATGCATTCCATCTCTTTTTAGTTCCTTAATGTACTCAGGAAGACCAGCAAAGTTAATTTTATCATATGTGAAGTCCAAGTGACGTTCCATGGAGTCAATGTCACCATACTGAACATCCTGTACAAAGGAGCAACATGGATATCAGCTTTGAACATGAGAAAAACAGACAAATATTGTCAAAGAATCTTAAGGAGCTAATAAGAGACTATCTTTAACTTGAAATTTAAATACTGGTTTGGGTTTTGGATAATCGGATGAGAAGAATGAAATTAATTCCTTTATTGGAAACTGAAGGAATAATACTTTAAAATGATGCCATTCAATGCCTTATAATATATACATATGTATAAATATATACATATATATACACATACACATATATATATATATACACACACGTATATTTTTACATTACTGTACAATTACCATGCTTTCTAATTTACTTACTCCTCTCAATTCCCACCATAATGCTGAAGGTATACTTACATGAGGAATATCATATTGTTTTAAACGTTCAACTGTATTTTTCAGCACATCTATGGTATTATAGCCCCATCGACTCAGATGAAATCCCAAAGACCAGTATGGAGGCAAATATGGACGTCCAATAGCCTATAAAAGAGTATTAAATCCAAAAAAGTTACTTAGTTTGCAAGTGTTGGTTTTCAGGACTGCATAATATAATGTTTAGACTGCAAGTTGTTTAAACTTCCCATGTTGTGCTGAGCCTCTAAGATTGTGAGTTGCCCCTGGTAGCAACCAAAGAAAGAGTGATTCTTAAAATGTGGGGAATCAAGAATCCCTCTGAGAATCTAATTATGGCCATGGAATTTCTTCCCAAAGCAATATACCTATGAAACAAATTCTTCATTCAACTTTGTGAATGGGATTTCTGCTCCACAGCTCCCAGTTAATCCATTCTACCAAAAGATAATAAAATAGAGGATTAGAGGGCTCCCAAATCAGATAAACTTGGGTTCATATCCCAGTTCTGCCTCTTATTATCTGTGACATTAAGAAAATTACTTAACTTCTGCAGCCTTAGTTTTCACATCTTTAAAATGTGGGTTAAATAACATCTACTTCACTCATATACAATTATTTATTGAGTTTCCTTTACGCATTCTTTTAGACTAAGATCTCTGCTCCATGTTGCTTAAATTCTAATAAAGGAAAACAGTAAACATGGAAATAAATAATGTAAACCATTGAACCATGATTAGTAGCAATGCTTCAATATTTGTACACCAATTATAACCAATGTACCATAAACAGGTAAACTGTTATTAATAGGGGAGAGTGGGAGAGGAGGAAGTGGTTGGGTATAGGAGAATCCCCTATATTTTCTATGTGACTTTTCTGTAACCTAAAGCATCTTTGAAGATAAAGCAAAAAAAAAAAAAAAAAAAAAATAAGACACTGGGAGAAATATGGAAGAAACTGTCACTGTACATAAAAAAACAACAGATCCTACAGTGATGAAAGACACAAAGAAAAAAATTATTTTATTTTTTATTTTGTATTTTACTTGTTATTTTTTATTATTATTATTATTATTATTTTTGGCTTTGAATAAATATGTTCAAGTGGTCATAGGGTGTTGTCTAGTGGGTGGAGACCCACACAATAACCAAAAGAAAATTAAATTCACATCCTGGGAGATCCTGCTACATTCTCTAATAGAGTGGCAAGAATCCCCCAAGTACCTGGGCAGTGCCTAGTAAAGGAAGACAGACCATTATGTCAGGCCCTTGATATTGATGGTTGTACTTATGAACCTTGTTCTTGTGAAATTGAAACATAGCCTAGTATTATATATTGCCCAAGAGTTACCTCCTGTAAGCCTCCTTATTGCTCAAATATGGCCTCTTTCTAAGCCAAACTCAGCATATAAACACACTACCTTCCCCCTGGTATGGGACATGACTCCTGGGGATGAGCCTCCCTAGCACCAAGGGATCATTACCAAGCACCAACTAGCAATGCATTTGGAAAACGATCTTGACCAAAAGAGGGAAATATTATATATAAATGAGTTTTGATGGCTAAGAGATTTCAAAGTGAGTCGGGAAGTCATTCCAAAGGTTATGCTTATGCACATCTCAGCAGGATCTCATTGACTGCCACAGTAAACAGTGCCTCAAACAGCAGGGCTCCTGAGGGCTCTAGAGACATCTAGACACTATAATCAGGGCAGACAATCTCATGTATTCGGTACCCTGTCAGTGGGCCTTACTTTGGAATATATGCTCCCCAATGTAACAGAGTTAGACTCATAATTTCCCTACACATGGCACTTCTGCCCCTTTTATTTGGACCTAAAATTTGCACTCTACTTGTTAAATATATGTCTCAGAGACTTAAATCTTCAGTCTGTTCATATGCCAGTTGAGCCCTGAATCTCAGCAGGGTTGCAACACCTACCCTCCAGTTCATTGGAGTCACCCAGGACAACTAACAAAAGGATGATAGTGGACAATGCCCATCCCAAAAAACAGAGTATCCAGAACTGTAAGCAAGCCAGTTCCATCCATCTGCCCCATGGGTCTAAGCCCTCTCTCAATCAGAAGTAGAGTGTGCATCAACATCCCCAAATCTTCAAGCTTGAGGAGTGAACAAACATAAGGGGGAAATGCAACTATGGACTAAAGTAGACTTATTATTATTCTAGCAATGGAAAAACTTATATTACTGATATAAAGGCAGTGGCCACCAGAGTTTCTGAGGGGAGGGAGAGGGAAGAATAGGTGTAACATGTTGCATTTTGAAGACTGGAATTGTCCTGCATGGCATTGCAATAATGGATACAGGCCATTATACATTTTGTTAAAACCTATAAAATTGTGTGGTGCTAAGTGTAAACTATAATGTAAACTGTAGACCATGGTTAGTAGCAATGCTTCAATATGTGTTCATCAATTGAAACAAATGTACTACACTAATGAAGGATGTTGTTAATGGGGAGAAGTGTGGGAGGGGAAGGAGGTAGGGTATATGTGAATCCCCTGTATTTTTTATGTAACATTTATGTCATCTAAAGCTTCTTTAAAATTAAAAAAATAAAAATAATAATAATTAAAAACAATAGATTACATGTTGGTAAGAATCAGGGAGATGGACAGGGAGATCCTCTCAGGCAGTAAGACCTGAATAAGTCATCAGTGCAAAGAGGGAACAGAAGGTAAAATCACCTGAAGTGTTTAGAAAGAGTAAGAGGGCATGTGTGGCTGAATTATAAGAACCAAAAGGGATAGTGGAATATAAGATCAGGGTAGTAGGTGAGTTTCTGTTTATAGAGCCATGACAAAGAACTGGAAAGTTTTTTCACCTTTATATTATGAAAAATTTTAAGCATGTAATCTGAATGAACAATGCTAATTTTTCCATGCAGCTTTACTTATCCATTTTTTTTCTTCATTCCTCACTCTTTTTTTTTTTCCTTTTGGTGTAGTATGGGGGTTAGGTGGGGGTGGGAGTATCCTACATGTCTTTTGAAGCAAATTCCTCTATCGTTATCATTGAACTCCTAAATGCAACCCCCAAAGTAAGAACAATCTCTTACATAACCATAATACAATTACCACATCTAACAAAACTGACACAATCTCTTAAGTCTTCAAATACTCATTCTAATTTCCCTAATTTTCTCAAAAATGTCTTTTTACAATTGACTTGTTTGAAAAGAGAATGGATTATATTCAAATTGCAGCTGGAATCGTCCAAGTGAGCAATTTATTCTGATTTACATTCTTTTTTTAAAACTACTCAGACAACTCTGTAGAGAATAACTTATAGTAAGACAGAAATAGTAGCAAGGAAACCACTTAGAAGGTTGGTGCATCAAGGCAGTGATGATAGTGGCTTAAAAAAAAAGGAGGCCACATGGTGGTGTTAAGATGTGGTCTGGCTGAAATACATTCTGGAGATATTGCTGACAGATTTGACTGTTAGGATATAAAAAGAAAGGAATTGAATGTGACATTAAGATTTTGGAGTTTAAGGATAGGATGGATGGTGGTTCTATTAATTGAGGTGTGGAAGACTGAAGTAGAAGCAAGAGCAGGTTGTGGCTAGAGAGCACAGGAAATAAGAAAGAGGTGGGTGTATACACTTGGTGATTATCTACTAATGGATGTATTTAAAGTCAAGGAATCAGAAGCCATGACATAGAAAGGTCAGTTAGATGCCATAAAAAGGCCTAGGACTAACATCTAAAAGAGGAGAAGACTCTCAAAGAAGACTGAAAACAAGTAATTAGTTACACAGGAAAACAACCAGGACTGTGTGGTATCAGAGACACCAAGAGAAGAGAATAAGAGTGTTTCAAGGAGAAACAAGTGGCCACCTATATCAAATATCATAGGGAAGCTGAGTTAGATGAGAACATAGAATCGACTACTGAATCTTGTGAATTTGATAAAATATTTACAGAGACGAGTGGGGATAAAAGACCAATTGGGTGTTGAAAAAATGGGAGGTGAAAAAGTGGGGACAGCTGATATAGACATTTTCAAAAAGTTTTATGGAGAAGAGGAGCAGAGAAGTGTGATTAATAGCTGGAGGATGTAAGTTCCTGGGAGGATATTCTTGTTTATAGTTTAGTTTTGTTCAGGTAAGTACTATTTTTTTTTCTTAAGATTTATTTATTTATCCCCCAACCCCCTGGTGTTTTCTTTGTACTGTCTGCTCTCTGTGTCCATTTGCTGTGTGTTCTTCTGTGTCTGCTTGTCTTCTCTTTAGGTGGCACTGGGAACAGATCCTGGACCTTCCGGTGGGAGAGAGGCACTCAATCTTTTGCACCACCTCAGCTCCCTGGTCTGCTGTGTCTCTTACTGTCTCTCCTCTGTGTCTCTTTTTGTTGCATCATCTTGCTGCGCCAGCTCTCCGCGCAGACCAGCACTCTGCATAGGCCAGCTCGCCATGTGGGCCAGCTTACCTTTCACCAGGAGGTCCCGGGAATCAAACCCTGGACCTCCTATATGGTAGATGGGAGCCCAGTCACTTGAGCCACATCCGTTTCCCAGGTAAGTACTATTAATGCATGTTTGTTGATGGGAAAAATCTGGCAGAGGAAGCTAAAAGGATGATGCAGCTGAGAGGAGAGGTAATTGCAGAAGTGTGTCAACAGCTGACAGCACAGGAAAAGCTGTCAGGCTTAGGCCTAAGGAAGGCTATCCCTAACAGGAAGAACGGCAGAACATATGGGTATGTGCACAGGTACACTGATAGATTTGGTACTGGGAAAACAATGTGGTTCTTTTTCAATTGTTTCTGTTTTCATCAGTGAAATAGTGATATGTCTTGGCAACAACTTAAAAGTTGGGTGAGGGCGATGATGAAGATGTGAGAAGAAAAATTGTGAAATAATGGTCCCCGTGAGTGGTGTTTTAAATACACTAGACTAGACATTGGGTGGGATTGTCAGACAATGTAATGTGCTTAGAGATTAAATTAAATCACAACCATGTGAGGGCTTGCCAAAAACTTTCAGATGCTCAGGTGCAGTCGCTAATTTAATAAACCAGTTGGCACAGAGTTGCTGTCTACTGCATACAGAAAGCTGATGTCAAAGCCCTGAATAGTTGAGCTGTTCAGGTCTAGTTTTAAGTTTTCTTCCCATAAAATCCTTTAAAATGCATACAATGACTTACCTCTCTTTTACCCTAGCCTACTGTCTAACCCAGAATAGGCAAACCATACATGCTTAATTATTATATGCCAGAGTGAAGAGCAGATGATAGATACATCATCCATGTTTTACAGCTGGAGACATTGAGTCAATAATAGATTCCGTGAACTGCCTAATTTGGTAGCACATAAAGGAATTAAATCAGAACTGATTAGAACTGTGGTTCTCAGACCTGGATGAACATTAGAATCAGGTAGTATGCTTTTAAAAATATACACTCTATTCAAGGCCACCCCAGAATAATTCAAGTAGAATTTCTGAGGGTGAGACCCAGGCATCTAAAGGCCTCTCAGTGATTGGTTCAGAAACTAGATACTACACACTGTGCTTGCCAACTGCTTTATTTGCTGAATGTCCTAACACTTGGCAAAGGGCTTGTTTTACAACCTTATTTGAAGTTAGTCTTAGCTGTTGTCTTTTAAATCCATTTTCTTTCACTCTCACCTTTTAATAAGTGGTGAGTATTTTATTTCCACCTTCTCAATGGCACAGCAAACACTTCCCCTAAAAGACAATGAAGAACCTGGAGGGGAAAGAGGCAGCCAGGATACAAGGCCTGAGAATAGAAATGTTTGCTTGCAGGACTACAAAACATAGCCATGGACAGCTTCAAGTTCAGATCGGTGGGGAGGCTTACTCAAAAATGAAAAAGGCAGAAGTACACTAAGTAGTATGAGGCTATATAGAACATAGAAGGAAATAAGAAAGTTTGATTTTCACTGCACCTGGTAACCAAAATTATGTGTGTACCAATTTCCCTGTACCATAGGTTCCAATATATGTCAACAAACACTTCCTCATGCTAAACCAAGAATACCGAGCAGTTGCCTAAAATGTACTGTTTCAGAATTCTCTAGGCATCTAGGGTCTGAAATTTGAAGCAGTGTCATTATAAATAACATAATTATTTCCACACATGAAAATAGTATTAAATTCTTTAACCACATGCAACAAATACTATCCTAACAAATAACCCTAAAATTATTCAAATTTTTTCTTGGAGGCACATGCTACCTCATTAGTTCTATTTTTTTTCTTAATTGTTAGTTTAATAATATAGTGGTAGTGGTACATTCTTGATAACATTTTATTATATTTAATCTTCCTGGCAATACTATGTAGTAAACAGAACAAATGCTATAATCCTCAGTCTATTTTACTGGTGAGGAGTCCATAGTCCTAGATCACACATGATTAGTACAAGTTTAAAAAATAGATGGCAAAATCATAGCTCAACCTTAAATCGTCTGATTCTAAGTCTAATAAATTCCATTGTTCTTTAAATACCATTCTATATTTTTAAAAATATTTCTTTAGGAACGCCTGATGAGGTCTGCTGAAAAGACAATGGGAAATTCTCCCATCACTCTCTCCCCTATGCTGTACAGCCCCATGCTCTAAGAATGCCTTAAAATACAAAGAAGGTTTATGAAATCTATTTCTATCCTAACCATATTTTAGATTTTGTTTCCCACGAGTGGACTGGTTTTCCTAGAATAGATACTGTTGACAGAAAGGAAAGTGATATAAGTTCATCTTCAGGGTTTAAGAGGCCATACAGGCACATTTTTTCACCAGGCAGATGAAACAAACCCACTGTGGATTACAAATTGCCTCTTTCACTCATTTAGTAGTAGACCGCCAGAATAATTTTCCTTGGTTTATTACTTTCTGCTACAAACGATCACAATCCCTGCAGCCTGCAGAGTGAAGAAAAGTCTGTCTTACATAAGGAAATTTCATCCATTTCCCCTAATTGCACTTGCTTATTTTTTTTGCTTCAGGCTCTTGGCCATCTGCAAACAAAGCTGCATTGCACAGGAATGATGAAGACAAGGAAAAAAGTGCATTGGGAAATAGCTGCCTTCTGTGTGAACAGAGAAGTTTCCACCTGCTTCATCGTGTACCAGGTGCATTCCTCTGCTACCCACTGGATTTGAAATAAATCAGCCCTGAAGAGAATGAGTTAGAGCAGAAAGCTCATTTTGGCATGGGAGATTTAAAATTCATAGACTTGAAAAATCAGTCAGGTATCAAAAATGCATCGTGGTATCTCGGTATTCACCTTTTGGCAGAATGCCGTCAGGAATTTCATTCGAACAAACTAGGGTCAAAGCTATCAATCACTGTTTTACAAATAAAAGCAGATATTTGTTTTCAAAACAAGGGTAAACATTCTGATATTAATAGCTTTATAAATTATTGAGCAATTACTATGTCCCATTATTTCAACTAACCTCCCAACAATATGAAGAGAAAGACATTACTGTCCTCATTTTGTAAATGAGGAAATGGAGTTTCAGTTTACCCAACTAGCACCTCAGTGGGCTGGTTTCAAAGTTCTACAACTGTCTAATCGCAAAGATACTGCTCTTTATTCATTATATTGCCCAATAATAACAAGACATTTATATGTGATTTATATATTTAAGAGGCAATATTTATTTTGGTAAAAATTATGCCATTTCCCAACTTATATTATAGTTCTAAGGGCTGATTACAAACACATCACATGAAAAAAAGATGAACTGCAAGAAGCTTGAGGTAGATTAGGGCATGTTACATATACTTTTTAAATCTCTGAAAGCCAAGAATGCAGGCACAGATGCAGATGCAAATACAGGCGCGATATGGCAATGGCAGTGCTCATGGGCACCACATGTAAGAAAACACTGTTCAAGATAAAAAAGAAAACATTCCAGAGGAGGGATACAGTTGCATGTTTTTCATAAGATGGTTAGAAGGTTGCCCATCCAAGTTCACAGTACCTGTATCTAAGAATTTAATTTTTTAAAAAAACTTTTGGTGTGTGTGTGTTTTTTGGTATGAAGTATTTTAAACATTTTTATTTCGTTGCTATGTTATACTTTGTTTTGTGAGGTGAACTGTCCATTTTCATTTTTCTTCCTCCTTAACTAACCACTAATGTTAGAATTGTTTCTAGGATCAGTCAGCATATTTAGTTAATATTGAGTTTCTTTCATTTCTGTTGGTCTAAATGAGCACTCTTGCTTTGTATCTAGAAACAAATTCACATTGACTCAGAATGTTCTTGAGTGGTAGAGACACCTACCCAGTGATACAGGAAGAGGAGCTGAGTTGGTGCAAGGCCGTTATTTAGCAGTGACAGCACACACAGACTCACTTCTGTGCTTTTGTTTGGGCACAACACCTAAAACCAGTTTTGCTGCTATAATTCAACACTAATTAATTCATCTGCACATTCATCTTTTTACCACTTAAAATGGAATAGAATTATCTGAGATACATGTTTATGCTTAGCTTTTTTTAGAACAGGCTTTTGGGGTGAAATTTAAGAAGTCTCTGGAGTCTGATGCTAGATAATTTTTGAAACCACTACTGCAGAGAACCAGCCACTTTTATAGTGTTCTCCACTGGTCTTGGTCATACTGTGCATACTACAGAGAAAATCAGAGTATGAGCTCCAAATTCATAATGCAACAAAGATTCTTTCTTATGTAAGGATGAGAGTCAGCCTACAGGAAGAATTTAAATCTCAAACCTCATGTGGTGGCTTTGTCATGTATTAGTGTGGCTAGCCTGATTCGCATTTCCCAGAATTCCCTTTCCTATGTTTCCAGTTAGGGTAGACCACAAGAGAGATTCTTATGGGATTTTGGGGGGACAGAAGTGAAGCAGCACCCATTGCGGAGCTCACACAGGTCATATTTATACACCTGCCTAACCCCTCCTCTGGATCCTCCTGCAGCTTCTCTGGTCCATGGTCCAGGGGTCCATGTCTGTCTCTGTAACAGAAGACTCCAGCTACTCAAGGACACCTCTGCCCTCAAAGTCAAGAGCTGACACGGATTTTAGTTCTTCCTCATTGGCTCTCACTCATGTTTGTACTTATTCTACCCGCTTGGCATCTGTCTTCCCTGTTGACTGCCTAACACCTGGGCTTCAAGCTTTAGGCACAAAGATCACACAGCCCTTATTGTTGTCTCTGACTGAACCCTGACTGATATAGTAAAATGAAGTGAACACTGTAGGGTGAATTCCTTAAGTTGCTTAATTCTATTTAAGAACTAGAACTCTATTCCATTTCATTCCAACCAAGATGACTTATAGTTGGATCAAATTTGGATGAATAAATTCAAATGGTCAATCAGGGAAAGAGATAATATAATATTTGTTCAATTAATTATACTAATTTTCTCATAGGTTGACAGTAGGAATTAAAAAGTGATTATGGGTTTTTTTTGACAAACTTTATTTTTCCCTAAAGAAGAAAAATTTACTTATTTCTTAAGCTACTAAAGTTTTAAGTTAATAAATCATTCTCAATAAATACAGAAACAGATTTGAAATATTTTATCATATTTTTAAAAATATTCTACTTCAAATATCAATGCAATTACAGACAACTATAGGAAGAAATCTAGCAACTGAAGAAAAGCACGTAATTTCTAGAATGGCCAGATTGCCCATCATTTACTATACATAAAGAGCTGACCAGATAATCTTTGTCTTTCAGGGCTTTAGAAATTTGTTTGAGTAAAATTATTTTAACTTTCCTATTTTTCTCTTTATGGACAAACAAGAAAAAAGAGTGATTCAAGGAATAACAAAGTGTTAGTGGTGGGGAGGAATAGAGAGATTCTGAATCCATTTTTCTGGTACATGATTACTAAAAAAGGATTCTAACATTATTCTACTATATGTTTCTTAATCTGGACTCCCACTTGTTGTTCTTGAAATGAAACATTCATAGAAGGAAAGAGGGCCAGTAGAGGCATAGCCTCTATTTTGTAAGCATAGTCACAAGATCATGGTCCTTCAGTAAATGTATAAAACATTCCATAAAAACCCTGTAATAACACTTGACACCTATTTCCAAAGACTTTATTTCTAAAATTGAACTACTTTATGCTAAATTAATTCAGAAGGGCATGAAGAAACTGCCATTCCTATAGCAACTAAAGGGAGAATTATAATTATTTTTAACTCATGTATATTTTATAGGAATTTTGAAAAGAAGGAAGTAGAGCTCAAGAAGCTAAACAACAGACAAGAAACCACAAATGATTTGAAAGCTTTTTCCTAACTGTGCTACTAATCTGATAACTACTCCACTATTATCTCCACATCACTTCCTTCTTCTGACCAACAGGAGTAAAAAGTCCTGGCCTAATTCATGGGATTTCTAGGGGGAAGTACTAATGGACTCCAATAGAAAGCTCTCTGCAAACTAAGATCACTCACAAAATCCTTCATGATAAAAATGGCTCTTATTCTCATATACTCTAAACTCATCAAGCACTCGAATTTGATGGCCAAATCATTCTCTGAGCTATTTCAAGATATTCTCTTAGAGAATAAAAAAAAAAAAAAAAAAGATCTTATAGACCCTGAATCCTAAATGAAGAATGGACATAGAGCTTGAACTTTAACTGCTTTCCTTTCTCTCTATTCAATACCATCAGCCCCACACAGCTTATCAAAATTTAACAAAACATTTTATTTAATTCATTAATGACAGAAATAAAAGAGAAAGACCTTGTAAATATACACCAAAGCTAGCTAATAGAATGTGTGGCAGGTTTAAATTATTTATGAATTCCAAAAAGAGATATTATGTTTATAAACTGGTCTATTCCTCTGGGTATGATATTCATTGATTGCTTCAAACACAAAGGCTTTATGTTTACTTGATTAAATCAAGATTAGGGCTTTGATTCAACCACATCATTAGGGCATGCAGGGTTGAGTTTCTTCCCCCTTGGTGGGCCATATAAACGGACACTCAGTCAAGAACAAAGAAGAAATATACAGAGGAAGAGAGAAGTAGATACACAGAAAAAGACATGGCAGAGGAGAGAACTTGGTTTTGATGCTGGAGCCCTGTGGAGAAGTTAGCCATTCTCCTGATAGTTTACAGATGAAGAGACCAGAGCCCTGAGCAGCTAAGAAGATTGGGAAAGAAACGAGCCCTCCAGCCACAGTTGAGATCGGAAGAAGCTGGTCCCACAGAGCCTGAAGAGGAAGAGGAAGGCTGAACCCTTGCAGATGTCACCCGCCACCTTGCTTCAACACATGGCAACAGACTTTGGCTGTGAAAGTAACCTTGAGTTTGACCCTTTAGAGCCTTGTAACTGTGAGCTCCTACCCGAAATAAATACGTTTTATAAAAGCCAAGAGAGTTCTGCTACTTTGCATCAGCACAAATACAGAAGGTAAGTTTGAATTAACTTACCATGGCTGTCTGTGAACCCTGAACAAAATTGCATTGTCTTTTCTAGTCCTGCATATATTATCCTATTCTGAAACTGGTATTATGAGCTATGTGAATTCCTATCATCTTATGTCACAAGTGATTAAGTCAGGCTATCATTACAAATCCATTTACAAGCAACTGGTAATACTGGTAACCCCAATGTATATCTCCAACTTTTAACCAAATATAAAATTCTGTGTTAGTACATACAGTCCTCCAGAGTAGCACTGAGGCCTATGGGTATAAAGACAGAAACTTGCTTTCCATAACTTTTGTACATTATACAAATTCTGGTAAGTATCAGACTCTGTTGTACAAATGTGTACTAATAAACTCAGAAGAATCACCCAAAGTTATATACCCTGAGCAAATCAATTTTTTCCACTGAAATATATATATAAAACCTATAGCCAGTGAGGCAGCAGTGCCAAGAAGTGCACTAATCAAATCTAGGATCAAGATGTTGGGATTCACTAAATATAAAAGCTCTGAGCTTGCATAGCATGATGCCACTTGCTCCCACTGTGGGGTATATTCTGTCTCTTTGCTCTCCCAACACTTGAAGGCTAAGTCTTAGGCTGGTAGCTCTGGACCTTGCTCTGATAAGACATACAATAATGGCCTAAGAAGCCTTTGGAGAGATAGAGAGCATTTATACCTACAAGACAACTAATGGACCATTGCAGACACCCACTTAGAAATTATTCTACCCCTGCCTCTAAAGTATGTATGTATGTGAGTGAGCGGCATGAATTATAAAATCTATTTGTTTTGGTAGATTATTTAGTTTTATGTTGGACACTCTTTTGTTATATTAAATAATTCTATTTAATATAGAATTATATTTAATTTATTATATATATTTATATATTTAATATTTATATATTTAATTTATTATCTATTTAATATAGTGAAAAGGCCGTTTCCACTTATAACTTAGAAAATGGATAAATATAAGGTAGTTCACTACAGTCTTAGGAATGCCCCTTCACCTTCCATTAGACTGACAAGTCTTATTTCCCAAATTCTTCTTTTTAATTATTCACTTCAGATCAGGTGTGGTCATATAGGTAAGAATAGCACAAAAGGACAGATACACTTAATTGGTCACCATAACTTGACCAACAGTTCAATGGTGCTGTATGGTGGGCTTCCTAAACTCCATCAGGTCTTTCACTTCCTTTCATGCTCAAGCAAATGGCCTAATTCATGAGACAAAGCCAATGGTGATCCTTTAAGGAAAATACCTATCTTCCATATTTATACTACAAACCAAAGTCAAGGAGAAAAGAGTATCTTTAGTTCCACAATAGTAAAATATATCCACAGCCAAACTAGAAATTTTCTAACCTCATCTCAACTCTAAACAATGAGGTCTAGGACAAGCCAGTATTAGTCTCATCTTTATCACTGTAAAGATCTACAAATATTTATTTTGAATTGGCTTTCCTTGTGTTTTATTCTTACTTTTGAGAAAAATGTCATCAGGGGTAATAGATATGTATTTTCCTGAGAGAAGCAGATGGTCTGGGGCTGTTGCCAAAGGAGCTCTGAAGAGAAAGTCCATGTGGGTGAACTATACCAAAGTAAAGTCAAGAGAGTTGAAGGAAACTATACGGAGACTCTTTAGGTAGGATTAAAAAGCTCTGCACCTTAAGAGATTCTCTGCCTATGGGTCTGGGCAGATTCATTACTTTCAGCTATTTCCTTTCCATATACTGTGCCACAGTTACTATACCCCATATACACCACGAATTTTCCATCTCATTATTCCTAAATATGATGGCCCTTTCATGCAATATCAATATAACTAAATAACTTGCGTCCTTCAAAGCCACGTGTCCTTCAAACCCACTTCATATGCGACCTCTTCTACAGAATCCTCAATCCTCCTAGTCTTTTCTGCCTACTCTTGAAACTTCAACCCACTGCCAATTTAGCAGTGGTAATTTCTCCTTCCTCTTACTCTTTTGTTAGTCTATGCCTCTCTTATTTTATGGTACTTGCCACTTCATAATCTGACACGGTGATTTTACATAAATATTTCATTTCTTCTAGAAGCTTCTCTTTGTAAGGCAGAGACCATGTTTAGTATGTGATTGATACACATTGATCTCACAGAAGAGACTTTTAAGTCTGTATTTTAATGTAGATTTTCAGTATCCAGTCTTCTTAATGGAAAGAATGAATCTTCCATAATAAGATTTTAGGAAAAATGCAAAACATGAGCCTCATTTTCAACATACATCACAGACTGTGGATTCCTTTTCAAGTTTTGCAAAGATGCTTTGCTCCTAATCAGTAATTCCTTGGTCAGCCTCGTAGTCTATTCTGTATTAACTTGCTCACTCCATGTTCTGGAAAATTACAACTCAATTATTTTGTGATAGTTTTGTTAAATGTAGATTCAGTATTTTGACTGCCAGCTTCTGGAGTTCCTAGGCAATCTATAATTTGAAAACCTAAAGAAGTAATTCTTAAGGACTTGTGGCTCAGGGACCCACTGAGTCTCTGATAAAAACTATGGGCCTAGCCAACTGGAAAATAAATGCAACTGCAAACAAGACAGTTCCATCCATTTGGCCCATGGGATCTAAGCCCCCTCTCAATTAGAGGCAGAATGGGCATCACTATCCCAGAATCCTCATAACTGGGGAATGATAGATGGACTAGAGTAGACTTACTGGTATTCTAGTATAGACTTATTGTGATTCTAGCAATGGAAGAACTGTTATCACTGATGTGGAGACAGTGGCCACTGGAGGTTCTGAGGGGAAGGAGAGGGAAAAATAGGGAGTAATATGAGGGCTTTTTCAGGATTTGGGAATTGTCCTGAATGACATTACAATGACAGATACAGGCCATTATATATTTTGTCATAACTTACAAAATTATGCGGGAGAAAGTGTAAACTACAATGTAAATTATAATCCACACTTAGCGGCAATGCTCCAAAATGTGTTCATCAATTGTAACAAATGTACCATACTAATAAAAGATGTTGTTAATGTGGGAAAATGTGTGATGAGTAGGGAGCAGGGCATATGGGAATCCCCTATATTTTTTATGTAACATTTATGTAATCTAAGTATCTTTCAAAAAAAATTAAAAAGTATATTATTTTTTAAAAATTAAGTTGAATGAGCCTTCAGGGACAAGTGAGTACTCTCTCAAAATCTAATGGATTTTGTCTCTAGAACCCTCCATCATCAGACTCAGGCATGGAAAAACAAGATTCCCAAGGTCTTAAAATTTCTCTGGCTTTATATTTTTCCGACAGAGAGTG
The DNA here is from genome assembly GCA_026826555.1 of Tolypeutes matacus. NCBI lineage: Eukaryota > Metazoa > Chordata > Mammalia > Cingulata > Chlamyphoridae > Tolypeutes > Tolypeutes matacus. The sequence goes on from JAKSZT010053872.1 coordinate 3,535,755, forward strand.
AAAATAAGACAAGTCCAAAACTCCTCATTATTGGACAACCATCACTATTAACAGTGGTGAAATATAAAAATTAAAGGAACTTTTCAAATAATCTATTTAGAACAGGAGATTTTAGTGACACCTGCTTGGAAGGCAAAACTAACATTTATTGAGTGTCTACTATGTACCAATCTCTTGCCATTCATTATGTAATAGAATCCTTATAATGTATCAATCCAGTTTTACTAAAGAGAAAACTGAAGCTCAGAGAGGAGAGAGAACCTGCCCCTTGTACACATATAGTAAGTGGCAGAGACAGAGACAGGAAACGAACACAGGATTTTTCACTTCACATTCTTCTCTTGAATCATGAGGTTAGTAATTTTTTCATCCTTTATTTTTTTTATTTATATATATTTTTAAATATACTTTTTAATTTTTTTAGAAGATACTTAGATTACATAAATGCTACATAAAAAATATAGGGGATTCCCATATGCCCTGCTCCCAACCCCTCCCACATTTTCCCACATTAACAACATCCTTCACTAGTGTGGTACATTTGTTACAATTGAGAACACATTTTGGAGCATTGTCACTAAGCATGGATTACAGTTTACATAATCTTTTGGTCTTAACTACAAGGCATTTTTTTTTTTTTCATTTTATCCACATGAAATTCTGACAAGCTAACAATTTGCAAATATTTTTCCACAAACCAAGTTCCTGTTGAAAGTGAGTACTTACTTGGCATATATATCTATACAGCAGAATATAGAAAAATGTCAGAAAATGAAGCTTTCCAGTATGCAACAGCTTAGAGAAAAATGAGTTGATAGGATGCTATTGTGAGCAGAAGAGTTTAATGAAGGTAGGTCAATGTCTTCTAACTTCACAAAAAGAAATTGCTTGGAATAGCTATTTTCTCAATTTTATATCTTCCCAAAGAAAGGGCTACCAGCAGCAGCCTGAATCCTACTTTATTCCTCAAAAAAAGAACTGCAATGCCAGCATTACCAATCACTCTTCTAAGATGAAAGGTCTTCTTTTCAAGTTTTAAACAGAGGGATGAGCTCTCCTTGAGTCTTCTCTAATTGTGAAGTTGGTTGAAAAGTGTAAAAGCCAAAGTTCTCTAACTTCCTTGATTCAAATACCTCTTGACAATACACTTAAAAATCAATATAGTATTGAAAACGATGCAGAAAAAAATGAAGTATATATTTATATTTTAAATTCACTTTGACCTATATTCTAATAGATTCTCAGACTACAAAAATGAGTATGCTGCATCTACAGAGTGTATCCTTGGGAGAGCATGTATAATTTTACCTTAACACTTGGTGCCCAGCATCCAATTTTACAAAATGACATTGCTGCTTCCTTATATGCAAAATATTGAATCCTTATTTTAGTTAGCTGATATAAAAATCATATTAAAAAATCTCTAGAATTGTGAAATAACAAAAACAAAATTAATATACCCCTTTTAACAACTACGTGCCTGCAGTTTTATGACATTGTTCCCTTGTCCTTTAGGTAAAATATCATTTAAGCCAGAGAGAGTACAAAAAGTGGGATTATTGTACTTTGTAGATCACAAGAGCAATGAGTGGTCGGGTCTTATTTAATCCTTCCATAAGCTTGTGAGATATTACAGTTTCCACTTTATAGTGAAACAATCAAGGATTAGAGAATGTTAGAGACATGTTGAAGTTGTGTGACAAGTGAAGAAAATATGGGAGATACTCATATAAATTGCCTAGCAAGCACGTACATAATAAATATCACCTGACAGGTGGAATAGAGAGGTTAGAGGGAGAGAAGCAGGAATAATAAAAAAGAAACAAAGTCTGTATGAAATCTCCATCTTCTGATGATATAATTATTTCTAATAAGAGGTGAGAAGATTCTCATTTCCAGATAACTTACGGATCATAGCTTGTAAATAGATCTTCAAAACATTAGAACTTTGGGGAATAAATAAGGAACAAAAAGACAATAATAAATATTCATATTTTGAGATACAATCATCTGATTTATCCAGCTCAATAAAAATAATTTTAAAAGAATTGATTAAATATATGGTATGGATTCCTGCCCTCTAGGTGTTTAGAGTCTGACTTGGGTGTAAAGGTTTCTATTCATTACACAAATATCAAATTCTAGGATCAGAAGGTAATCATGTATCAAAATGTCTGGAACAAACAGGAAGTGAAAGATTAGAGGATTCCCATGGGCTGGAGTAAACTGAAAATGTACTGGAAGAACTAGGAAGTATCATTTTTGAATAGATGGGAAGAAAACAGAACACGTACAAAGGAGAAAAGGCAGAAATGAGCAAGATACATGCCAGAAGAAAGGATTGACTAGAGTAGAGAATTTATGCTGGAAAATAATAGAAGGTAAATTTGAAGTAGTGGCATGGGAGTTTAGGTTTGACTCAGTAAGGAAAGAGTTCATTACAGATAATATCTCCTGATAATATCGCCCAGTATATATGGGCAAGTTCTCTAATTCATTGCATTCAGCACTCCTCTGTTGCAAAAGAACACCTATAGCAAGGCTTGCACTCGAGGTAATGGCAGATCAGCTTCTGATGTTCACTTAGTTGTACCAATGTTGTTTATTTCTCTCTAACTTTAATTTTCATATTTTCTTTTAAAGAAGTAAAACCTCATAAGTGGACATATCCACTTTAGAGTTGCTTTGAAGAAAGCTCTTAGAAATGTGATAATTGTTACCAATCATGTATATCTGAACGTGACACAGGTTAAATGACCTTCATTTCTTACTCAGGCTCTGAACCCATTGTATGCTTTCCCTTTTGATCTGCTCAATAATCAGCACTCTTATGGGCCAAAATATTTAATTAAATCAAAAATTTAATAGATACCAGCTTAGCCAGGAGAAAATAATTACATTATGAACACTAACATTACTAGAGCTTCATTAAAATAGAACATTAAACTATTCTGAGGAATGAACAAGAAAGTTCATTACCTCCATTACCTACTTGATTTTTTTTTTAAGGAGGTACTGGGGATTGAACCCTGGACCTCATACATGGGAAGCAGGCGCTCAACCACTGAGCTACACCTGCTACCCTCTACTTGATCTTAATCATATCATGTTCTCCTTACTTTATCTATACCAAATCAAAATGTTTTCATTCAAATAATTTTTCATTTGGTGAATGCCTACTATGTGCTTGGTCCTGTTATTTCTTTTCAAAAACCTTCTCTCATGTAATCATCCCAACAACTCTATATGATAAGAATTTTTACTTCAGTTTAACAGATAAGGAAATGAAGCTCAGAGAATTTATGTAACTTTCCAAAGATCTCTCAGTTAGTGAGAGGTTGAATAAGGTGTTCTGATTTCAAATACATTACATTCCACTTCACCGAGATGCTTCCATCACATGAAATTTCAAATTTATTACCAATTTGCTTCAAGTCATTTCCTAATATTAATATTAAAATTAGAACCACATCCCAATATTATGAATTTATTCTTTCTGGAGAAGAAGTAAAATTACCTTCAATATGTTTAGAAAAATTCTTATACCCAAACTTCTGTGGGCCAGATCCATGAATAAATGATAAGCTAAGGATGACTGAAGACAATAGAACGCTAGTGTTCAGCAAAGTCATTCTCTATTTTTTATTGACTAATGTCTGTTTTACTCTCATAATTTTGAATGCATTAATTAAACAGGAAGAAATTTCCTTGTTAACCAACAAGCAAGGACTTGGGTAGTGCTAATTATCCCTACTCTTAACACTGATCACCAAATTCTTTACCGAAGTCAATCAATAAGGTACACTTAATACAGAAGTTAAAGAAGTCACATCTAGGAAGCAGGAAGAATTAACTTGGTTTTCATTCATAAACAAATTTAGTTTCAGGTTGACACTTCTCACATAGTTGTTCATTTTGATGGGGAAAAGTTTTCCCTTCATTCGATCTGACAATTTAGAGGATTTGACTGTATTTCTCAGTTTGTGTTAGGACTTCAAGAAGTCTAAATTTTAGAGCTAGAAGCAGGTTTAGTCACATATCATTGATCAAGATGTCCACAGTAATTAAGTAGACCAAACTTTGACAGGAAAAGAAGTACCCAAATGGGCAAAAATCTTGCATTTCTTACTTTCTTAAGGCTTGGCATGGGGAGTAGCAAAAAACTTAGGTAGGTTCCACGAAGAAGTAGAAAGGACATTGGACGTGCTGGAGAACTGCATTATTCTAGCTCTGCTCTCCAAGGACCAGTTGTGGATTTTAAGAAAGCCACGTAATCTCTCCAGAACTCAATTTTCTCATTCAATCAACCAAAGAGGGAGGATGGGGCTCTCACTAATTCTTCTCTCTCCTTTATGATTGGCTACAGTGAGTCTTCTGCCAATCATGTGTAACCCTGGAGAAAGCAAAGCCTTTTAATTCAAAGCTCAAAAGCTGAGTAAGTGGTTTTCAGTTTTGCAGCCTGATAAGCCTCAGGGAGGATTATATGTATGGATTCACCCTGAAGTTTCCTTTGAAATTCAAGGACTCCTAGTAAGAACATAATTCATGATTTAAGATGTGACATTTGCCTAAATTTTTTTTTTTTAGTAACAAATGTAGGAAGGAGCTATAAAAATCTGAGTGGGAGAAACATTCTTAAAATAGCTGCAGTTGTGGTATTGGTTAGTCACAGGAAACCTAAATTACACAGAAGCTTGAAGCAACACTTTACGCATTTATTGAAACTGGACAGAGACGACAATAAGACTGATTGCTTCTTGCCATATCATGTAAACTATAGCTTCAAGTTCAAAGTGCTGGAGGCAAATTAAAAGAAGGCCAGAATTTGGGTTGAAGACGGAAGACTAGTTTGTAACTTCCTTTGAATCAGAAAATAAATGCCTATGAGAAAAAAACATATATGTCATGGCCAAATAAAAGACACCAGGGGTGTCAGGGTAAAATATGACAAAAACAAAGAATTTAATTTCTACCAATATTTGATTGCTGCTGTTAAATATTTACCAGCATTGCTAAGCTTATGAAATCAATTGATAGAAGAAATCAGTTTTACAGATATTTGTGTTCAGGTTACAGCTGAGATAACTGCCAGTTCAGCCAGCTTAAATTGAAAGGGAAAGTGACTTATAAGTATACAGAATTAACAAGCTTTTAGCTGTCAGGTTTTCTGAAAAGGGTATAAAAATACTACTACTGCTACTATCTCACATTCAGGAGTACCTCATAGCTCTCCAGGGGACTTTTTAATTATTTTCATGTGAGATACTTCCAGAAATTCTGTGACTAGGTAGAACTGTTATCCTTATTCCATTTTGCATATGAGAAATCTAAATTTCAGAAGGGCTATGGGACTGAGCCAAGTCCATACTATGAGTAAGATGGAGAGGTGGGACTCCAACCCACACCCTTTGAGTTAAGGAAACTTTCTGTTCTAATTCCCCAAAACAATCTAGTTAGAATATGCCCTTTAAGAGCCACTCATGAGTAGCTTCCTTTATGGTTTGTTTTTTTTTTAAAGATTTATTTGTTTACTTTTTCATCTGTTTTGCTGTTTTTTGTGTCCATTCGCTGGGCAATTCTCTGTGTCTGTTTCCTGCTCTCTCTTCTCATCCTTCTCCTCCTGTCTTCACCAAGATTTGATCCTGGGAACATCCAATGTGGAACAGAGGCATTCCGTCACCTGTGCCACCTTAGTTCCTAGTTTTTCAGCATGTCTCGCCTTGGCTCTCCCTTGTGTCACTCTCCTGTTATGTCATCATCTTGCTGCATGGCTCGGTGGGGTCTGGGGGCTCACCCATTCGCAGGGCCTAGTGGCCTGCACGCCTTCTATATTTTTCTTTATTTTACTGGGAGGTCCTAGGGAATGAACCCAAGTCCCTCCATATGGGAGACAGATGCCCAACCATTTGAGCCACATCCACCCCCTTATGTTTTTTGTATGTATTTAGTATTAGCTGTATAGTTTTTCGAGGTTCACTCCTGTTGCTAAATTGTAAAAAAGGATTTAATAGTGACTATTTTAGGTTGAATTGTAGCCCCCAAAAGATATCTATTCAAGCCCTAATTCCTAGTACCAGTGAATGTGATTTCATCTGGAAATAAGGTCTTTGCGGATGTCATCAAGTTAAGATGAGGTGCTACTGGATTAGGGTAGGCCCTAAACCCACTACGACCGGTATCTTTTTAAGAGGAGAAGAGATGCAGACTCACAGAAAGGACCATGTGACAACGGAACACCGAGGAGAGGCTAAAGAAGGGCTTGTAACAGATTCTCCCCTAGAGCATTCAGAGGCAGCATGGCCCTGCAGCACCTTGATTTTGGGCTTCTAGCCTCCAGAATTGTGATAGATTCCATTTCTGTTGCATTAAGCCACCCAGTTTGTGGTAATTTGTGACAGGCATCTTAGGGGACTAACTGAAAGTGCAGTCTCTCTGACTGCATCACTCCCATTTAGGTGGCTTCGCTTTTAATTTCCATCCATCCACAAAAGACACCCTTAGTGTATATACAGCTGGATTTTTTTTTTTTTTTTAATGCAGCAATCATTTTGGTTCAGGAAAAGAATAATAAAAATATACCTTCCAACAGCTGTATAAGGAGAGACCATTAAAACAAACTCCCAAGAAACTGGGCTTTAAAATTTGAAACAAGAGCTATACACTTCCTGCTTTTCACAAGTCTGATTTTTCCCATCCATTCTCTCGGTTGTTCCTGCACTGTCTGTGTGTGACTGATGTCACGATCATTTCAAAGGGTTTGATTTCAGGGGGTAAACTCCCCAGTCTAGGTAACGAGTTAAATTATTTAATAGCAGCCCTGATTTGTGCAATGCCTGTTCACTGAAGCAAAAGGCAGAAAGATAAAGCTGCTGCTACCCCTACTACATCACAGGCAGCTCATTTCCTAGGAAACTCTCAGGCAAGAAAGGAAGAGGCTTACGAGAGATGGGCAAAGGCTTGCTGGTCAAATGAGAGTTTTCTAGTTTTCTCCCCTTCTCTCACTCCTCATTTCAAAAGCACTGGCAAATTTGATAATGTTTGTTTGGGGCCCGGGTGCTTTAGAACATTTCAGGGTTCTAAAAGTACACAGCTAACTTTTTAAAAATATCTCACTCAAAATCTACCTTGAAAGAGTAACTTTTTAAGAAGCAAGCTAATTAGGCAGGCTAGTCTCAAACTGATCTCCAGCCAAGATTCAAGGGCAGAACTGACACAAAACAGCATGGAAATTGTGTTGCACAGATGATAGATTATGTGACTTCTGCCACCATCTAATTTATCCGAATAGTCTGGAAACTCCTAGGATCTAAGCAACAGGATTGCCCCACTGCCACATGGCAAGATCAGACAAGACCACCAAGAGCATTTGAACAGCAAATTTGATAATCCATGGTTGAATCTGAAACAGGTGACAAGCTTACAGCTAGAGGATCTGCCCCTCTGAAACGTGTAAAACTTTACCAAGAGAAAACAGAATTCAAGGACCATTTTTCCAATTTCAGTTGGGTCAGTAAGAAAGAATGGCAAAAGCTTTTGGATCAGAGTGTTGAATTGCACTGCACATTTTTCTTCCCTAGGTACTCAAATTCCATTAAAATTACAATGGAAAAGTTCAAAAGGAATATATTTACTGCCGATGCTGAGAAATGGGGTGACATGTCAGCAAGCCCATGATTTTAAACATTTAGGTAATGCAGAAAGCAGATGGGATTTTATTCATGAATAATCAAAGTTAAGAGAGGTATCTCCCAGAAAACACGTGGAGGAAGGCTACGGTGGGGAGAAGAGATTTTCTTCTGGTTGATTTCTTAGAAACTCTAGGGAGGCAGATATGAAGATGGATGAGTGGAACAGAAATCACAGTATTTAATTAAGAAGAGTTTATAGAACATTGTTCATTGTTTAGCTGTCCCTGCCTCACCTTCTTTTTAGGAGCAGCAACAGAGTATTATACCCAGGCTAACAGAATTTCTCTAAAGAAATCTATCTTGGCCCTAGAATAAGACATTCAGAATTCCCAACCACTGTATGCCATGCATGGGTTAAAGGTAGGGTGACCAAATGATTTATTGAGAGCAAAAGGGGTTGTTATGGATTGAATTATGTTCTGCAAAATGATCTAGGTTCAAGTCCTAATTTCAGGTCCTGTAAATGGAACCTTATTAGAAATAGGGTCTTTGAAGGCATGCTTAGTTAAGATGAAGCCAAAATGGATCAGGATGGGCCCTGCTCTAATATGACTGGGGTCCTATAAGAAGAGGAAGTGTGGACACAGGAGGAGACACACACAGGGGAAAAGACAGTCATATGAAGACAGAGGGACAAAGACCTGAGCCATGAGGCCATAAGCCAAGAATTGCCAGGATGGCTGGTCACCAGACAGCAGGAGCAGGCAGGAAGGATCCTTCTCTACAGGTTTCAGAGAGAACACGGTCCTATTGAAACATTGATTTCAGGCTTCTGCCTCCAGAATTGAGACAATAAATTGTATGTTGTTTTGAGCCACCTAGTTTGTGGTCAGGAAACTAAGACAGGGACTTTATTAATAATTTTGCTGAGACAATGGTATAAACTGAGAATAAGGGCAAACCCATGAGCGTGGCCACTCTAAGTTCATCCTGAGATACTGATCCTCTCAACACCTGAAGAAGCTGGTGGGGCTTAAATCTCTGCAATAGATGACAGCTCATCAACTTTCTTATGACATTTATTGAGCTCCAACTACATGCCAGTAGTTAAAATGAACCGAGGAGATAAAAATAAGACTAAGATATGGACTGTGGCCATAAGATGTTTATCTCTGTATTCCTCGTGGTCTCAGATTTTCAGTGGTGAGAAATTAAATGTGGCAAATAACTAGACCTGCTTTGAGTGGAGAAATTTGTCACTTTCCTTGATCCAACTCTTGGATTTTGCCTACATGCTTTTTACTCAATTTCCCTTTTTTATATAAATGCATTTTATGATTAGTCACTCAACCCTTTTGCATCAACATGTAGACACAAATTAACTTTAAAATATTAGTCCCATACTCTTCTTCTGTCAAATTTCAGACACCAACATTAGGATAAGCTTAGGGAAAATTCAAAAAATTCAAAATTATTAGGAGGTATCATATAATGTGCAGCCCCAGAAGTAGCAGTTAAAGGAAAAGGTCAATCTAAAATGCAGAGCTTCCTGTAAGTAAATATGTGCTGGGTTCTTTTTTTTTTGCACTATACCCAAACAAAAATAAACTATAGGCATTGGTTAAGAAAGAAAAGTAAATGATTATTAAAAAATCAGACATTAGTCCCACACTCAGCATATATCTATTCTTTCATAATGATGTCAGACCTGCTGTAGTCTCTGTCTCCCACCCCAAATCTCTAAAAATTAAAGAAAAGATTTTTTGTTTTAGGAGGTACCAGGGATTGAAGACTGGACCTCATACATGGGAAGAAGGTACTCAACCACTGAGCTACATCTGCTCCTCAAGAAAATATATTTTTAATAAATTCCATTTATTAATTGGAAAACTATAAGTGGTACCCTTGGTGAGCAATACCTAACAAGAAATTCCAGAAAGAGAGAAAGCAGAGGGATTAGGTTATAGAAGAAAACACACAGTAGAAGGCAGCTCCTGCAAAAGGAAAAAAAAAAAAAAAAAAAAAAAAGTGGCTCAGAGGATGTCCTGAACATGAATGGGTCAGATATTGGGCTCTGGGGCCACCAACAGAGGGACTAAGTAGATGGTTCAGTGATAGCAGCCAGGTAGATTACACTTTCCACATCACTATCCCTATCAACAAAAACGCCACACATCAGCAACAGAGCTATTTGTTACCGGGGTGGGGAACATGGGTAGGAGAAGCAAGTTCCAGGTGACTGTAACAATCATGAGGCAGGAGGAATCCATATGCCTAAAAGAATAGTAAAAATACCTAACTGGGCATCCCATGCAGGAAGAGATTCTTCCCAACTGCAGCCCACCCTCTCATTCTTGGCAGGAGGGTTTGCTCACCAGTTCCCTGAGTGCCCACCACCCACTCTACTCATTTATTTTACCAGCCTAGCCCTGTAAGCACTAGAGCTGTGATCCCTGCACTGGACGACCAACGGGCAATGAGAATTTATGCCACTGGGCAAAGGTTCAGTGAATTAAAATGGGCTCTACAGAAATAGCAGTTCTGTACAGCAGGAGAAACAGAGAGAATGAGAGGTGAGGAATTTTCTTGTTTGTCGGTTTTTTGTTTATTATTATTATTATTGTAATAATGAAAATGCTCTAAAATGATTGAAGTGATGAAGGCACAACTATGTGATTATACCAAATACCATTGATTGCATACTTTGGATGGATTGTATGCTTTATTAATGTATAGCAATAAAATTGATTTGTTTAAAAAAAATGGGCTCTGACAAAAACATCACGTTTTTTTTTTGATCAAGTGACAAGCGGCACTGCAAAGAGCCCCACTGGATGAAATAACTGGCCTTAACCTAAGGGCTTTTCTAAACCAATGATTTGATTTGCTGGGTCCAAAAATAACTGTGTGAACCACCATCTAGCAATAAACAAAGAATCACGTAGGAAGATTGTTAGAGCTTTTGCAAAGATAGGCAGATCCATCTCTTGAGGGAGTGTATAGGGGAAAGAAGCAAATGTTATTAAACTAGAAGGACTTTTAATTTTTAAGAAATGGGTTATTTTAAAATCCTTTTACCTAGTCCCTTGTGTTTCTGTGCTCATGTAGTTTCTGAGCAATGAATTATCAACTGAAGTGCACCCTTTCAAACAAATTACTTGCATAAGAGACAAGACCTTATTTCAAACTCAAATGGCAACCAAAGGTCAGGGAGCTCCTGCAATCTGACTAGACAGAGGACAAATATTGAGGGTTCAGATCACAGCAGCCAAAAATCTGGTGATATAATGACTGATAACAAGGTAAATGCAAAGTGAATAAAATAAAGTAATATTCTGAAATTATGCCCAAATTAAAACACCACACAGGCAAAACACTAAATATATGATTTTTAAGTTATTTACTTAAAGAATGCAAGCCTCACCTAAAACTCATGAAACTTAAAGAAGTAGGAATTCTTTCATGAAAATTGGTGAATGACTTTCTCCACAAAGGTAAAAAGAATACTAACACAATTTGTGTCAATCCTCAAATAAAGGCAAAAAAACTAACTCATTGTGGAAGCTATACAAAAGAAAAATGGCATTATCCTCAAGGTCAATGTGGCTTCGGAGGAAACAGTAACTTTTGAAATTTAAAATAGATTTTAGAAGTACCTAGAATGCATCACCACTCCAGTTGTCTGAAGATATTTTTTTAAAAAGCATACACCCAAGATGTTTGCTGACAAAAAACTTCATTAATAAAAATGTAGGTTAATCAAGGTTTAATACTGCAGCTCTGAAAATCTAGTACTTAATTAAAGTGTTTCAAAAATATATATCTGTTTAGACTGAGTATATTAAAATATAATTTTCCTTGAGGGAAAGTTTCCCTGAAGAAGATTCCTTTAAGAAAGGAATGTAAATGAACATGAAAGAAAATGTAGGAGATACTTATGGGCATTTACCAATTTCATTTCATATATAGACAGTGTGATATAATGATAAAAAATAACCAAAATTGGGGGCTGAAAACCATGATTTTGAGGTTTGTCTCTGTTATATATTCCTGATAAGTCAATCCAACAACTTCAATCTTCAGTTTCCCCACTGTTAAAATGGAGATGATAAAATGTCTGTCCTGGTTATCTCTCAATGTTTTAGAGGAATCAACTCATAAAATACCCTTAAAAGTGTCTGTATAATGGAAATTGGTTATTTCCTTAATTTTTATAGCACATACTCATCATTCCAATCCAGATATTTTTGGCCTCTCATAACCCAATTCATTTTGGTGACCTAGGGAAATTCAAAAGCCTTTTTCTCTTTTCCCCAAAACTGCCATTTCTACCCTAGAGTCACAGCTAATCTCTGACCATGCCATGACACAGTTCTATAATAATAAATTTATTGAATATCTAGAATGTGCCCAGGATGAATATATATTTATATGGCCTTTCTTTGGATCGGGAATTGTGTTCTAAGGGTTTCATATATACTAACTCATTTGATATTTACAATGAGCTTCTAAGGTAGGTACTTTGACTAATCCCTTTATGCAGGTGAGGAAACTAGGGCCAAGAGATTAAAAAACTTTCTCAGGGTCTTAAAAATAGTAGGCAGAACTATGAGATCTGAATTTATGGAGTTTGGCTTGAGAGTCAGTGTCCTACTTTAAACTGCCTCTCTTATACAGTGCAGTCAGTCATTCAGCCAAAAAATTCCAACTCAGTATTTTTTGCATTTCTGGAAGACTTTAATTACCTCATAATAAGAATGAGAGTTAAGTCTCATTGACCTACTAAATACATAAACCCATGCTAGACACTGATAGATACCTTTAATCTGGAGAACTATATAAAGAAGAGTTATAATGTGAATTTTTTAATTTTTGAGATGAAGAAAGTTGAAGTCAGAATAGTTATCAAATATCAAATACATGTGAGTAGTACATAGAAAAGCCAAGACTGAACAATTGAGATCTATCAGCACCCAAAGAATATTTCTGCTCTTTACCTGCCTTATGATTTACCTTATCAGAAAACTCTAGACCATCATTGCAAGCTCAAGCAAAACTAAGGAACAGGCATGTTCAGGTCCCAACTGCTGAATTTGAATCCATTTGTAAGTAGGACCTGTAAAGATGTTATTAGTCAAGGTTTGCCCAAACTGAGTGAAAATGGGCCTTCATCCAATATACTGTAGCCCCACAAGCAAAGGAAAGGGGACACACAGAGAGACTCCACAGGGAGTAGCCAGGAGCTGGAGGTGAACAGAACCAGGAAAAGAAAGGAGAAGGTGCCACCATGTGTATTGCTGGGTGATAGAAAAGCCAAGGAACGCCTGGCCAGCTAGAAGCAGACCCTGGGAAGAAGTAAACCTTCTAGCCTCTGAAATAGCAAAACAATAAATTCCTGTTGTTATTCCAACCCCATTGTATGGTATCTGTTTTAGCAGCCAAGAAACTAAATCACTTGCTTTAGAACATCAGGATGTCCAGGTCAATTAAATCAGAATCTCTGGGGATGGATCTCACACATTAGTATTCTTTAAAATAAGCAATGTACAGCAAAATTGAAGAGCCAGTTGTCTAGAAAATATCCACCACTAAAATTGGCATTCTATTGTCACTTAGCAATCAGCCTCCGGGTTTCAGAATCCTGGTTTGAACATCTTTTGACTTTTTTTCCCCCGTTGAAATGAGGATTTGAAAGGGAGAGAGAAAATAGCTTCAGTTGACCTCTAATTACTTCCTTGCTTTTCCAGCAAAACCTGGAATCAGATTCACCTGAGCAGCTGATTTTTTCTCAACCACCTCATGGTACCATTGTATTTAAGTCAAACAAACATTTACAATATTAATAGTAGAAGACAATGTTAACTTGAGTCACTCACTGAATCCTGTTTTGGCACAAGTTTGGGAAAGACAACCCTTGTAAAAGAAAAATCTCTACCTGTGAAAACTGAGATCCAGGTTAGTCTGGCAACACAGCATTTTCCCCCAGAATGCTTATCAAGTGGAGTGAAAACCTTGCCCTCCCCGACCCCCTTCACTTTCTGATTGTCTGCCGCCTGCCTGGAATGTCTCCTGGCCTTAGATGCCCAGCCAAATGCTGATCACAATGCCAAAGCAGCGTTTGGGCAGCAAAAGCACTGACTGCGGTGTTGGCTTCCGAGAATCTAAGTGGGTCGTTGAGGTCTTCGTTTCTCTGCATTTGGCTCCATTCTAAAAGAATTTAGACAAGCAGAAGATTTGTCCCATTGATTTCAAAATGCAGTCTTCAGAAAGTGCAGATTGAGCATGTGAAATTAATTCTGCTACATGCCTGAAAGCCAAAGTGAAAACCTGTATTTATTAACATTTTTGAGAGCTAGCATGTTAAAGAACCTAGTAATGGAAGGTTAAGTGACTCATGCCATGTCACAGAGTTAATTCAAGCATTAGGAAGGGGAAGAGGAGCCAGTTCCTCAAATACCTGACCTAGTGCTCATCCCACTAACAAATTTTAGTGTCTTATGGTACAGTTCCAATTCTAAACAGTCTAGATGAAAGTGGAAATTGGCAGCCCCCCCCCCTTTTTTTGGGGGGGGGGTACTAGTTTATCTTTCAAAAATTTAAATGCACATATTCTTGATTCATTCATTTCAGGAATATACCCTACAGAAATATATACATGTACAAATATATTCGAACAAGAATGTTTTTTGCCACATTCTTTGTGACAGTGGGAAATTGAAATCAACATAAACATCTATTAATATAGCCCTTAAAAAGAATGAAGTAGATCTTTAAGTACTGATTTGGAAAGGTCTCCAACGGATAGAGTTAAATTAAAAATCAAGTCACAAAAATTAGTTACAGTATGATCCCATTTATTCAGAAGAGGAAAGTGTGTGTGTGTGTGTATAAATTTATAGGAAGCATCTGGAAGAACCATTAAAAGTGGTTGTTTCTGCTAAAAGCAGGGAGGAATCTGAGTATACTTTTGCATCAAAGGACACTGATACATAGAGAACAAGTTTCCATAATACTTGTGTAATTAAGAATAAACATATTTGGAAAAGTACCCCCTAACCTCATTGTAAACAATCCAGAATTTTCACAAAGGGCATACTTGTTTAGAAATATAGATGTTTTTTTTAATAATATAAATGAAAATGTTAAATTTCCACTATGCTAGAACCTTGGTTATAAATTAGTTGCATCATGACCAAAGAATAAAGAGAAGCTAATTCAATAAAGAATAATTAGCATATTAACTGAAATTCTTCATAGTCTTCTTTTATCAAGGTTAATTCTGTTGGGTTTTTAGTGTTAGAAAGGAATATAAACAACCATGGATAATATAATTTTATGAGGCTGTGAATGTTTACATTTTTTAAAAGCAGGTTTGTAAATCATAGCCTAAACATAAATAAATTTCTCAGGATGAGAGTAAGACCAACAAAATAAAAAACCGATTCAAACATGCCTCCTCCTATACCAACTAATAAATTTCATAATACCTTATTTCACAGGACTGCAGAGGAGGCTTGTATTTATCTGTGACTTGTTAGAAAGGCAGAGTCAGCAGGACACTGGATAAAGAGAGCTTCCATTCATATCATGGTATGGACCAGGAAGGGTGGAAGTACAGAGTGCGTCTCTGGTCTTCAGTGGTAGATACCCAGACTTTACACAAAAGGTGATATAAGAAACAGGCAGGTCAGTGGGTAGAATCATAAAGAAGCAGATCTCCAAGTGGACAAGACAGAGTGCTCTTCCAAGTAAACAGAGTAATATGTGAAATAGCATGAATGTGAAGAACATAGTAGACCTTAGAAAACTTCAGTGGAGCTGGAGCATAGAGTTGGTAGAGGAGGTAGGAGACAATGCTGAAGATGGAGGGCAGGCGCAGATAATGAAGGGCCTGCATAAGCCAAGGAAATGAATTTGGACTTTTTATCCTTTAGTCCTGTGCAGTCCTGCATGGGGGTCTCTACATGCAGCTACTGCACACCTGCAACGTGACCAGAGCAACTTGAGATGTGCCTTAAGTGTAAAGAACACATCAGATATTGAAGACAGTGTTTAAAAAAATGTAGATTATCACATTATTATTTTTAAAATGATGACATGTTGAAATGATAATGTTTGGGGGCATATTGGTTAAATGAAATATATTAAAGAAATTAGTTTCACCTATTTGCTTTAAAAAAAAATTAATGTCGCTACTAAAAATTTTAAATTACATCTATTGCTTGTATTATATTTCTACTTAACAATGCTGCTTTAGAAAATGGACAGATATCTAGCAGAGGAGTGATAACTGGTATATTAGTCTGCCAAAGGGGTGCTGATGCAAAGTACCAGAAAACTGTTGGCTTTTATAAAGGGTATTTATTTGGGGTAAAAGCTTACAGTTACAAGGCCATAAGAGTCCAACTCAAGGCTGCTTTCTCACCAAAGATGGTTGCCTGTCTAAGGGGTCAGCCTTCCCCTCTCTCAGCTACAAGCTGGCATAGGGCTCTTTCCTTCCAGGCCTTATCAGCTACTCAGCTGCTCTGTGCTCTTCAGCTGCAAACCATCAGGCAAATGGCTCATCCCTATTTCTGGGCCACAGAATCAAAGTTCTCTCCTCTGCCATGTCTATGGAGCTTTCTCTCTTCCTGTGTCTTCTGTGTGTCTTCTTGAGTGAGTGTCCATTTATATCAGTCCACCAAGGGGGTGGGGATTCAACCCTGAGTCACACTCTACTAACATGGTAGAATCAAAGCCCTAATCTTTTATCAAGTAAACTCAAAACCTTTGAATTTAATACAGTCAAAGGGCATCACACCCAGAGAATAGACCACTTTACAAACATAGTTTTTCTCTTTTTTGGGACATTCATAAATAATCTCCAACTGCCACAGATGGGATTTGCACTTTAGAACTACTCTCCAGGGTGAATGAAGGTAGAACCAGATAGGATGCAAGAAAACCAGTTCCAAAGCTATCGTAACAGCTGGAGAACAGAAGATAAAGGCTTGTCAAAGCAAGGATGCTGGAGAAGAAAATAAGGAGACAGATAAAACCATGAGCTGTAGTGAAGAAAGGAACAAAATGAAGATAAATTTCAAATTTTTTGTTTGGATGGTTGGGTTAGTGATGATTTCATTAAGTCAGAAGAAGATATAACAGGAAGATCTGGTTCGAATAAGAAGTTCAGAAAAACTGATTAATTCAGTATAGGATATGTTGTGTTTGAGATGACTTATGGGACTGTAACTGAGAGTTAAGACTGACAAATGATTATGATTACTGAATCACTATATAGATGCTTTTTTTTTTTTTTTTACTTTCTAGTATATTGTAGAATAGTATCTGAAATTACTGAAACTTGCTGAACTAGTCTCCACCCTTGTTTATACTTACTGTTGTGATGGTTTTTCTAGCCTGGGCCCAACCCTGTTTACACTTGATATTATAATGGTAACCACTACACTGTCCTTGTTTGAATCCATAAAAACTCTAAACTCTTAGTCTCAGGGAGACAGAGTTTTAGGCTGATAAGTCATCTGATCTCCTGCTTCACCCTTAGCAATAAACTCTTCTCTCTTTGAAACCCTGGCGTCTCAGGAATTGGTCATCTGAGTGCATTGGGCAGTCAGACTCCTCATTGCTTAGGGACCTTAGTTCCACCCAAATCACCAAATTGTTACCGAGCATAAGCCAAGGAGTCTCTGCCCAAAGTTCTGGAGCCCCAGCAGGACAGGTAATAAAGCACAATAACTGAGCCTTTTGCAGCCGCTGGATTCTATTAGCCTAGAGGCTTGGTGATTGGTATTCCCCTGCTCTGCTGGCACACCAGGTCCTCCGCGCATTAAAGCTTCACAGGGAGAAACAGTTCCCAGGTCCAGGTCCAGACACCTGGCCAGGTGAGTGAGCCCCCAAGGTAGAGGTGGATCAGGAAGTTCGTACAGGACTCGAGGCCCTTGGACCTGGATTTTGAGGCCATAGGTCCCACATACAGAATGATGCCCCTTGCGATGACCTCAAAACTGTTTCTGTTGTCTGATTACTGTTCTGTATGGGATTTTAGGCCCTGACCTGAGCCTGTCTGTTGAATATCCTACTGAGATTTAAGTAATCCAGCAATCGATTGGTATTTAATAAAATTAAGTGTTTAACTATTTAATAAAATTAAGTGTTTAACGTCTGTTCAATTGTTAATTGATGTGTTACTTAGAAATAGTGTTAAGTGCCTGTCTGATTGTTAATTGCTGTGTTACCTTGATATAGTGTTAAGTTTCTGTTTAAATTGTCAATTGGTGTGTCACTGCATTAGTATTGTTCAGTTGCTCCTAATTGGTTATTCATTACTACAACTCTTTAAAATGGGAAATTCTAATTCTAACAGCATTCCTGAATGTAGCCCTTTGGGCTATATTTTGAAAAACTGGGAAGGCTTTAGTTATGAAATAAACAAACAAAAAAATGGTTTATTTCTGTAATACAGTCTGGCTTCAATATGATTTAGAATCAGCAGAAAAATGGCCTGAAAATGATTCTATAGGAAAGAGCACTGTATTACAATCAGATTTGTTCTGCGGAAGAAAGCATAAATGGGCATAGATGATGTATATTCAGTCCTTTATTTGTCCCTCTAAAAAATTAACGTTAGTAAGAAAATATAAAATGTTACCTGTAAGGACTAGCAGAAAAGGAAAAAAAAGTCCTCCCTGATTCAAGTTCGGAGAATCCAACAGAGCCTTTATTAATGCCTCCTGCATATTCCCCTTTACTGGAGGTAAAAGAGCCTGAGATAGAAATAATCGCCCCCTCCCCATCACACTACTCAATTCAGCCAGACTTTCTCTCTTAAATCAGCAGCTGAGCCACCTGCAAAATTTCTATTCCTCCGGAGGGAGCCCCAAAAGAATTTGTATATGTACATGCCCTATCAGATTTATATAACTGGGAAAACAATAGCCCACTCTACAGAGAAGACCCAGTAAAAATAGAAAGAGTAATTGCTTCAATATTAGCAACCTATAACCCAAATTGGGCTAATATTTTAGCCTTGTTAAACACCTTAATAACAGGAAATTAATGGAGAATAGTAATTGAAAAAGCAGAGCAGGAAGTAGATAAGAAACAAAGAGAAAATTCTGGCAACTCAGTGTATGCTGGAACAAATTTAATACCAACAGTAAGGGATCCCAAATGAAATCCAAATAATGCTGGTGACTGGGCTTAATTAAAGCACTATAAAACGTATTATTGTAGGTCTGCAAAAAGGGGTCTCTAAAACTAGAAATAATTTATACTCCTACAGGCAATACAAAGTCCAGAAAATACCATAAATTTTAATATGATCTTTATTACTCAGATTTCCTGATATAAAAAGAAAGGTACAGAAAATTGATGGAGGACTAGAATTTCTTATTTCTAGGTTGTTTGAAATCGCCTTTAAAGTTTATAGTAACAGGGACTAAGTTAAAGAAGACCAGTACTTCAAAAGAATAATAGCACTTCTCGGGACTCTAATAACCAAGGATAACCAGGAAAAAATTACAGCAGGAAGGTAAGACTCTTGGGCCCCCGTCAAGGGGTGGGAGAAATTGCTAAGAAATTAGGAACCAACCAATGTGTATACTGCAAGGAAGAAGGACACTGGAAAATGGATTGTCCTAGCTGACCCCCGGGAAAAACCTGAGGAAAGCAAGGTGGCAACTGACAGAGACCAGGAATGAGGCGCAGAGTCGCTACTAAAGAAACCCCACTTCTCTCAATCTTCCACCAGAAGCCTCAGGTAACAAGATTAAATTAAAAACCCCAGCTTTTATTCCAGGTATATATGTGGAAGATATCTTAGTCACAAGACATTCAAGAAAAGAGTAAAAATTTATGGTTCAAAATGGTGAGTTTTATATTTCTGTGTTTGTTTTGTTTTTTTAAAGATTTATTTTGCTTAATTTACTTTTTATCCACTTTTAACCCCCCCCTCCCCATTTTTGCTGTTTTTGTGTCCATTCGCTGGGCAATTCTGTGTGTCTGTTTCCTGCCCTCTCTTCTCATCTTTCTCCTCTGTCTTCACCGGGATTCGATCCTGGGAACCTCCGATGTGGGAGAGAGGTGCCCTACCACCTGTGCCACCTTAGTTCCTGGTTTTTTTGGCGCATCTTATCTTGGCTCTCCCTTTGTGTCACTCTCCTGTTACGTCATCATATTGCTGCATGGCTTGGTGGGGCCTGGCACGCCTGTGTGCAGGACCTGGGGGCTCATCTGCGTGCGGGGCCTGGGGGCTCACCCACTCTCGCCTAGCAGTCTGCTCGTCTTCTATATTTTTCTTTATTTTACCAGGAGGTCCCAGGGATCGAACCCAGGTCCCTCCATGTGGGAGACAGATGCCCAACCATTTGAGCCACATTCGCCCCTGTGTGTTTCTGTTTTTTTGAGTGTGTCTAACTTTCTATTTGTGTCTATATATTTGTTCAATATATATTTTCATACCTCTGGATGATAATACCAAACTAAACAAAATTCGTAAGAGAGCTCTATTCAAATTGCTCAAAAAACAATAACAAAAGCACCTATATAAAAATATAGCTTAGTACTCCTGGAGTCCCAGAAATTAGGAAAGTCGTGCTTCCAGTGCTCTTTTAAACCTCTCCTACCGTCTGGTCATTTAAATTTATAAGCCCGAAAACTCAGACCTTTACCAATCAATTTACAGGAAGGCTTGTGAAGATCATGCCGAAATCTAGAAAGACAAAACTATTAGACAAAAAACTGAAAGAAAAAAAAGAAGAAATCCTCCCTATCTAAAACAGCAGCCAAATAAGCCCCAATAAAGCCTCTGGGCACCAGGATTCAGGATGTTAGTTCTTGGAATTACTATAAACAACCTGGGCATTAGAAAGAAAATGGATATTATAGCTCTCCAGTCCAAAACCTTCAGAAAGACAGGGGAAGAGTGACTTTAATTTAGAGTTCTTTCTGCTGGGCCTGGGGTTTGGGGCTGATGGGCACAAGGGAAGTTTTGTAAAATAAGCCATGTTTTAAGAGGTTTATCCTGTGGGCTGGGTTCCTTGATTGCTATAAAGTTCTGAAGGAATTCCCCAATTTGGAATTATTTTTTTTACTAATAATACCTTTCCAATGGTAGCTGCAGAAGACAAGTCATTATTAAAACATTTATAGCCTTGGGATGGGATAATTAAATACGATATAATTGCCAAATTTCACTAAGTAAAGGAAAATGGCCTTGAGAGCTATGGAAAAGGTTTTCCTGGATTATGCTTGGGACAAATTAAACCATTGTAGTATCTTCTCCAGAGCCTGAGAGTCAGGGTGCTTTTGAGGTTGTTCATAATATTGGGATATTTGTATTCATACAAAACTGGAGTTTGGTTTTCCATCTGTTGAAATAATGATATTTTCTAGGATTATTGGTCTGCTCTTAATGAAAGGTTGTAAAAAATTTTCTTAACCATCTGAGTGTTCTATTTAGAAGACAAAGATTCTATATCATATCAGAATAATATCCTCATTTATGTTCATGTTGCTCACTTTTAAAGGAATTAAGTCTTTTTATTACAATCTTATTAAATCATATTAAACAGGGAACCAAATATTGTTTCACAGTGACCCATTTTCCTGTTTAAACATAATGTTCAAACCTGACAACTTTTGACATTTTGCCTTTTTGACATTTTGCTAAAAATAATTAGTTTAATATATTACAAGTTGAATGGGAAGTGTAATAATAAAAATTAGAAGGGATATTCTAACTTCTGTTGGTGGAATTTGTTAGTGAAATGTTATTCATATAAATATTAAGAAATTGTATTAAATTTCTAATGACTTGACAATGTTCTCACTGCCCATGTTATGTCCTCATACTGATCTGCATGATGTTGGAAAACAGTACGGTATTGTTGGTTATAATTTTAATTATTCTTAGAAGGATGTTACATACCCTGGAAATGAACAAATTTCCTGGTCAGTAACACTGTTTTGCTCTAATGCTTCTCTAAAAGTGTATATAGTCAGCTACAGATCAGAATTTCATCTTCAATAAAAAGGGACTTTAAAAAGGAAGCAAGGCAAGTCAATAAATTATATTCTATCTGTTAAAAAAACATAACCCTGGTAAAAATATAAAGATAAAATGAAACAAATCTTCTGCTATAATCTGTGGTTGATGATCTTAATATAAATTAATTGTCAAAAAAAATTTTTTTTTTAATTTCTAAAAATAGCTTCATTTAAAAATGCTCATAATGGAATTAGGCCCTATATTGTAAGCTGTTGCAGCAGTCCTATTTATTTCTGGGATTTAATTGTTAATCCTCAACTCTGAGATGCTTTGCTCTTTATGTAACCTACTAGCTCCCTGGAATTTTAGGTGTCTCTATGACACCTGATACTCAGAGCTAAACTCCAGCTCTAAAGGTGCTAAAGAATCAACATTAATTCTAAAAGACACCTCCATAACAACAATTCTTAAATAAGCTAAAGAAAGGATCAGACTTCAATTAAAAGGTGAATGGAGCTGATCTAGTAAAACACTAAGGTGAATCAGAAAAAAAAAGGTAAAAAGTAATATCTGTATTTTAAAAACTTATTTTCTATGGTGGACCAAAAGGGAGAAATTTAGTTTGTCAGAATTTTTTTTTCACATTTTCTGTGGCACACTATCTAACTTAACCTGTCTGGTCAGTTTATTTGAACAAACAAGCTCAGCTTTATTCAATATGGAATCTAAGATAGGGAAAGAGATCTTAGTATCCTGTACAGAGTGTTTGGGGCATAAAATAAAAGGAATTGCAAGGTCCCTTATGGGATGGGGAAGGGCTGAAACTACTGAACTTCTCCACCTAAGGAATTCCTGCTATTCCCTCAAGCAATAAGAGCTCCCAATTTACTGACCATGTAAACAAAGAATTTAGCAACTTAGGTCTAAATCTAAGACCTACTCCTTTTTAGAAAACACCAATTATCCCCATTTAAATTCTCTCTCTTATAACAGGGAGACCTTTGAAAGTAAACTGAAATATATGAGTCCTGCCTAATAAAAGGGAATATGCTAATAAGCCAGTCTCGAGGCTTACACTTAGGAAACTTATTTCTGACATGGAGAAGCTAAGCTTAAGTATAATTAATGCCTAAGAGTCACCTTCTGAAAAACCACTTTGTTGCCCAGATGTGGCCTCTCTAAGCCAAACTTTACAGGTCACATGATTACCAGGGGTAAGTCACCGTGGAGCATGTCTCCCGGGGGTGAGCCCTGACCTGGCATCATGGGATTAGACCAGAAGGGGGAAAAGAAATAAAATAAAGAAAGTGTCAATGGCTAAGAGATTTCAAATAGAGTTGGGAGGTCATTCTGGATGTTACTCTTGAGCAGGTTTCAGCCAGATATTACAAAGCCCCAAGCCACAGTGTTCCTCAAAACCCTAAGGTATACTCCAGGCTCTACCTAAGAATCTACAAAAATTATTTCCCCAGTGTAACATAGTTTTACTTCTTTTATTTAAACCTGTAATTTCCAATTTTCTCTGTAAATTTGTTTTTCAGAGACTTAAAGCCTCTGGATTGTTCCTATGCCAACTTAGTCCAGAAACCCAAAGGTATCAGTCTCTTCAAGAATGACAACCCAGTTTCATTCCTCTACCCCATAATGTTGACACGCCTTTTCAGCATGAAGAATTTAGTATGGTCATCACCTAGAATGAGGAAACAAACAAAACAACAAAGAGGAGTTGTAACAGGGAGTTAAGAATTGACAGATGAAAATGATTACTGAATCATTATATAAATGCTTTTTTAACTTTCCAGTACATTGTAGAATAGCCAAAAGTTAATACCTGTAATTATTGAAACTTGCTGATTATACTTACTACAGTCAGCCCTTATTTATACTATTGTGATGCTGGAAACTGTCCTTTCTGAAAAGAGCACGGAACTCTGAGGAAAGCCAAATTTATGAGGTAAGTAAGAAACCTATCAAGAGAGATGGTAGATCCAAGATGGTGGAGTAAGGAGTGGCAGGGTGTACCTGTCCTCCAGAAACAGCAAGAAGACAGGTAGGTTTGCCGGGCACCGAGGAAGCAGTGGGGATGCAGGGGGAGCGCCGTGGGTGGCTGCAAGGGAGGCCTTGCCAGACACCAGGAAAGAGGAGGGGTGGAGGAAGAGGAGGATGAGTGGCTTGCAGGGAGGTCATGCTGGATGCTGGGGAAGTGAAGCGAGTGCCCCATGAGAAAGGCCTTGCTGGCGGCAGGGGAAGTGTCATGGGAAGTTCACAAGGGTGGTTTGTGAGGGAGGCCTTATGGATGTAGGCGGGCACAGGCAGGTGCAGGTAGGTGCAGGGTATAGTGAGACACTGGTGCTTGGTCTCCAGAGGCCAAGGTACTATGGTAAAACATTCAGGAAGGGGCAGAACAAGGAGCCTGAGAGAGGCCTCTGCAGAGGAACTAGCCCTTTGGAACTGATATGCATCCCCTTCATGGGTCCCTGACCCAGTGCTGATCAGTTAAACATGGACAATTCTAAAGATTTAGAATAAGCTGAACCAGTTGACAAAGAAGAGACAAAGCCAGACAACAAAACCCTAGGCAAAAGAGAGAAACTAACGATTTGCATAAACTCATCAAGATTATCGATGCCTAGATATCAGCAAAAATTACAAGCCCTATGAAGAAACAGGAAGATATGGCCAGGTCAAAGGAACAAGTTAAAAAGTTGGAAGAAATGCAGAATTTGGAGCAACTAGTCAAAGATGTCTAAATGAGTCTTCTAAACCAATTCAAGGAGATGAAGGAAGAGATAAAGGGTATTAAGAAGTCACTGGGTGAGCATACAGAAGAAAGTGAAACATACAAAGAAAAATAACAGAACTTATGGTAATGAAAGGCACAATAGAAGAGATTAAAAATAGAACACATATAGAATAAACCTGGAAAAAATTGAGCAGTGTCTCAGGGAATTAAGTGACAACATGAAACACAGAAACATACACATTATGGATGCCCCAAAGGGAGAAGAGAAGGGAAAAGGTGCAGAAGGGGTGTTTGAGGAAATAATGGCCAAAAATTTCCCAACTCTTATGAGGGACATGGATGTACACATCCACAAAGCACAGCTTACTCCAAACAGAATAAATCCTAACAGAACTACTCTGAAACACATACAATCAGATTGTCAAATGACAAAGATAAGGAATCCTGAAAGCATCAAGAGAAAAGCAATCCATCACAAACAAGAGATGCTCGATAAGATTAAGTGCTGATTTCCCATTAGAAACCATGGAGGCGAGAAGGTAGTGGTATGACATATTTAAGATAATGAAAGAAAAAAACTGCCTGCCAAAAATTCCCTATCAAACAAATTTATCCTTCAAAAATGAGGGAGAGTTTAAAATATTCACAGGTAAACAGAAACAGAGAATTCATCAATGAGAGTCTTGCTCTATAAGAAATACTAAACGGAGTTCTGCAGAATGAAAGGAAAAGACAGGAGAACTAGGTATGGATGAGATTGTAGAAATGAAGATTATTAGTAAAAGAACAAATGAAAGGTAAAAAGAGAAACAAAAATAAGATAGGAACATAAAAAGTCTAAGGATAAAATGGTTGAAGTAAGTACCACCTTACAGTAACAACACTGAAGTTTAATGGACAAAGGACAAAGTGAGTAAAGGACAAAGATTGGCAGAATTGATTCAAAAATATGATCCATCTATATGTTGTCTAGAAGAGACTCACTTGAGACCCAAGAACACAAATAGATCTAAAATGAAAGGTTGGAAATGATATTCCATGCAAATAGGAACCAAAAAAGAGCTGGGGTAGCTATACTAACAACGGACAAAAACAGACTTTAAATGAAAAACTGTTATAAGAGACAAAGGACACTATAGTTAATAAAAGGAGCAATCTACCAAGAAAAAAGAACAATCATAAATATTTATGCACCTAACCAGGGTGCCCCAAAATACATGAGGTAAACACTGGCAAAACTGAGAGGAGAAACAGATCCCTCTACAAGAACAGTGGGGGGCTTCAATACACCACTCAGCAATAAATAGAACATCCAGACAGAAGATCAAAAAGGAAACAGAGATCTTGAATAATACAAAAAGTGAACTAGACATAACATAGTTATATAGAATATTGCATCCCAAAACAGCAGGACATACATTCTTTTTAAGTGCTCATAAATCATTCTCTAGGACAGACCACATGTTAGGTCATAGAAAAAGTCTCAATGAATTTAGAAAGACTGAAATTATACAAAGCACCTTCTCTGACCACAACAGAATGTAGCTGATAATGAATAATGGGTGGAGAACTGGGAAATTCACAAATATATGGAAGTTAACACACCTTTAAACAATCAGTGGGTCAATGAAGAAATTGCAAGAGAAATCAGTAAATATCTCAAGGTGAATTAAAATGAGAACACAGCATAACAAAACTTATGGGATACAGTAAAGGCAGTGCTGAGAGGGAAATTTAATGCCTACATTAAAAAAGAAGAAAGAGTTAAAATCAAAGACCTAACCACATACCTGGAGGAACTAGAAAAAGAGAAGCAAAGTATTCCCAAAGCAAGCAAAAGTAAAGAAATAACAAAGATTAGACCAGAAATAAATTAAATTGAGAATAAAAAAACAAATGCAGGGAATTAATACAACCATAAGCTGGTTCATTGGGAAGATTAATCAAAATTGGCAAACCCTTGATTACATCAACCAAGAAAAAAGAGAGAAGATGCACATAAATAAAATCAGAAGCAAGAGAGGGGGACATCACCACTGACACCACAGAAATAAAAAGGATCATAAGATGATACTATGAACAACTGCATGCCAACAAATTAGACAACTTAAAGGAAAAGGAAAATTCTTAGAAGCACACAAACAACATACACTAACTGTAAAAGAAATAGAAGACCTCAACACAACAATTACAAGTAAAGAGATGGAATTAGTCATCAAAAACCTACCAACAAGGAAGAGCCCAGGACCAGATGACTTCATAAGTGAATTCTACTCATCATTCCAAAAAGAACCAACACCATTCCTGCTCAAACTTTTCAAAAAAATTGAAGAGGAAGGAACAATACTTAACTCATTCTATGAAGCAAACAACACCCTAATACCAAAGACATATAAAGATGTTACAAGAAAAGAAACTTACAGGCCAATTTCTCTAATGAATTTAGATGCAAAAGTCCTCAACAAAATACTTGCAAATCGAATCTAACAACACATCAAACAAATTGCATACCCTGATCCAGTAGGATTTATCCCAAGTATGCAAAGATGATTCAACACAAGAAAATCAATTAAATGTAATACACCACATTAACAAATCAAAGGAGGAAAATTGGGAAGCGGCTGTGGCTCAATCAGTAGGGCTCCCGTTTACCATATGGGAGGCCCCGGGTTCGGTTCCCGGGGCCTCCTGGTGAAGGCAAGCCCACCCGCACGGCGTGGTTAGCTGACCCAGCGAGCACAAGCAGCAAGGGGGGGATAAATGAATAAATAAATAAAATCTTTAAAAAAAAAAAAGGAGGAAAATTACATGATCACCTCTCAACACAGAAAAGGCATTCAACAAAACCAGCATCCTTTCTTGTTTGAAAACACTTCTAGGGAAGTGGATGTGGCTCAACCAGTTGGATGCCCGCCTACCACATGGGAGGGCCCTTGTTCAGTTCCTGGTGCCTCCTGGCGAAGGCAAGCAAACAATAAACAGACAGACAAGAGAACCATCTGTGGTGGTGGTGGGGGGGGGTGATAAATAAAGAAAAATAATGTAAATAAATCTTAAAAAAAAAAAAAACACTTCAAGACAAGGATGCCCACTGTCACAACTCTTATTCAACATGTGTTATAAGTTCTTGCTAGATCAGTTAGGCAAGAAAAAAGTAAAGGCATCCAAACTGGAGAGGAAGAGTAAAATTTTCACTATTTGCAGATGACATGATCCTATATATAGAAAGTCCCCAAAAATCGCCAACAAAGCTACTAGAGCTAGTAAATGAGTTTGGCAAAGTGGCGGGATATAAGATCAACATGCAAAAATCAGTAGAGTTTCTTTATACTAGTGATGAGCAATTTGGGGAAGAAATCAAGAAAAAAATTCCATTTACAATATCTACTAAAAGAATCCAATATCTATGAATAAATTTAAGTAAGGATGTAAAGGGCTTGTACATAGAAAACTACAAAACATTACTAAAAGAAATAAAAGAAGACCTCAATAAATGTAGGGACATTCCATGTTCATGGACTGGAAGATTATATATCGTTAAGTTGTCAGTTCTACCCAAATTGATGTACATATTCAACATTATCACTATAAAAATTCCAACAGCCTTTTTTGCAGAAATGGGAAAGGCAATTAGCAAATTAATTTGAAAGAGTAAGGGGCCCTGAATGGCCAAATATCTTGAAAAAGACGGTTGAAGTTGGAAGACTCAAACTACCTGACTTTAAAGCATACTATAAACATACAGTGGTCCAGACAGCATGGTATTGGCACAAGGGTAGACATATTAACCAATGGAATAAAATTGAGAGTTCGAAATAGACCTACACATCTACAGTCAACTGATATTTGACAAGACTACCAAGTCCACTCAACTGGGAAGAATAGTCTCTTCAATAAATGGTGCTTGGAGAACTGGAAATCCATACCCAAAAGATTGAAAATGGATCCTATCTCACATCCTATACAAAAATTAACTCAAGGTAGATCAAAGACCTAAATATAAGAGCCAGAACCATAAAACCCCTAAAAGAAAATATAGAGAAGCATCTTTGAGATCTTCTGGTAGGTGCCAGTTTCATAAACTTTATTCCAAAGCATGAACAATGAAAGAATGATTAGATAAATGGGACCTCCTCAAAATTAAAAACATTTGTGCTTTAAATGAATTTGTCAAGAAAGTGAAAAGGCAACCTATTCATGGGATAAAATATTTAGAAACCACATATCCAATAAGGGTTTAATTTCCAGCAAAGTGGTTCTTAACCTTTTTCGCTCCATGTACCCCTTTGCCAGTCAGGTGAAAACCACAGACCCCTTACTAAGTCCATACTATACTGTGTATTATTTAATAAATATATCACACCTGCACCAACATGGTCCTACAAGAATAATGTTGTTTTGAATTTCAATTCAAGCTCATAGACCCCTTGTTAAGAACCCCTGATGCAGCATATATAAAGAAATCCTACAATTCAACAATAAAAAGACAACTCAATTACAAACTGGACAAAAGACTTGAATAGACATTTTTCCAAAGAAGAAATATAAATGGCTAAAAAACACATGAAAGATGCTCAACATCATTAGCTATTAGGGAAATGCAAATCAAAACCACAATGAGATGATATTTCACATCTACTATACTGGCCACAATTAAAAAAACAGTAACCTACAAGTGTTAGAGGGGATGTGCAGAAGTAGGCCCTTCACTGATGGTTGGAATGTAGTATAGTACAGCTGCTATGGAAGATAGCTTGGTGGTTCCTCTGGAAGCAAGAATAGAATTGTCACATGATCTGGCAATCCTGCTACTAGGTATATTGCCAGAAGAACTGAAAGCAGGGACAGGAACAGATATATGCACACCAATGTTCATAGTGGCATTATCCACAATTGCCAAAAGATGGAAGCAACCAAAGTGTCCATCAACAGATGAATAGACAAACAAAATGTGTTATAAACATACAATGGAATACTATTCAGTTGTAAGAAGGAATTAAGTATTGATGCATGTGAAAACATGGATGAACCTCAAGGACCTTATGTTGAATGAAATAAGCCAGACATAAAAGGAAAAATATTGTATGATTTCACTAATATGAACTAATTATAATAAGCAAACTCAGAAAGGTAGAATCTAAATAATAGGTTACCAGGAAATACAATGGAGATAGAGAATGTGGAGCTGATGCTTAAACAGTGCAGAATTTATAATTAAGTTTACTGCAATTGTTTGAAATGGACAGAGGTAATGGTACTGCAATATTGTGAGCAAAATTAACAGCACTGAAGTATTTGTGTGAACATGGTAGAAGGGGGATGTTTTAGGTTATATATGTTACTAGACAGAAAACTAGAGGGTAAAGCATGGGATTGTATAACACAGTGAACCCTGTGGTGGCCAAAGATTAATACAAACATAAGAATGTTTTTTCAGGATCTATAACAAAAGTATATCACTATTACAAGGTGTTAATAATAGGGTGGTATATGGGGGAAAATGCACCTAAAGCAAAATATGGACTATAATTAACAGTAATATTTTAACATTCTTGCATCAGTTGTAGCAAAGGTACACATCAATGTTAAGTGTCAAAGATGGGGGCGGGATATGGAAATGTTGCATTTTTTATTCTTAGAAAAATGTTATATGTCAGAGAAACAACCAAATTTCCTTGTCAGTTATACTGTTTTAGTCTGAGGCTTCTCTAAAAGTACATGCAGCCAGCTGCAGGTCAAAGCTTCAACCTCAGGAAAAAAAAAAAAAAGAACCTTATATGAAAATCAAGGCAAGTATATAAATTATGTTCTACCTGCCAATTAATATAACCCTGTTAAGGATGTAAATGTGGGACACAATCAGGTGTCTCAACTGACAAGGCCTTTTGAACATCTTGAATATTATATAGCTACCTACTTCTATGGGATATAAATGTGTCCTTATTGCCAAAGGTATGTTTTCTAGATAGATAGAGGCCCTCACAGTAGCTAACAAAATATTAAATTTCCCTCCTGGGGAAGTCCTGCTACTTTCTCAAATAATATGGCCAGGACAACCAACAAAATGGTGGCAGAGTAAGGAGCTCCTAGAGTCAGCTTGTGCTATAGGGCAGTTAGTAATCACCCAGAGCTATCTAAAGCACCTGTTTGGGGGCTCCAGGAGACCAGAAGATCATCCTGAAATATCCTTGAAAGAATGGAAGGAGGAGACTGCCCATCTGCAGAGAAGATTCGTAAGTGGAGTACTCCACACCCCAGAGGCAGGTGCCCATCCTCCACTGGTGGCACAAGCCGCCCAAAGAGCTATTCCATGGCTGGAATTGGAAGCTCCACTTCCCAAAAAAGGGGGAGGAAGAGACGGCTGGGCACCAACTTCGGCTACTAATTAGTAAATTTGGCGGGCTAAAGTATAATTCTAAGAAAAGCTGAAGTTTGAACCTGTCCAAATCAGAAAGAGGTTGGTAGCCACCATTTTAACTCCGCCCCTGGCACAAGGGGAAGCGGAGCTGACTGAAAATCACAATGCCGGTAGGGACCGACCTCTTTCTATCCAGATCAGATTGAAGCTCTAGCATAAGCCCCAGCCCCACCTATGGCAGGGAGGAAGCTGGGAGGGCCTGGGCCAGCCTCTCCGGGAAAATACAGACCATGCCACGGAGGCCATGGATCATCCTACTTTGGCAGTGCAAGCCGCCTCAAGAGCTATTCTGTGGCTGGAAGAAGTTCCATTTCCCAAAAAGAGACGGTTGGCCACCAACTTCAGCTACTGATTAGTAAATTCCACTGGCTAAAGTATAACCCTAAGAACACCTAAAGTTTGAACCTGTCCAAGTCGGAAAAAGGCCGGTAGCTGCCATTTTGACTCCACCCCCAGCATGAGGGGAAGCTGGGCTGACTGAAAATAACAGTGACAGTAGGGACAGCTTCTTTCCACCCAGATTGGACTGCAGCCCTAGCCTAGGCTTCAGGCCCACCTCTAGCAGGAAGGAATCTTGCAGGCCCTGCACCAGCCTCTCCGGGTAAATAAAGGTACATTTGGCTAGCACAGACTGAAAAGTCCAAAGTCTACCAGGGCGACTGCAGTCATTTTGGACACACACAGCATAGATTGCTGCCCATACCTACAGCTCCATCCCCACCCCAGGCAGTTGAGAAAGGGGCATGAAGCTTCATCAGTCTCTCTGGGCAACTACAGTCTAGGCCTGCACGACTTCGATTATTACACATGGCTGTGGCTCTGTCCTGACATCTGGCAAAGGAGAAAGTTGGGAGACCCTTCATCAGTCCCTGGGGCAATGAGGACAGATTGAGCCTCCACAGCTTACAGCACCAACTACATCCTTGGCTCCTACTACACAACCAGCAAGGGAGAAAGGGCAGGAAGCCCTAAACTAAAGAGAAAAACTACACCCAGAATAAATACTCTAGTAAGC
The DNA here is from genome assembly GCA_026826555.1 of Tolypeutes matacus. Lineage (NCBI taxonomy): Eukaryota > Metazoa > Chordata > Mammalia > Cingulata > Chlamyphoridae > Tolypeutes > Tolypeutes matacus. Next base: position 3,567,546 of record JAKSZT010053872.1, read on the forward strand.
CAGATGCCAAGATACCAACAAAAAATTACAATCCACACCAAGAAACAGGAAGATATGGCCCAGTTAAAGGAACAAGATAAGCCTCCAGATGACATAAAGGAGTTGAGACTACTAATCATAGATGTTCAAACAAATCTCCTTAATAAATTCAATGAGATGGCTAAAGAGATTAAGGATATGAAGAAGATATTGGATGAGCACAAAGAAGAATTTGAAAACTTACAAAGAAAAATAGCAGATTTTATGGGAATGAAAGGTGCAATAAATGAAATTAAAAATACACTGGAATCATATAAACGCAGATTTGAAGAGGCAGAAGAAAGGACTGGTCAGTTTGAGGAAATGGCCTCTGAAAGTGAACATACAAAAGAACAGATGAAGAAAAGATTGGAAAAACTTGAACAAGGTTTCAGGGAACTAAACAACAGCAAGAGATATGCAAACATATGTGTCATTGGTGCCCCAGAAGGAGAACAGAAGGGAAAAGGGGCAGAAGGAATATTTGAAGAAATAATGGTAGAAAATTCCCCAAACTTATTGAAGGACATAGATATCCATGTCCAAGAAGCATGATGTACTCCCATCCAAAAAAAATCCGAACAGGCCAACTCCAAGACACATACTAATCAGAATGTCAAATACCAAAGACAAAGAGAGAATTCTGAGAGCAGCAAAGAAAAGCAATGCATAACATATAAGAGATACCCAATAAGATTAAGCGCTGATTTCTCACCTGAAACCATGGCGGCAAGAAGACAGTGGTATGATATATTTAAGATACTGCAAGAGAAAAACTTCCAGCCAAGAACCTTATATCTGGCAAGACTGTCTTTCAAAAAATGAGAGCAAGTTTAGAATATTCACAGATAAACAGAAACTGAGAGAGTTTGTAACCAAGAGACCTGCTTTGCAGGAAATACTAAAGGGTGTGCTACAGCCTGAAAAGAAAAGACAGGAGAGAGAAGCCTGGAAGAGACTCTAGAAATGAAGATTATATCAATAAAAGTAACTAAAGTGTCAAAAGAGTGGTGAAAATAAAACATGACAGATAAAACCCAAATATTCAGGAATAAACTTAACCAACAATGTAAAGCACTTGTATTCAGAAAACTACAACACATTGTTAAAAGAAATTTTTAAGTCCTAAATAATTGGAAGAACATTTCATGCTCATGGATTAGAAGAATAAATATCATTAAGATGTCAATTATACTCAAATTGATGTACAGATTCAAAGCAATCCCAATAAAAAATTCTACCAAAATTTTTTTAAATAAATGGAAAACATGATTATCAAATTTATTTGGAAGGGTAAGGGGTCCCGAATAGCCAGAAATATCTTAAAAAGGAAAAGCAAAGTTGAAAGACTCTCATTTCTGGACTTTTAGTCGTATTACCTAGCTACAGTGGTAAAAACAGCATGGTACTGGTGTAAAGACAGACACATACACCAATGGAACTGAACTGTTGGTTAAAAAACAGACCCTCACATCTATGGTCAAGTGATTTTTGATTAGCCTATCAAACCCACCCACCTCGGGCAGAACAGTCCATTCAACAAATGGTGCTGAGAAGACTGAATATCCATATCAAAAGAAGGAAAGAGGACCCCTCTCTCAACACCTTATAAAAACTAACTCAAAATGAATAAAAAACCTAAATATAGAAGCAAGAACCATAAAGTTTCTAGAAGAAAATGTAGGAAAATATCTTCAAGACCTGATGGTAGGTAGTGGATTCTTAAAGGAGATAAGAGGAGGACTGAGATGGACTAATGATATTTAATGTATGTAGAAGTTTTATTTAGCTTTACTGTAAAAGTGTAGAAATGTACATAGTTGATGGTAACACATTATAGTGAGTAACAGCTAGTTTATAAATGGGGATGTGGCTGAAAACCATAATCTAGGGATGTAAATGGCAACTGACAAAAAAATAGAGAATAATCTAAGGACTGAATAGCACAGTAAACCCAGAGGTGTATGAGAATTGTGGTTGATGGTACGGATGCAAGAGTGTCCTTTGTGAGCTAGAGCAGATATATATCACTATTGCAGGGTGGTGAGAATGTGGAGAAGCATGGGAAAAATACAACTGGAGTGACCTATGGACTGTGGTTAACAGTAATAATGTAATATTCAGGCATCTATGCTAAAGATGTACTGTGTTGATAATGGGGGAGTATGGAAAATGTGTGCCAAATGTACGCTGTGGACCTGGTAATAATCTGATGATATTATCTCATAATCTGTAACAAATATTCTACCATGGTGTGGTGTGGTGTATTGTTAGAGGGGTGTTGTGTAGGAAGTCTGCACATGTGCATGATTGTTTTGTAAGTTTTCAAATTCTGTCATAAAAATATATTTTAAAAATAATAATAGAGTGGGTTGGGAAATACACCAAATGTGAGATAAGGACTTTAGTTAGTAGTAAGATTTTGACAATATTCTTTCATAATTTGTAACAAATGTTTCACAACAGTGCAAGGTGTTGTTGGTGGAGGGTCAATGTATAGGACCCCTATATGATGCCATGTATGTTTGCTTTTTAAGTTCACAACTTTTACAATAAACTTATTGTTTATGTATGTTTATGTATGACTGATATACTTCAATAAATTAAAAAATAATAATAATATGAACAAAGCTCTAGAACATAAAAGCCTTGCCTAATAAAAGAAAACAAGCCAATAAGCCAAGCCTTCAATCTTAATGCTTGTACTTATGAACCTTATTCCTGTAATAATGAAACTAAGCCTAATTATAATTAATGCCTAAGAGTTACCTCCTAAAAACTTCCTTGTTACTGAAGTGTGTCCTCTCTCTAAGCCAAACACTGCAAATAAACTCACTACCCTCCCTGTGACATGGGACACAACTCCCAGGAATGAGACTCCTTGGCACTGAGGGATGATTGCCAAGTGTTAATCAGCGACACATTTGAGAAAGACCTTGACCAAAAAGGGGGAAATATTAAATAAATTAGAGTTTTTATGGCTAAGAGATTTCAAAGTCAGTCGGGACATCATTCCGGAGGTTATACTTAATCAGATCTCAGCCAGATCTCACAAACTGAGCAGTAAACAAAGCCTCAAACAAAAGTGCTCCTGAGGACCCCAAGTATGTCCAGACACCATAGGCAAGCCACATGATCACATGAAATCAACAGCCCCTTGTGGGCTCTATCTGGGAAAAAATGAAAAGCTATTTCCCCCAAAATAACATAGTTATACTCATTTATAAAGCCTCTAATCATGATTCTTCTACTTCTTTTACTTGAAGCTATAATTTTCAATTTACCTGTTAAGAATATTTCTCAGAGACTTAAAGCCTTCAGATTGTTCCAATTCCAGTTGAGCCCTGAAACCCAGCAGATATGCAGCCAACTTCTAATTTACAGTTCTTCAGGCCTGGCCTGGACAACTAACAAAACGATGATGGATCAGCCACATCCACAAAGTAAGTTGTATCTTCAACTGCAAGCAAAACAATTCCATTCCTCTGCCCCATAAGAGCTATGAACCTTCTCAGCCTGAAGCAGTTAAAGTGGACATTGTCCCAAATCCCACAAGATTGAGGAATGAACAAAAATAAGGGGGGCGGGGGGTGGGTAACCACTAACTAAAGCAGATTTATTGTTATAGTAATTATTATTTAACAGCACTGCCATGGCTCTCTCCTGGTCCACAAAATACCTGTACCTTCTCTCCCATCCACATAGAATTTACTGTTATTTACTATATACCAATATTTACTATTAGACAGTAATTCATTGGAGTTAGCAAGTATCCTGTTTTGAACAGAAAATATCCTTGTGAATTTGGTATCTGACCAGTTCACCCAAAAGAGAAGCGATTGCTTGAAGAATGACAGTTTGAAGAGGAACAATGAATTGGCAGTGTATGTTGGGTACTAGATGTATGCCAAATACCTGGTAGATACAGGGGTGGGAATAAAGGAGAGATCCAAAAAAAGAACAGAAAGGGAGGAGAGTGCAGATGATAAGCAAAAGTCATTACTGCACAGGTCCCCACGGGTTCTATCAGGGGATTTCCCACCAAATACTGACCCTCAAAAATCAGTTCCAATGGACCTCACTGAACCATATGGCTGGGAGTTGGATACTTTTGGGAGAAGTGTCAAAGCACATCATTAGGCATGGTGGCCCAGAAGTAATGGAACTGAGTTATCTGGGTGTGACTAGAGAAAAAAATACTTCAATCTAGAAGTCTAGAATATTTTTGAAAGGTGTAATTTTATTTCTGGAAAATTCTGGCAAAATTGTTGCAAGGCTCTCTTCAAAGCAAGGGTTAAAACTCATTTAATAAAGCACAATTGATAAGAAGCTTTTACTTAAATGAAGAAACAATTAGTCATTATATTAGTTGACTGAATGACAGGTAATTTATAGATATGCTAATCACTCCTTCTACCCCAGAGCCAGGGCAATGAAAACTTAAGTATTAATTACAGTACCTCTGTATATTGCTGGACAACATTTTCGGGAGTGGGTCCAAAAAACATATAAAAGTCAAGTATTCCTCCAATGGTCCTGAATGTTAAAGAAGGTTGTGGTTTCAGAATGATATCTAAGGAGAAGAAAATAATGTAAAGAGTAAGTACAAATAAGTGGCAGAGATCACTGTTTTAGTATTTCTACTAGGCTGATTATCTAATTATATTAGGCACAATTCTTGGTTGTGAAAGAAAGATATAAGTATCTGCCAGGATTTGTCTATTCTGTGTATTCTTTCCCTAAAGAGATCATCAAGTCAGTTATTTATTGCATTTACATACACACACAAAAGTAAGAGTTAGTTTAAGCCCCAAACACATAATTAAGGAAAGCTACTCCAGAGAAATCCATTTCTAATATTTCTAGACTAATTTAATGCAAAAAAGGGACTTTTGCAATATTTACTTTGCTGAGATGGTATGGCAAATCTAGTGACACTCCATTACAGTGAAAATTCTAAAAGATGTTACTTGCTCAAATGGCTTCTGACTGTTCAAGTTATGTATCTTTAGTAATGTGTGCATCAGTATTTTGTAGTATATTACTAAAATTGTTTATATGTTTTGCTAAAAAATTTTCCATCATGAAAAAAAAATCATTAAATTGTAGACAATTCCTCACTCTTTTGTTCTAATTAATAACATTTTTAAAAGAGAAAATGCAAAATTAGCATTCAAATTGTGAATTTGCTTTTTTATGATTTAACCAATTACATTACCTTGGGCATTGGAATTCAGGAGAAGAACACCATGAGCATTAAAATCATTCTCTATGCACATATAAAAAGGATGAACTCCATAGAGATTGCTAAATGCCTGCAACGCCAAAAAGAAATATGTTACCTGGTTTATAGAATTTTATTTTCCTATTTCAATGAGATAAAGTATCAATTAATGACATGCTGAAAAAAAAGAGAATAAAACTGTAATTTACATTGTGAGAGTAAAAGGCAAACTGCTAAAACAAACAAACAAAAAACATGAGCAGGTATAAAATTTTGAACTTGCCTTTATGACTAAGTATAATCAAAATGATTTCTAAGAGTAAATTTATGGCACCTTATAGAAAATCATTCTTATCATTCCTGATCTCTGTTTATCTTTCAATACACAGATTTCTAGTATTAATCTATATTCACACATTACCCTTGGTGGCTGATCTCTGGAAAACATTGCATATTTAATGAAATTCATGTCATGCTTAAAGGATGCATGTTCATGTTCACCAAATCCATAGATCGAAGTAGATGGGACAGTGGTCATCATTTGTATAAACTGGTTAGAAAAAACCAGGCCTCCAAGAGATGTGTCCCACCTGTGTCAGACAGGAAAAGAGAAATAGAGAGATGGGTGGTACTTTATAATGAAACTCTTATCTTCAGTAAGTACTGGTCAAAATAAATCCTATAAATTTAGCTAAAAGGGGGGATGAGAAAATAATGACAGTGTGAGGGATCTGAGGAAAGGGTAAAGCATTCATGTTTTTTGAGTATGTACTAGATGCTGGTCCCTGAATTTGTGTACATTATCTATGGTATTTTATTTAATCTTCACAATAACCCTATGGGAAGGCATTATTATTCCATTTTATAAATGAATAAACTGAGACTCAAAAAGATTAAAGGTAATATAAGTGGTCTAAAATTACGTAATTACTAGTGCCAGGATTCAAAATCAAGTTTGTCTGCTTAAATTTTTGTGAAACATTTGATCTGTTCAGATGTAAATAGAAATAAAAGTAGTCTGTGTTCAAATCAAATTTGGGAAATGTTGGGTTATACAAACCCAAGTATATTCCTTTTCTGTAGAACTTTCTCAGAGACTTTCTAAGAAACAATGCATAATGAATCACCAAGAGGTGACTATCACATATAACATCTTTTTAAAATAATTCAGCTACAGAAACCTTTTGTCTAGAACATCTGTTGATATTGTGGACACCAGTGTTAACTCACTAAGGAAAAAGAGAGAGTGGTGGTGGTGAAAGTGGTCACAGCCCCAGTGGTCACAGAGGTGGGAGGGTGCCCACACTGCTAGCAGACCCTTCTGCTATTCTCCAATTCCTGGCCCCATTCCACAGCAGAAGTAGGTGCTCCTATGTTCACCACTAGAGGGGAGTTTCCCACACACTGAGGGGCTATAGCCAAGCAGCAACACTTAATATGTGTCACAGAAATTGTTGCTCTTTTAGTCGTCTTCTTTCCCCTCTCCCTCACTGCAGGAACATTTCTCAAGCGCCTGTTATGTGCCAAGTACAGTCCTGAAGAAATACACAGAGGAGTAAGAAGCAAGAATAAATAGATAATTACAACACGATGGGGCATGTGTAGATAAATAAGCACACATCCATACAGCAGCAGAACAGAGTCTGAGAAGGTGAAGGATGAGGGAAAACTATCAAAAGCAGCTGAGGTACTACACGTGAAGATGTATTGCGAGTTGTTATTGATAGGTCACTAGCACTGGAATAACTGAGGTTAAGGGGCACAAGCTGTATAAGTGTTCTCTCTTCTGCTTCGCATTATAATTTCCAATGTCCTCAAAGGGTGAGCACTATTGCACAGTGTCTGCAAGTCTCTTGACATTTTCATAAGCTATATTACAATTATTCTTTCCTACGTCCCATTTACCTTCATGAAATCTAATGATATGCAAAGAAAAAATAATAAGGCAAAGAGAAGGAAAAATCTTCCTGAATAAAGAAGCGAATCTCATTGTTTATTTAGAAATACTGCCTACATAAAACATGAAAAAGTAGAACTTTTTCTTTATCCATCCACAAACTAGAGTCTAAGTCAAAAAAAAGGGAAGAAAAATAGCAATATGCCAACCATGTTGATTGAATTTTAAAGATATTCAATCTTTGTTAAATAGAACTAAAATAAACAATTAAAATAATGAAATTTAATTGTTAAATAGAACCAAAATAAACAATTAAAATAATGAAATTTAATTTAAAATGCAATTAAAATAATACCAGATTACTTTCTTCTTAAGTATTAAGGGCTTAAATAAGTAAATATTACCTTTGTCTTAAAAAATGGTTGACTCTATGCAAGATATATATTTTGCATGCATTAAAAGATAATGGGATTCTAATCACTTATATTACAATATTGCTGAATACACTCCAAAAGTCTCAAATCACAATCTCCATAATCCTCAATATGCAGAGATTTAATGTTCAAATATTCCAACTTACTACAAATTGGTGTCAGTGTGCTTATATTTATTATTACAGAAGCTGTTAATATGAGAAAAACTTTTAGAAGTTGTAGCAGTTTGATATTGCTTATGAATTGTACAAATAGATACTGGATTATGTTTGTGAACTGGTCTGTCCCTCTGGGCATATTAGATTGGATTGGATTGGATTGGATTCAGAGGTTTCACTTTTCCTTGACTAATTATGATTAAGGCTTTGATTCAGCCACATCAGTAGGACATTGGGCGGGGACTCACAGAGAAAATGACATGGCAGAAGAAAAGTCAGAGTTTTGAAGTTGGAGTTTTAATGCTGGAACCCCAGGAAGTAAATACACAGAGAAGCAGATATGTGAGGAAAAAGAGAAGGCTCCAATAGACACAGCAGGGGCCCTGGGAAGAGAAAGGAGCCATTCACCTGATAGTCTACAGCTGGCCTTGCAGAGAGAGCAGAGTAGCTGAGCCCAGAGAGAAACAAGCCCCAGGAGAGAGAAGAGACTTATCCCAGCCTACAGCTGATACTGGAAGAAGCTGGGACCATGGAGCCTTAAGAGGAAGAGGAAGGCTGAACCCTTGTAAAAATTGGCAGCCATCTTGTTCTAACACGTGGCAACAGACTTTGGTGAGGGAAGTAACTTATGCTGTATGGCCTGGTAAATGTAAGCTTCTACCCCAAATAAATAACCTTTATAAAAGCCAACAGATTTCTGGCATTTTGCATCAGCACCCCATTGGCTGACTAATAGAGCAGTTATCTTTTCTAATTCAAAGGAGAAGTATCGCCCTAAAATTTAAAAAGAATAACCAGTAGCAGTATTACATCCCAACCTTATCCAAAAACTATCTCTTTAATACATCTAAATAATTTTCTATTTCAAGATTTATGCTATAAAGTAGGAATAAGCTTTGTCACCAACAAAGCATTAAAATTGCTGTGTATCTCTTTAAAAAATATGTCTTCACACAATAGGATTAAAATAAATATCTGAGAGATGAGGAAATGGAGAGAGAGCCAACTTATTCAATACTGTGCTCTGGGAGGAAGATTAATGGAGACTGTTTCTACAAAATTAAATTGATTCATTCAAAGACTGTGTGAGGCCAAGAAAAACAAGGTAAGAGGGAATGGGATACACTTTACCACCTCTACTTCCACAATTCTCTCTCAGGTGAGCTATGTAGTGATACAAATTATAAAACCGTTTTCATATTCTTCCTTTTACTTCCTATTATAATAGTATTTTTATAACCAGAAGATATCCAGGTCTTTCTGTTCTTTTGTGGCTTTCTTACATATTTCCCTTAAACTGAAAAACTCTCACTGCAACCACCTCCTCCCTGAAGTATTTTCTAATCCTTCCTGTCCAAACTGAAATCTCTTTTTGCATTCTTCACACCTCCATTTCGCATTTCTTCCATTCTCCCAGCTGTCCGAGTTAGCCGGTTTGAGAACAGGTAGTATATCCTTTATTCCTCCTTATCCTCAATAACAAACATCAAGTGATAGTTGAAAGTATAATTTTCCTTTATGCAATTGAAAACACCAGGCTTAACAAAATGTATTCAGTATCTCTGTGGGAAAGGTTTTATACAAATTAATAGAAAGTTCAATCTTTCCACTTACCCTTTTATTTATTTTTTCTAAGTTTTATGAGACTTCAGATTTTTAAACACAGAACTCTTATAGCACATCCACGATATTTACATTTCAAGTTCTTTTTACAAAATATGTATGCCACTTTGAAACAGAATCCTGTTGAGATCATGATCTGAAATACTTGTCAAAGAGTTCAAAAAGGACTCATGGAATCTGGACTCCACAAATCTAATGTATAATGACATATTTTTAAAAATATGGCTGAATGGCAAGGATTATCTATACATAAAAATGCTAATTCTCTATATGAGTGGTCAACTATGGCCTGTGAGCCAAATCTTGTTGGTGACCTGTTTTTATACAGCTGTGAGCTAAATATGGTTTTTACATTTTTAAAGGGTTTAAAAAAAAAAAAAAAGAATTACTATTGGCCATTTACAGGAAAAGTATGCCGACTCCTGCTCTGTACAATAGCTACTGGAATTTATGATGAATATTAAACAAGACACCACTGTAATGTGCCACTCATTTCTAAAATGATGCACTTCTGTTTGAATATACATATTCCCAAAACATAATTACATGTGTAAGCAGCACAGCTTAATTCTAACCCTTTGTGATTAGGCCTACACATGAAATTATAGCATTCTTAGGGGCTGAAGTAAATAAGCATAAAGTATTTCAGACATCAGTCACTGAGCTTCTCAGCAGTTAGACACCACTTACCATCTCAAAATCCATAATTTGGATATTGCCAATAGAAGGTGATATTGCTGCATAATTTAAATACATCTATAAAAACATGTTTAGACATCCCAATTCATTCTTTTTAGAAGCAAGAAAAACTAGATAACTTAGTAGCTACTTATATTTAAAATAGGAAATAGAAAAAGAAAAAAAATAGCAAAAGCAGAGCAATCCGTTTTGGAATGCAAAGACTGGGGCATCTTGGCAGTTGCTTCCAAGGTGGTCTCAGCTTCTCCTTTTAAAGTTAGTTGGTGCACAATAACTCACAAATCCATGGAGGAAACCCTGCAAAGCAGTCTAATGGGAGCAGGGTGAAGAGATAAAGTATATATTTACTACAAATGAATGAACTGCAACATAACATGGAAGCACTGAATGCCAGAACAAATATCTCTCCACAGGCCCCTTCAGCCAGAAAGGACATTGAGGCAACACTCATATCCCACAGTTAAAAAACCAGACCTGCAGGAAGCTGGGACATTTTTCTAAACAGTTAAAAGTTTAGTGTCAACAATGCAATATGGGAAAGTGCATTCTAAAGAGAAAGTTAGCAAACTGAGTTCTAGTTTCATTTCTATTATGAATTGATGCAGATAAGTTTCTTCAGGTTTCTGGGACTTGTTTCTATATAATGACAGGGCTAAGTGGAATGGACACAGTTTTGCTTTTTCTACTCCCTCAGTTTAAGTGTATTGAGGGCCCCTGGCATGTGTTGCAAGCAATTGCTGAAGCCATCATATCCAGAATTTTTATTAGAACCTAGATCAGATGCCAAGTTGGCTGCCTCTATGCCATGTACTGTGACCCAATCTTCTCTTCTGTTATGGTGGGTGACCTGCCGGTGCTCCTAAGATTAATTCTTCCAGCTTTAATCTTAGTTAAGATTAACTAAGTTTAAGTTAATTAGTTAGTTAATCACTAACTCAAGCCTTTTTCTCCTCTTTCTCTTGTGTCATCATACTTTTCCTCTTCTAGGAATATATCATTCTATAAACATGTTGTTATTCTTCTTAAGAAAAAAATATTCTCTTCTTTCTATTGAACTCACTTCACGCTCCATTTCCCTCTTCCTTAAAATCAAATTCCTCAAGACTTCCAGGCAACAAAGAGGGTGATGTAAGATGCTCCAGGATTCCGTTCCCCCACAGAATCTTTAATTAAGTAGCAAAAACTGGCAAAGCCATCTTCTTCCAAGCTCCGGAAAGCAATTAAAGAGTTGCAGTTAACTGGGTTAGTGTCAAATCAAGAAACACAACTTAAAAGCAGTAGGAGAAGCTGTAGCATGCTTGCTGACCCCTTCCACACACTCACTCCAGCAGAGGGTTTAGCTAACCTGCACTCTCATTGTGGGTCGCTGGCTCTGTTCCTGAGGGAACGGAAGAACTCCTATGTGCATACTAAGGTGCCTGTATGTTGGTGCCAGTCCATCAAGTGGCAGCCTGAATGACTGAACCAGGACATTCTTCTCCGGCTCCCCTTCCCAGAATCTCCCCTACAGGCAGAAGATACTTACTCATAGCTAAAGCAGTATAAGAAACAATCAAATTGAAGTGGCTTGGAACAAAGGACTACCAGCTTGAAGACTTAAAATAGAGCACCCTAGAGGCTGGGGATTATAAAGGGAACAGAAGGAACATTCTGATCCCTCTAAACTGGGGGATTCCTAAGGTGACTAGCACGTGCCAGGTCAAGACTCTTGTACTAAGAAAAGACGGAGAGAATCCTGCACTTTTGCCTCAGGTTGATCTTTTTGGTAGAAGACCTAAACTCTGAAGAAGAACAGAGGCAATTTGCAAAGACTGTGAAAGGTGTTTTTTCCTATGGTTTGTGTGGTTTTTGTTAGTAACTGGCACTCAAGGAAATCTCTGTCATATCATTAACTGGATATGAACTGGAGGACTAGACAACTTTGGGACAAAATCCCAGAGTTAACATATTAAAATATTCAAGTACACAGTGTGCAAAAAAGATTGCAAGACAAAAAGTAGGAAATGATAGCTCATCCAAAGGTACTACATAAAAATTCAGAAATCATCAATGAAGAAGACCACAGTTTGGACATACCAAACACTTTTAAAAAAAATGATCTTTGGTATTCTCAAAGAACTAAAGGAAAACACAGAGAAAGGACAAAAGAATATCAGGAAAATGATTAATGTACAAAATTAGAATCTCAATGAAATTTTAAAAAGGAGTCCAATATAAACACAGGAGTTGAGGACCACAATAACTGAAATGAAATTTTTCCTGAAGGGTTTCAACAGTAGATTGGTACTGGCTGAATTAAGAATCAATGAATTCAAAGACAAGACAGTTGAAGTTATTCTGGCTGAAGAACAGAAAGAAAAAAGAATGAAAAAAAGTGAACAGAGCCCAAGAGATGGGTGGTACACCATCAATCATACCAATATACAAATTATCACAATCCCAGAAGGCAAAGAAAGAGAAGAAAGGTGCAGAAGGAATATTCAAAGAAATAATGGCAGAAAACTGCCCAACTTTAACAAAAAAAACATAAATATACACATTTAAGAATCCCAAGAACCCCAAACAGGATAAACCTGAAGAGAACCATGCCCAGACACATTATAATCAAATTGTCAAATATCAAAGATAAGGAGAGAATTCCAAAAATTGCAAAAGAAAAGCAATGTGTCATGTAAAAGTGAGCACAAATATGATTAAATACTGGCTTATCATGAGAAACCATAGTGACATTAAGGCAGTAGTATGAAATATTTAAAATGCTGAAAGAAAACCATTTCCAGCCAAGAATTTTATATCTAGTGAGACTGTCTTTCAAAAATGAAGGAAAGATTAAGATATTCACAGTTAAACTAAAACTGACAGAGTTCATCCCCACTAGACCTGCTCTACAAAAAAATATTAAAGGGAGCTCTTCAGAATGAAAGGAAAGGACACAAGTCAGTAGAACAAAGTGGCATAAAGAAATAAAAATATTCAGTAAAGGTAACCACATGGGTAATTATAAATGTCAAGATTGTTATATTATATTCTTGATATATAATTCCACTATTTAATTCTTACAGGTTCCAAAATGCACAAAAAATGATAAATTTATGGTTTTGGACAGACAATGTATAAAGATATAATCTGTAATAAGTACAACAAAAAGGTGAGAGGACACAGGGGTATAAGAATATTGTATACATATGCTATCAAAGTTGAGATGGTATCAAATCAAACATGATTGTTATAGATTTAGACTGTTAAATTTAAGCCACATGGTAAACACAAAAAATTATTTGAAAAATATACACAGAAAGAAATGAGAAGGGGCTCAAAATGGTCCACTACAAAAAATAATTATGAAAGTAGTAGTAATGGAAGAATTGAGGGACAAAAAAGATGTGACTGACAAAAAACAAACAACAAAACAGTTGAAGAAAGTCTGCATTATCAGTAGTTATTTTAAATGTAAAGTAACAAACTCTCCAGTCAAAAGGTAGAGATTATCAGGATGGACATAAAAAGTATGACCCCACTATACTCTGTTTACAAGAGACTCACATTAAATTCAAAGACATAAATATTTTGAAAGCGAAAGGATAGAAAAATATATACCATGCGAATAGTAACTAAAAGAAACCTGTGGTAGCTATACTAATATCAGATAAAATAGACCTTAAGTAAAAAATTACAAGGGAAAAAGAAGGACACTATATACTAATTAAAGGGTCAATTCAATAATAAGACATAACATTTAGGTATATATGTAACAGCAGATCCCCAAAGTATATGAAGAAAATATTGACAGAGTGGAGGAGAGAAATAAGTATACATTAATAGTATATTTCAATAAACTACTTTCAATAATAGTTGAAACATCTGTACAAAAGATCAGTAAGGAAACAGAAGATTTCAACAAGACTATAAACCAACTAGACCTAACATACATATATAGAACACTTACTCAGAAGCAGAAGAATACATGTTCTTCCCTAATGCACATGTATCATTCTCCAGGACAGACCATAATTCAGGTCACAAAACAAGTCCCATAGATTTAAAAAACTATTGGGATCATACAATGTATCCTCTCCAAAGATAAAGGAATGAGACTATAAATCAATAACAAGAGTTAGAACTAGAAAATTCACAAATATGTGAAAATTAAGCAACACCCTATTAAATAAGCAATGGGTCAAAGAAGAAATCACAAAGGAAATTAAGAAATATCTTGAGGTGAATAAAAATGAAACCACAATATACCAAAACTTATGGATGCAGGAAAGGCACTGCTGAAAGAGAAATTTAATAGTTCTAAATGCTTACATTAAAAAAGAACTCAAACCAGAAACCTAACCCCACAGCTGAAAGATCTAAAAAAAAGAACAAACTAAACACACGGTGAGAAGGAAAGACTAACAAAGATTAGAGCGGAGATAAATTAGAAAATTAAAAAAACAATAGAAAGAATAGAGGAAATAAAAAATTGGTTCTTTAAAGGCTAAACAAAATTTACAAACCTTTAGCAAAACTGACAATGAAAAGAGGAAGGATACAACTAAAATAAGAAATGAAAGGCATTATAAGAGTAGAAAAGGAGTATAAGGGGATATTAGAAAAAAGGAGTATAAGGGGATATTATCTAATCAAAAAATTAGATAACAAGATGAAATGAATAAATTCCTATAAACACACAAATTACCTACACTGACTCAGTATGAGATAGAATATCTCAACAGAACAATAACAGGTAAAAAGATTGACTCAGTAATCAAAAACCTCCCAACAAAGAAAAGCCCAGGACCAGATAGCTTCACTGGAGAATTTTACCAAACATTCCAAGAATTAACACAATCCTGTTCAAAATTTTCCAAAACATTGAAGAGGAGGAAATATTGTCTAGCTCATTTTATGAGGGCAAAATCACCCTAATACAAAAGCCAGATAAAGACACCACAGCAAAAGAAAATTACAGACCAATATCCCTTACAAATATAGATGCAAAAATCCTCAGCAAAATACAAACAAACTGAATTCATCACATTAAAAGAATTATACATGTAGGTTTGAATAGAAGGGACTGGTGAACCATGTGCAGGGAGGACTTATTTGAGTCTAATTCTGTCACTCTCAGGAGCACAGATTACAAAATAGAACCCACTGATAAGGCATCAGTCTCTGGGGCTATCCCCCCTTATATAAGACCAGGGTGTCTCCGGAGCTCTCAGGAACCCCACTGAGTGGGGTGATAGGCACTTAGATGTTCTATGAGCTCCTACTGAGGTGTGCGTAAGAGTTACCTCTGGGATGACCTCCCGACTCTCTTTGAAGTCTCTTAGCCACTTGAACTCATTTGTCTTTACCGTTTCCCCCTTTTATTCAAGGTCTTTTTGGTGGCAAGGCTCCAGGAGGTGTAAGTTCATTGAGGTTGGTGGGCCACACTATGGGAGATGTTTGTGTTGGATGTGGTGGGAGGTGTGGGAGGTGGGCAACATGGGAATCCGAGTGGGTTCCGTATAATATTTTAGGTAATCTAAGCACCTCTTAAAATATATGTATATATATATATAAAAAATAACATTTTTGTAAGCAAATACACATATATGCATATATATTTATATATCATTTTACAAATGTTTGTATGTATTGTGAGAATTTTGATATTTACCCATAATAAAAAAAAAAAAGAATTATACACCATGATCAAATGGGATTTACCCAAGGTAAGCAAGGTAGTTCAACATAAGAAAAAGAATTAAAGTAATAAACCACATTAATAGAATGAAGGAGATTATGATTTGAAATGATTAGAAAGGACATTTGAAAAAATCCAGTATGCTTCTTTATAAAAATATTTAGTAAACTAAGAATAGAAGGAAATTTCCTCAACACGATAAAGGTCATATATGAAAAGCCCACAGCTAACATCATACTTGGTGGTAAGACCCTGAAAGGTTTCCCTCTAAGAAAATGAAAAAGACAAGGATGTCCACTGTCACCATTGTTATTCAACATTGTACTGGAAGTTCCAGACATAACCATTATGTAAGAAGAGGAACCAAAAGGCAACCAAATTGGAAAGAAAGAAGTTAAAATTTCACAATTTGCAGATGACATGATCCTATATAGAAAATCTTGAAA